>VDFB02000015.1:93155121-93200642 GCA_007258455.2 Sequoia sempervirens
ATATGCGAGCTTGTCCCCAAAAAGCTACCCAAAAATTAGAAACCCGCCCATAAATAGAGCTCCTCTTTAGTTTGGAGCCAAAACAACATTCAAATTTGAGTTTAGGCAGTTTGGCGCCGAAAAATTACAACTTGAAGTTTAAATTTCAAAAGAACATTTGCAATTGTTTCTTCTAGAAAGTGCGCCAACTTTCTGGGGCCATAACTTTTGATCCGGGACTCCGATTCACGAACCGTTTGAACCGTTGGAAAGATCTCAAAGTCAATAATGCGCTCAAAATTTGCTACACCAATTTTGGCAAGTTTTAGGGCCGATCCAGGAACTCTAAGTGCCTCAAATCTAACTCAGAGGATTTTTAGGTGCAAATCTGGGAAACTAAAACTGCAATATCTTTCAACCCAGGAATAGAAAATAAAAACTATAAATTAGGAATTTCATTATGACGAAAAGGGTATCCAAAAATGTAAAAACATCTAAAAACCAAGAAACTTAAAATTTAACTATTTTTGGGTGATGCAAGATTGCCCTTACACCACTGGATGCTCCTGCATCAACATGTCATAAAATATTTTGCAAACAAAAGTGAGAGATGATTTTATATAAGTGAAGTTTATGTATGCAAGCAAACAAACTGATAAAACATGATGCTATAAGTGAGATAAATTTGTGCTAGTTTTATATGCTCATCCATACTAGTAGAAGGAAGTGATCTTGACCCCTCTCCAACAAGCATTGTTTGAACTTGGGTCTCCTCCCTAACTTCAAGGTCCATGTGTTCTTCAACGGATTCATTTGATCCAATATATAGATTTTGCTCGACTCCAGCTTGAGGAATCCCTAGAGCATAAAACATAAAAATAATTTGAGAACATTGAAGTGATGAAAATAAAAGACCAAAGACACAAAACACAAATATTGAAACAAAAATAATTGGCTTAAGGAATTGGATTCAAGGATCATATAAACATCAACTTGCATGACCAAGATGACTTGAGTACATTTAAATATTCATTCAAGTGCAATGATGGTTAGAAACCTTCAAAACAAATGTGTGTTAAGACATAATTTAAAGAATAATCTATCATATATAACTATTATTCCTTGGCACCATATAGCTTGAGTTTTGATGTATACATGTGTTAGCCTCTAGAAAACCTGACATTGTGTTGGCTTTAAGTATAATTTGAGTTCTAATTTTCAAATAATTCTAGAGCTTAGAATTGGGCATTTATTAAAATATTTAAAAAATATTTTTAAGGAACTATTGATCATTAGATTAAATTCAATGGGAGTTTAGAAAAATCTTAAGCTAATTAAAAATTTAAACATTAAACATTAAACATTTAAAATTTTAATAAGAAAGCCAATGGTCATACATTAAACATTTATAATTTTAATAAGAAAGCCAATGCAAAATGTTTGCACATACAAATTTATGTTTAGGTGTACTAACCAAATTATTGGGTGGAGTAATGCACATTATGGATTCCATCCCATCAAATGAATACTCATGTTTTTTCAAAGTAAAAGTCCTAAACATACACTTGAGAGTGAGAGAGAGAAGAAACAAGCATGTACCTTGTTTCTTTCTATGATAATTTTCCAAGTTTTTTTCACGCCTCTTTTGTTCTTCTTCTTTTGACAATTTTCGTTGAGACGCATTTTTTCTTTTTCTTTGTTGTCCCATTTTGTTCTTCAACTTAAAGATGACTCAAAACAAGTCCTCTACCAACTTAGTTAAATCATCCTCCAAATTTTTCCTTGATTGATAAAAATGAAAAGTTGTCAAGCTCCAATATTTGCCTCCTTGATAAATGTGCAAAAACTTCTTCTCCAAAATCTGCGCTCCAAGTGATATAAATGAGAATTAATCTTGCAATTTGATATCTAGAATAATGAAAAATAAGCTTCTATTTATATGCATATGGGATGGGAAAAAAATTATTCTAGTGTACATGGAATAACTAGATCCTAGTTTAAATGAATCAAGTAGTAAACAAACAAGTTATTTCATTGTGGAGTTTTTTGTTATTTAATTCATAGGTATGCACAACATATCTAGTAATTTTAGAATTTTGTTAAAGTGTCAAAAATGTATATTAGAGGTATAATTTGAATTTAATTTTCTTAATTATATTTCAATTGAATTTCAAGTTAGTTGTCAAAAATGTATAATAGAGGTATAATTTGAAATAAATTTTCTTAATTATATTTGAATTGAATTTCAAGTTACTTGTCAAAAACGCATAATAGCTCGATATAATTTGAATTGAATTTTCTTAATTATATTTGAATTGAATTTCAAGTTACTTGTCAAAAAGATTATATCGTGTTCTCAACTCAATGGTTCATGTTGCTTAAGTCATTTTTTAAAAAATATTTATTGTGATCAACATGAATGAACTTAATTATAAAGTGGCATTGATTTCCCTAAAATTCTACTAGAGATCAAATGTATATTGAATCTAAGGAAATGTAAGTTGTAAGAGATCATAAAATAAGAAAACATGTATGTATATTGAATATTTAAAGCAAATGCATACATATATTATGTGTAAGCATGTTTAAACCATAAGCAAACACATGTATATACATGTAAAGGGATTCAATACATATAAACATAACACATATTATAAGCAAAGAGGCAAATGTATGCATATATCATATAAGAAAATATATGTACATATCATATAAACAAAATGTAAATTAAAGATCATCAAATGTAGAATACTAAAGATCAACAAATAAGCAAATGTATGTATATCATATAAGAAAATGTAAGTTAGAGATCATCAAATCTCAAATACTAAAGATCATCATATAATCAAATACCTGTGGTAAAGATCATAAATCTAGTGTGCATGGCCTAATATGAATGTCTACTCCTAGTCGAATGGCCATCTGAATGAGAACGGTCCTGCTTTGATGGATGTGCTGAGCTCTACAAATAAAATTGTGTACAAGATGTGTTAAATACATATAATTTATATAAAATAATTTTAATGAAAGTTATTTTTAAATGAAGTTGTATTTTTAAATATCAATCTAGATCTATGCATACATAAATATTCCATGTACATATACACGTGTGATTATATAAAAATGTAAAACTCACATGTCCACTAGTAGTAGATTCATCCATAGAGTCACATTGATCATGCACACGATTTGGACCAAGGCTAGGAGTGATATGAGGTATGTCCACCTGTAACAATATATATACACATATATATCAACTTACATGAATATCTAGGTAAAAATAAAATTAAAAAGAATGAAAAAAGAATTGAAACATGCACATGCACACATACATGCACATCATCTAATATTAGATGACCTAAGTCCTCTAAAACAGTCGCCTCCACCATATCGACCAAACGATCAAGCAACGAATCAACATCTACATCCATCTAATCTATCCCATGTCATGCCATAAATGATGAATGTAGAGGACTATGAAGGTGAGATGGCATCGGTGATGATGAACCAAAACCAATCAACATATCAGTAAAACCCATAGTTTGTGCATTTGCCAAATGAACTGTAGGTGGATCCTGATGCGCACTAGTGCTTGGCTGAGAGTGATGGGATCCCGGTTGTCTGATGAAATTTTGGCATATACCTCCAACAGGTCCTCAGCCAAACAATGCAAAGTCATGTGTGCCATATCTCCTGTAAGTGCATCAAGTTGTGTAGGAGTAGGGATGTCGACCACTATAAAAGGATCTATGGTGGTCCACTATGCTGAAAATGGCATGGATCAAGAATGTTTGGACATCAAATACTGACCCACATGATCATCAGATATCCTAGTGGTGGCAGCCGCAATGTCACCTATAGTATCAATTGCTTCCTTTTGGGAAGCAACAACAACCTCATCTGCTATGGGGGCTAGAGCTATGGTGAGAGCAAGAGACCTCTCACCAACCAATACCCTAAACACTGGGGGTGGTCTATTTGCTCGACAATAGGTGGGCCTATCGGCAACCCTGCCACGCCCCTGACCAACATACAACTGCTGAACAAAATACAATGGAATCTAGTCATTGTTTGGATATAGACCATGTGCTGCGAGAAATCATGGGTAGATCAATGAGGCCATAGCATGATCGACACATCTAGTGACCTGGTATCCCCTAACCTTACGCACATTTTGATAAAATGGAAAACAAGTGGCTTTTATCATTTCTTTGGTGACACTATCCTGTATTTGTTTAAGAGGAACATCACCATGTACTTCTTCCCACATGCAAGAAAGAATAGCAGCCACTCTATCTGGGAAATATGCACTAGTCCTCTCAAGTTCATCTTTTAGTTTTTCTAGACTATACAATATTAACATGCATGGTTCACTATATATCCACGGGTTTGCACCCTGTGCTAATGAATCTCTCAATTTTTTAATCTCATTACTAGTATTTGCAAACAAAGAATCTAGTGCAGGTGGAACATGATTTGCATTTTTCATGTTATATATATATATACAATACACCTAAAAGAGCAATGAGACTTTGGTAAATAATATATCTAGATAAAGGGAATACAAATCTAAAATAGTTATAATAATTCATCTACTCATCAATAATATTTTCATACCATTAACAATTTAAAAAGAATTGGAATACAACTATAATCTATAACATAGCATCCTTAAATGGTTCAAATTTTAAATGAAATGATGAAAGAAAGAATAAGAATACAAAGATTAGTATAAAATTATTTGAAAATAATTGGGGATTAAAATATTTAATCTAATAGTTGTTAACATAAATGAACTTCAAAATAGGATTATGTAAGTGAAAAAAAAGTTCTATTGCCTTCATTGAACCTAAATTTATCTAGTTAAGATATGTCTAAAATTAAGAATTCACACTAGAATATCAATATTCCATAAGAATCTCATAAAGATGATGAATTTAATGGAACATAATATAAAATCCTCCATATGAGGATGAATTTTATCATTACAATATGAGTGAATCATCTCAATTATATAGCCAAGAACATCAAAAAATTATAGATTGGAAAGCAAAATAATCAGACATTTATCATATTTTTATATGTATAAAGTTTAGATACCATCAAACTATTTAAACTTATAGATTGCATAAAGCTATAAATTGAATCGTTAAAACTAATTTATTAAGAATAAAATCTAATAAAGTTTGACTTCATATTGCATACTTGTTATAAATATCTCACTAATCCAACCATACATTTTATATATGTTAGAAAATATATAATTGTTATGACCATAATTTTTCACTATATCTTGACGTGGATCTCCTTCAACTAGATCAATTAAAAATTATTTTTAATGTTGGAGGAAAATGAATTTAATATCATT
This sequence comes from Sequoia sempervirens, assembly GCA_007258455.2. NCBI lineage: Eukaryota > Viridiplantae > Streptophyta > Pinopsida > Cupressales > Cupressaceae > Sequoia > Sequoia sempervirens. The sequence continues at coordinate 93,160,469 of VDFB02000015.1, forward strand.
AGAGTTGTCATCAAACTACCTTTCTTGATCAATGATAGATATTATCCACTCTCGAGAATGTAAATATGTTCGAGATAACTAAAAAATAATTTGTATCCCTTATATCCTTTCATCCAATGTAGCCTATCTCTTAATTGAGATCCTCTACCACAATTACATTCAAATCTTCTAAGTTTTATTTCAATGGAAGCAACCACCCATTGTAGAAAAGTTATTAGTAAGTGCTAAATCCAAAACAAGTTTTTTTTTCTATTTGGATCCTTTTTTTTTTCCATTCTAGATCTCTTTCTAGCCATCTTCTTATTGTAAAATCATAGTAAGGTAGTGCAATAGATTAATCGCATCATTCCACAATTGTATCCACTTACCATTTTGGTGAGGTCTAGGAACATCAACCAAAGGGATATTAGGGAAGCAAGTTGATCAATTTGATTGAGGTAGGAAGTGTTGAGCTTGAAGGATAGATTATTAGGTATGAGGAATAAGAAGTTTGAAAAGTTTAAAGAATTGGGAGGTGATATGTGAGATAGGTTTAATAGAATCTACTTAAATAAGGGTGTTTGTGGAGAGGGGACAATGGAAAGAGAAATAACTAAGTTTTAATGTATCAATACAACTAAGTTTCCATTAGTTCACCATCTCTTTAGTTGGTCCAAGTGAAATAGTGATCAATATAAGAATATTTTTTGTCTAAAATGGGATCTAAACCCCTCATGGTATTTCTAGTTAGGATGTAGGAATTCAATTATTTTTTAGAGAGTTTATGAGAACTAAACCAACTTTTATCTTGGTTTTTTCCACCATATCATATTCACCTCCGTGTAGCCATTTAGTCATAGGGAGGGCATAAAAATCCATTCCCACAATTTAACTTGAGATGAGGAGTCATTAGGCATACAATAAAGAAAAAATGAATAGGTATTCCTTGGATTAGTAGTAAGCACTAAGCACAATTGTAGTTGGGATCCACTCCTCAATAGATGATAAACTTAGCCAAGAATTGGGAAAGGTGGGTCAACCTTGCATCCTAATATTTTTATTTATTATTTTATCCTCATATTAGGAAATGAGGCATCTCACTTTGTGTTGGTAGTTATTTGTCATTTGGTGAATGCTTCAAGGGAGGTGTCTAAGATGTTCTAAGAGAATATAATATTATTATAGCTTTATAAGATGAAACCCTCTTATGACATATTCTTATGACATTTAAGAGCATGACTATAGAATATTTATAGTAAAGTATTGACCAACATTATGAAAAATCATAAGAAATATTTTAAGAAATATTCAATGATAATGGATGAGAATTGCTAATGATTTGAGCATAGTCAGTTTACTCAAATTGTGGATGCTAAAATGAGGAATGAAGCCTCTTATTTATAGAATGATAAGATGGAGAAATGCCCAAAATGAAGCAATGTGGGACTAACATTCAACCAATGGCAAGGTGCCACTTGTCAACATGTGAATGGAGGAAGCTTGAGCACATTTTGATCAATGTGCAAGTTTGAAATTTGAATTTGATGAAATGACATGTTTAGGGGGGATGAAAGATGAGTTAAATGCCAAGTGGGAGACATGTAATAGCTTTAAATGCTTTGTTGGATGGACAAGTCATTTTGGGGGGAGATTTCAAACTTGGAGGAATATTCCCACTTGGATGGCTTTTTTGAATGAAAATAGATGATTTATAAATCAATTAAATTGATTTTCATATGCAAGTTGCAAAATCTAGAGGATTTGATGGATTAAGACTAAGATTAATTAGGATTTGATTAATTTAAAGTAGATTAGCTGATTTGACCATTTTGACTTAGATTTTAGGATTTAAATAACTCAAAATGAGAAGAGAATGATTTAGACCTAGTTAAATAAATGTTTTTTATTTATTTAACTAAAGGGGGTAATGTTAGATTAAATTAGATAAATGTTTGATTTTTTTAATTTAATTAGATGAACTTTTAGAGATTTAATCAAATAATATGGATTATTTAATTAAATAAAGATAGGAAGATGAAATGACCTAGCTAATTACACAGAGACAATGATATAATTAAATTGAGGGATTTATTTAATTAAAAGGGGAATTATGGTGACTTTAATCAAATAAGGCTATTCGATTAAATGGTTAGACAGAGGGATAATTCAAGATGAAGCGATGTTAGTAGATCAGGATCAAGTGCATGTACATTTTATGTGTCTACATTTTTCCCCTCTTTGAAGCAATGTACTTGTTGCGTTGGTTCAAAGAATAATCTTACCGCAGTCAATTTTCAAAAAAAATCTAATTTTTCGGATGCCCATTGTTGCCCCAACGAATGAAGAATTACACTGGTATATTGCCCCCTTGAGAGATCAGGCGAAGAGGTTTGATTTGAGGGTCAATCTCTCGACAAAAATGTTCAAGATTAGTTCAGCTTGAATGCTTGATGTAGATAGATTTGATGATGTAGACAATAATCAGTCCTATGGGTAATCTCATGTCTACTTTGATATATTACACACACTTGATCCTGATTTGTACCATGACAGTTACATTATTGATGATATATATGAGATGATTATGATGTTTATATGCAATGGATGATATGATGATGCATGGATGATATGGATGTACATGATATGATATGTTGATGCTTTTATGATTATGCAGTGGATGATAAATGTATGGTTTATGAGATACCTAGAATAACCAATCTATATTATGCAATGATGAAATGCAATGCATGCGAGATGATCAATGTTTCTTATATGATATGATATGATATGCAGATGGTTTTTGGATGCAGGATGGATGCATTAGTGATGATTTATGATTAACTGCCATGGTACTGTGTTAGCATGGAAAATCAAGAGAGAAGACAATAAGAGATTCCAACAAGACATGAGATGATGATGATTACTTGCCAAGGAGTTGGTATTTTCAAAGGGCCAATTACCCTATGTTTGATAACATACGTAGGCATGATGCATCAAGGTATAAAGAACTAGGATGGCGTTGTACCTAGTGTGATGGACTTTGACTCGAAAAATAGATAGGAGTATTCTTGTTCACACTTGACATACAAAAACCTTGCTAGGACATACCTAACAAAGAAAGTATTCACCAAGTTTTATTACAAGAACGTCCAACAAGTGCAGCAGATAAAAATATAATGATCGTTGCCCCATTCCTATCTCTCTAAATCCCTTCATTGGGGACATCATTGAGAGATCCTTGGAATGAGGACAATAAGATAAATCAAAAGAAAAAGATACAGTAAACAAACAAGTCAATGTTCTTCATACCACTAGCCAAGGGGATGTGTTTTGTTTAGGATAAGTATCCAAAGTGATATCCAAAATGATGCCCATTGTCGGAACGATATATCCTAGGACATGCATTGTATAGAATGATGATGGGTTGATAAGTTGTTTGATAGGATTTTGATATAAATTTGATTGACATGTTTGTGAATGATCAAGAGTTTGATTTTGTTTTAAAGGTTTGTTGTTTGCTTTTGATTTAACATTTGAAGTTTTCTTTTTCCAATTGTTGTGGTTGTTTCTGTTTGTTTTTCCAAAAGTGAGTGTGATGATTGATTTATAATGGATGATTGATTATTGTGGGTGAAAGAAAAATGGGACAGATGGATTTTTTGGGTTTTTTGAATGTTTTTTATCTTTTTTGAAATGTTTTGAGGCTATTTTTGGTATTTTTTGAAGATTTTCCAAATGTTTTGATTTTCCAAATTTTTAAATGTTTTTGGCTTTTGTGAGATTTTATGACTATTTTTGGATTTTGTGTTTTTTGAATGTTTTGGATTTTGATGTCTCGGGGACTGATCAAAGATTAGCCTTTCCTACGTTTAAGCTCAAAGACGACGTAGTTTGGATAACATGTTTTGACATTTTCTGACTTTTTGAGTGTTTTTGGATTTTTGATATGTTTTGGATGTTTTTGGATTTTTCGCATGATTTTGACGATTTGGATATGGATATGTGATGATATTAGTGCTTTGTTTGGGATTTTGTTAAAAACCAAGCTAAGGTTGATTGATCAAATTGATGGATTGATGATGATAACATTGTTGAGGATACACAATAATGAAAGGACAGTGTTAAGAAACACGAGGATTAAGGATGGATATCCCAAGATGATGCAGGATTGATGATGATAACATTGTCGAGGATACACAACAATGCAAGGATAGTGTTAAGAAACAAAAGGATTAGGATGGATATCCCGACATGATGATGGATTTGATTTTATGAAGATTGATGAAGCCGGTTTGGAACAAAATATGTTTTGGATGATTTGAAGTGACATTGAAGCACACATTAGATGCGACTGATAGTGATTATTTGGATTGATGTTTGATGAAAGATGAAGCTTGATAAGGAACATCTTCTCGAAAAAATATGCCATGGGCTAGTGATTTGGTTTTTTGCTCACAAGTGTTTTGACCAATTTTATTTCATGTTTACCAATGTTCATATCACCACATAATTTGCAGGATATATATCAATATTTATTCCTGAAGCAAGATATAAATATCTGCCCCCAGTTTCTAGCAATGTATGGAATACCATTGATGGATTCTTGGATAAGTGTATGGATGGAGGGATATGGATTATCTTGCAATAAGATAAGGTTTTTGAATAGGGAAATGCTTCATTTGGATAATTTTTCATGGCTTAGATAATATTGTGTAGGATAGGATCAATGAAAATGACTCATGTCAAGACATTTTCCATAAGCAAGTGCAAAGTGTGCACCAAACTTTTTCAAGATCAAGATAACTTGGACTATGGGTGTAGATGGATAAAGATGGATTGGATAAATAGTTCATGGATGAAATGGATTTATTATGGATGGGATAAGATGCTTTCACCTGAACTGGCACACGTAGATGCTCGATTCTACCCATGATGCATGTTTTCTAGGTTTTCATCATGGTACCTATCCAAAGCACCACCGTAGTGGTTTTCACTAGAGGACGATTTTTATCTTTACTGTTTTCAATCCTTTTTCTAATTTTTTTTGAATTTTCATATTTTTTTATTTTTTTGGATTTTTCTAAAATATTTTAAGCTCATACCGAATCACAAGGTGTCGATGTAAATGCTTCTGTCATACTGTACCATCTATATCCTTCCTGAAGAAGTTATTTTTCCAAGATACATGCACTTGAATGCAACTTTTGGGATTCTTGATCTACTTTATTGATACCAGGGTTAACTCTGTCTCTGTGCACACATCGTGATAGAGTGCCTTCAGAATCCTTATGATGAGGTCATTTCTAATACATGGTCAATTTTAGAATTAGATATCATGCGTGGAGGCATGGATGGAGTGTGTTTAGGGATAAGAGATGGATTGGTTGACAGTTTGGAACTTTTGACTCTCCAAACTTGGGAAGATGAGCAATGATGGGTGGATACGGAAGTGTGTGTGGAATTAGGACCAACTTCTTGATACACTTTGTATGTTGTTTGAGAAGTCTGCTTTTTCTTTTGTAGACATCTTTGATGGATACTTTTCCCTTTTTTATTTTTCCCCATAGTTTCTTTGACTGATGGAGTTTGATAGGGATAATCTTTCTTTGTATTCTTTGGTATCCACTTGTATTTGACTTTTTTGATATGCTTCTTAGCTTCTTTTTCTTTGATAACATTCTTTGTTCTTTGATTCAAATCTTTCTTTTGATGTCGGTCCCAACTCATGGATGGGGTGATGGGTGGATGAAGATTCATGACGTGGCTGGTTGTAGTATTGGCATTGGTTTCACCATAAAGATTCTTTGTGCTCCCTATGTTGACGTTTGCTTGAGACATAGTTGCCCCCAATATGGTGGTAGTAGCACCTTTGTTCTTTGATTCTTCCTGTTTTGAGATGTCTTGTTCAGTAAGCATGCTCTGATAAATGACCACTATAGATGATGTTATTTCCATTTGTTGCTCTGCTAACTCCATAATGTCTTGTTCTGTCTAACATGTTTCCTTGAGTGGATAATGCTAGATATCTTTATACATAATGTCCTCAATCTGAATTTGGGATATATTTGATCCTGATGTTGTCAACTCAATAACTAGCTCTTTTTGTGTAATAATATCAGGAGTAAAGGAATCCTATTTTAAATGAAGATCATCTACGTGTCCATCCAAAGAAAGCATCTCATGGGTAGATGGAGTATGTGCTATGTGGATATGATCATCATTTGTGACATCTTGTATAGATAGGAGAGTGTCTATTAGATCATTGTAGTAGCTTGGAGATATAAATTCTTGATCTTGAATGATTTCGGAATCGCTTTTGACATGCTTTGGATCAAGTTCTTGACATGGGTCAATTTCAAAGGATGGATTGCTTACAAAGGGTTCTTGGATATCTTCATTAGGCATAGGAAGTGGCTCAATATCCTCTTGATCCTTGAGTGAATTTAGATCAAGTTTTGAGTTGAAGATTCCTTCAATATAGGTAATCATGAGATCGAAGGATGTCAATATGTCTCGGAAAGGACCATTGCTAGACTTTGGTGAGAGTTATTGATCATGCTTTAGAATAAATTTTTGAGATATGTCTTCGAACTCATTAGGTGATGTAGAGACATTTTCAACATGATCATTGGTTGATGGATCATTGATTATAGGATCAAATAATGTTAACACTCCTTGAAATAGATCATTGTTGGATATTGTTGAGGGATTCTTATCATGATCAAAAAGTGACTCTTGATGTATGTTGATTTGATCTTCGGATGAGGTAGAAACATCTTCCATGTGTTCGTTGATGGATAGGTCTTGATCATGTGATCGTTGACTTAGATCGATACATGGAGTCGTTAACATCTTGTTGGGATTTTGAACAAAATTTTCTTGTTGGGCTCGGTATTGGGCTTGAGCAACTTGTGCAGCTTGCTGAACAGCTAGTTGTGCAACTTGTCAGTTTTGGTTTTGTTGGAGTGCCTTCTAATAAGAAACCTACTGAGTAGCTTGCAACACAATGTTGTATTGGTTTTATGTGTTTGGTTTGGGTGTTGGTAGTGACGGAGGTGGTTTTGGAATAGTGCTTGTTGTGGTGATAAGAGGTACTATCATATTGATGATTGGGATTTGGTTGGTGGATGGTGTGACCGATATGGTTAGTCCTTGAGAGACCATTTTTTGAGGGATGATAGACAATTTGTTGGTTGCTTTTGCTATGGGGATAGTCGCCATCTGTTGTTGAGATATCGATGGTAAGGGGGGATGATTTGGTATGATGCATTGATTGATGGTTGGGGGGATGTTTTGGATGAGCGGTGGTAGTGAAGGTAGTCCCAAACCAAGAGCTGATATGGATGTTAATGGAAAGGTTGGGAGTGGTGGGAGAGTGATTGGCATGCTCCCTTGGGGAAATGATGATGTTTGATCAAAAATTCCCCCTAGTCCAAATAGGTCACCTTCTCCTTGTGAGGTCATGGGGAGAGAGGTTTGTGGTGTTGCATTAAATGATGATGATGATGATGGGTCATTATGAAAGGTGAGGGTTACATATGGGTGTGATGGATTTTGAACAACATTCATGTGATTTGCAAACATATCTATCCAAAATTTTACCAAGTGTGGATTTGAAATGTTCGTGTTTGGTATAGTTGTACTTGGTATATTCTCATTTGGCATGTATGGATTTGGTGGGATAATGTTGTTTTGTTGAAGACTCATGCATTGAGTATTTGGTTGATAGATTTGTAAATTTGGACTTGGATTTAAATCTACCATCAGAAAAGGTGTTCCAAGATTTAGATTGGGTATACTCACATTTGTTGTACCATTGAGGTTTGTAGGAGATAATGATCCCATGTATGGGATGTATAAATGTGAGTTTTGAAAATCAATTAGCATTGTGAGGCTTTGATAATTTGCTTGGTTTAGACCGCTTATGATGTATGGATCAATTTTATATTCCATGTTCTTCTTGTGTTTTGACCTTGCTGCAAAAGTAACCTCTAAGGTGTTTATGAACAATGATGAGATGAAGGATGAAAGGGGTGAATGATATGGGTGTTGTTTTTTAGGAATCTATGGATCAATGCTAGACTTTAGGATTTGATTTTGATTGGTTTTTATTGGATAATGAACTTGTAAAGCTTAAGATGTTGGATGTGATCTTTAGGATAAACTTGTTCAAAGGTGTGTTGATTTAACTAGAGGTATGAGAAAGGATGCAATCCCATACTCTTAATTAAACAAGGTGATTTTGATTTGTTTTAAGGATGTACCCAAGTCTAGATAAAGATGTTTCCAAAGCTACAAAGTTGCTTGTGGGATGGGATGATAAATGTTTGAAATGGATGAAGTGTTTTATTTTGATCCTAAATGAGCCTACGAAGGATTTGTTTACAAGGCCGAGGTTTTGAAAAACATGCTTTTCCCTTCAAACCAAAAGATCAATATTTGCTCAAAAGACCATAAGACAAAAGATGCACAATCACATGTGTGTGGTTCAATTGATTTCATCTTGATTAGTGAATTGTTTTTACCACAAACACTTTCTTGATTAGATTTTCAAACTAAACGTCTAATGTCCTAACTTATTTTCATCCCACAAAGTGCTATGTGGAATTCAAGGAAATCAAGGCAAGGTTACCTAATGTTTACCTTGGTAGAAGGCAAAAATTAAGATGTAAACCCAATTACTTAGAAACCTCTAAGTACATAATCCCCAGGGTAATCAATAGTTCTTGGGTTTTTTCAAAGGTATTTTCTCTAACTAAGGGGTTTGAAATTTTGATTTTACTATTGAATGTGTGTTTCCCAATGTTTTCAAACAAGTGAGGTGTTTTGACTCATAAGCAATATAACATCCTAGCTCAATTGGTACATTTTTCTTGGTGGGCTTGCCTCATGCCCTTCGTAGTAGAAGAGATGGTTTTACATGCAATCAAGGAAAGAGTATAAAGGTATGTTAAGAATGAAGTCTTAACCTCTATACTTTAACCAAGATCAGACATGGCAAGTAACTTCTTGGAATCTAAGTTCCAATGCACCACTTTGATAAACTTGTTGGATGGACTAGTTGGTTACTACAAGCAAGGGTTTTAGTTTGGAATTTTCGTTTGTGGAGATTGACCCATATGGCGAGAGTCCCTTTTCAGATCCATCTCGTTGGAGCCAACCATGTGATATTGGCGTTTACTCCAATACCCATATTTATATCCCGGTTGGAAATACTCTTGGATTTAGAGTGTTACCAGTCGAGTTGTTCCCTTGGGTAAGTACTTTTTCCCCAAGGTAGGCCCTCTAAGATAAAAAAAGGCGAGTAAAGACAATATCCGTAACTTGATCAATCTTTGTTTGCAACACAAAGAGAGAGAGTTTATGCAATAATGCTCTACTCACACTCGCACAATGTTTTGTTCAATTTTTAAACCCAAAATGAAGTGTGGACGTGATTACTTTATCTCAACCTAAGATCACAAAAAAGGCCTTTTGATTCTCAAGATCGCTATAAAGCGCGAGAGAAGTGCATACGTCATTTTCGATGATGTTAGTTTAAGTAATCAATCACAAAAACAAAGTTGCACATGTTCATTTTAACCTTTCAAAGCAATTGTGAGTTCATTTTAAAAGCACCAAAGTAAGTGTGACAATTTTCCTTGTTCAATTTTTAATCCCAAAACAAACTTTAGTAAATTTGAGTCCTAATATTCTTTTTAAGTTTTTTGTAGCAAAAATTGAAAAGTTCTTTTTAAAGCCCAAACGAAATTAGTAGGTTCTAAAAGCTTGAAAGATAACAAATCCTTAGAAGAGGGATTATAATTTCTTCCCAAAGTGTTTAAAAACACTTGTTACAATGATGTAATAATGAATTTTTCTTTGACTTCCATGCTCCATGATCCTTTAAAACCTGCAATACAAGCTCCAAATGTCAAATAAAATCAAGATACAAGAAGATATGAGGGTTAGATAGATGATTAAGCATAAAAATCCTAAAAGTTAGACCAAGTTTCATTATGATTTGACATTAAGTGAAAATTTGAAAATTTAAATCTATCAAAGTTGATAATAACCTACACCATTGAATAGCTTATCAAATTCTACCCCATTTCAAAAAAAAAACTTTGAAAAAGACCAAAAAATGACCAAGATATGGCCATTTTAAGTTTGTATGAAAAAGCAAGAAAATCAAGCGGTTATGTTTGTAATGGCGGCTCTGTTTGATTTTGTAACGGCGCTATATGGCAACGCTGGAGATTCCAGCAGTGCAGTTTGAATTTTTGAGTGGTTTTGCATGGCAACACTGGACTATGAATACATTAGAAGATCAATGCAAGTAAGAACAAGGATTCCCCATGAAATCCATTAGCAAAGTTTAAAATAGGAAATCAGACAAGAATGAAATGAAAGAGAAATAAAGCAAGCTAAATCCTATTGAAGACAATGCAAACTCTTGATCCCATGGGGGAATTGGTGCCAATTTGATGTGAAAATTGGCCCTTTCCCAACTCTAATGATGCAATCTTGATGAATGTTGATGAATGATCCACTTTGATGAATAATGGTGAGTGCTCCAATAGAAAAATATGCATAACCTAGCTAAGATTCAATGATAATGGATGAGAATTGCTAATGATTTGAGCATAGTCAGTTTACTCAAATTGTGGATGCTAAAATGAGGAATGAAGCCTCTTATTTATAGAATGATAAGATGGAGAAATGCCCAAAATGAAGCAATGTGGGACTAACATTCAACCAATGGAAAAGTGCCATTTGTCAACATGTGAATGGAGGAAGCTTGAGCACATTTTGATCAATGTGCAAGTTTGAAATTTGAATTTGATGAAATGACATGTTTAGGGGGGATGAAAGATGAGTTAAATGCCAAGTGGGAGACATGTAATAGCTTTAAATGCTTTGTTGGATGGACAAGTCATTTTGGGGATTTCAAACTTGGAGGAATATTCCCACTTGGATGCCCTTTTGAATGAAAATAGATGATTTATAAATCAATTAAATTGATTTTCATGTGCAATTTGCAAAATCTAGAGGATTTGATGGATTAAGACTAAGATTACTTAGGATTTGATTAATTTAAAGGAGATTAGCTGATTTGACCATTTTGACTTAGATTTTAGGATTTAAATAACTCAAAATGAGAAGAGAATGATTTAGACCTAGTTAAATAAATATTTTTTATTTATTTAACCAAAGGGGGTGATGTTAGATTAAATTAGATAAATTTTTGATTTTTTTAATTTAATTAGATGAACTTTAGAGATTTAATCAAATAATATGGATTATTTAATTAAATAAATATAGGAAGATGAAATGACCTAGCTAATTACACAAAGATAATGATTTAATTAAATTGAGGGATTTATTTAATTAAAAGGGGAATTATGATGACTTTAATCAAATAAGGTTATTCGATTAAATGGTTAGACAGAGGAATGATTCAAGATGAAGCGATATTAGTAGATCAAGATCAAGTGCATGTACATTTTATGTGTCTATAGATTCTCCTACATCAATAATGGTAAATTAGGTGTTAATTCCTATATAAGAAAGTTTTTAAGTCATTATTTCATAACTAGGAAAGATAAGAAAGCATTTTCAAGAGATAAGCATCAAGAGTCTACAAGCAATCTTTCACAAGAGAATTCAAGTTTCAAAAGCAAGAAAAGTTGAAGTCTTGGAGCAGCATTAAAAAAAAAATCAGGTCTTGAAGCTCACTTTCATTCTAGATCTAGCATTTTCAAGGGTTGATCATGGTTGTCTATGGTGAATCATGAAAGATTCTAGGTTAGGGAGATGCAAGTAGCCATCAAGCCAAGCCTAAAGACTTGTTTCCTAAGGGATTCAATCCTCCATTATCACTCTACATTCATCCTAAGGAAGGTACAAGCATCATTAAGGCTCATTTTGGGTGATTAGAGATCTCCCAAAGTGAGTCATCCATCTTCATATTTCCATTCATGCATCATATTTTTAAACATTGGAATAGGATTACATTGTGTTTCAAATTTCTTAGTCTTAGATACACTTAAGACTAGGGTTTACATTCCTATTTACGTGCATGTTTCATTTCTATCAAGGTTTAATTACCAAATTAGGATTTTGACTTAGGAAAACCCCCCACAAGCAAATCAAGTCTATTCCATTTTGTAGGTCTTTTCATAGATTTATATCTGGAATTCAAGTTGGAAGGAAAGGGTAGGTGTTTGAGTGCAGATCAAAACTTTAAACTCCCAAAAAAGTGGAGCAAAACTGATTCACCCAAGGTGGTGAATGAGTCCCACTATAGGTTTTTTCCAAAAAAAATTGCAAATTCAAATACCATTTTTCCCGAAATAGGCTCCCATGCAGAAATCTAGATCTGGGATTGATTCGACTAGGTTAGCGAATGAGTCCCAGTTGGTCAAAAATTCAAATTTTCCAATGTTTCAGACCTCCCTCCAGTCATTTCCATGTTTTCAAGTGCACGTATTCCTTTCTATAGTTTTATGTGTTGCTTCATTTACTTTTCTAGGTCATTTTATAGTGCATTATATTCAATTAGGGTTTAGTGTTGCATCTTTCATTGCATTTGTCTTTCTAAGTCTAAACTTGGTGGTGAACCCCTTATTAGCTTATATTTAACCCCTATAACATCCCTCTTTTAATATCTCTTTCTCCTTTGCATTGAGATCTCAAGGGTTTATTCTTGAGTGAAAGTTAGTGAAAATTGTCCTTCTAGGTCCTAAACCCGAAGAGGGAAAGCAAACAATTTTCCACCTTTCAATATCAATATGGCTTCAAAAATAAAATATTGAAATTTAGGCAAAAGAAACTACAAGAAGTGCATTTATAAACCATAATTTCCCTTCAATACCTTCCTAATGTCATAAGAATCAGGAAAAATGAAGTTCAAAGAAAAAAATTATGAGCTTGGAAGTTGAAAAATAATATCTGACTTCAAGTTGGAAAAATAAGAAAAATATTGAAAAATATGAAGAAATAACCTACACCATTGGAAAGTGCTCAAAACCATCTTTACAATGATATCTTGTTCATCAAAATCTAGTTTTTAGATCAAAAGTTCTAAAATTTTGAAAAAATGTTGAATTTACCCTGTAGTGATGACCCTCCTAGCAAAATAAAAAATTGCCTAAAATCAAATTCGTCTGAAATTGGTATAATTTTAAATGAAAGTAGGGTATTTTTGTCCATTTTGGTCCATCTAAATTCAATGGTAGTATCCATTTGGGTTATAAGTGCTCCAATAAAAAGTTGTTCACTAGATCTAAGCTTTAAACCTCATTTTACAATTATATCATAAAATGGCCAAATTGAGTGAAATAAAAGCTAGATCTGAATTTCTTGGAAATTCTAAACTCAATAGTGTGCTTATATTTGCACCAAAATTCTCCAAAATAAACCTACAATATAAATTTGCAAAGATAACACCCCAAATATGGTATTTCTATCAAGTTTTTTGCCTCTCCAAGTCATCATTTGATGCAAGAGAAGAGAATACTCAACTTTTCAAGATCCACCAAAATTTACACCATAGCAATAAACAATCCTAATTATCTCCCATATTTTAGAAGGGTCTTGCAAATCTAAAGCTTTGATTCCATGTTAAATTTACTCAAGAACTCAAGCCTCCAAGATCACCTACAAAACCAAAAATAACCTTCTATAAGAGAAAAGCAAGAGCATTAATTTATAATAATGGATGCAAGAAAATATAGCTATTGATCGTGTTTTCTGCACAATAACAGCCCAGACAGAATATGGTATCCTATCTCTCTTGAAAGGTAAATCTCTATCAGCAAGCCTCAAGAGATAACCCCAAGGTCTCTAATGTCAGGTCTTGACAATGCATAAACAACTCAGTAACAAAATGTGAAAATGCTGGTAATCACAATGGAACCTTACTACAAGAAAAATGCTAAATCAATTTTATCAGATCTGACAATCTGGTGATATTTCAATCCTAGTTTTAACCCGATAATCAAAGAAACAGAAAAAGGATAAGGGTTTCAAAGAGAGTTCTAAACTTAATGCTACTCCTAAGATTAATAATGAAAATAACCAACACTCGAAATGGACCAATCCCTCAAAACTGATCTCTACTTGACCCAAATAAATTTGCAATCTCACAAAGAACAGTGCAATCTTCTAAGGTGTTAGGATTTTCAAATCATGAGCATTCATTCAACAACCCTACTATAGTTATAATGAAAAAATCTTCACAATCGAACTAAGCACACTGAAATATGAAGTCTAGGCTAACTTTGCAAAGCAACTAACAATCAATTGGTTGCAAAAAGTATGGACTGAAGGATTGCTACAACATTCAAGTATTCAATCACAAACATTATTAAATAAAATCTAATCTAAATATTAACCTTCTCAAAGCAATCTTAAAGATAGAATAACAAGGACCATGCAAAACAAAAGAAAACAAGTATGGAACCAAATCACAATGTCATTTCTTGTATTCAAATTGTTCACTGTAGCAACAATTCTAGCTTTATGTTACAATATTTGCCTAAGGGAAACTACTTGTTGACTTGCTCCTAACTATCTCTGCTCTATATCAGTCTCTATATTATAATTACAAATTCTAACTATTTCTAACCCTTTACGAAGAGGCGAAATTCCCAATATATAGAGTCCCCCCCAAAAAACCCGTCAGCCAGGTAAGGGTTTCACAGCAATAACTTAGTACAACAACCTAGCCAAGAGAGTCTTCAAAATGGGTCGAATAAGCATTAAATGCATGTCTCATCCAAGTTGGCCTGAGATCCGCCATGTAGTTCAGACTGAAGCGCGGGAAGATAATAGGGAAGCACAAACCACACCGCAGCCTATCATTAGCTCCCTTCCCTATTATCTCTATTATAACCTGGCTCTTCATGTACTTTCAAGAACGCCGCATCCAGGTCGGCCATTGGTGGCAAGGGAAAAACCCTAAGTCATCTTTCGATGGACGCAACCTCGTCCCTTGAGTTTTTGACTGACTTATCCCAATCTACCTTATACACCAAGTACTTATCAATAACTGCAAGGTAGGTGGCCGCATCATCCAGCTGGTGCTTAGAAACGGACCCATCATCAAGTGGTGCATAGACATCATGCCACCACTTCCTCAACTACTCCAAGTTTAAGTACTTGGGCGTGATCTTCCTTCTACCCGTCATAATTTCAAAGAAGGCAATGGATCCATTGTATACACCATCCAGGGTTTCATCAATTTTCTTTCTTTGTTTATGAATCTTCTTTAGTACCTTCTGCCTAATCTGCAATGCCTCGAACCATTCCCATGGCTCGACAGCTCTAGAAGAAGGAAGGATTTTGTCACTCACCAACCTGTCCTGAGTGTATTCCATAACAATCTTGGTTTTTCGTAGCAGGAGGTTGGTGTCTTCTTTATCTTGCGCTACTACCTGCTTTAACCATTCAGTTGTCCTCGCAGCATCCTTCCCAGTCGACAGGATTTCCTTAATACCTCCATCACCTTTTACTTGCACCCCTTTCAACCAATTCACAGTGGCAACAGTGGAGGCTTTCATCTTTTCTACCTCGGTGATGGTCTCCTGAGGTAGAGGATTACTAGTAGAGGAAGAAGGATTAATAGACTGCAGTGGCTTTATTAATTCCTCCAAGCACCTCCTGAGATTCTCATTTTCTCTCTTCAGCTCCTACTTGGTTCTCATTTCCTTTCTCAATCTATCCACAATAACTGTACTGGAGACTTCATAGTCTTCAATATCCTGCTCAACTAATGTAGGCCCTAGATTGAAAGTCTGAACACTGTAATCTTTTCTGGCCACATCGCCTCTATCTTTACCCAGAGCAGGGGTGGCGATGTGAACAACTTTTTTATGCGCCTCATCCCTTTCAACCCTTGAGATCACTCTGGCCTTATTCTTATCTTTAGACTTCCCAAGTTTAGCTAGGAGCTCATCCCAATTCGGTGGTGTGTCCTCTACCACAACCTGTTTTCTCTTTATCTCTTTGTCAAGCCACTTTGGAACAATAGGTTCTAATTGCACTTGGCTCAGTCCTGTTTCCTTTTGTTGATCCTTCGGTATCTCCTTCTCTAAATTGTGCTTCTCAAGGGTTTCATCCATCTTTCCTTCCTTTCCAATATGCTCTCCCTTATTTTCTAGTGACAGGACCTTTTCTGCTTCTTCCTCCCTTGGAGGAGATTCAATCACTTCATTTGTGACTGATGACTCTGTATATGTAACCAAGGGAGATTGCATTTCCTTTTCAATTTCAGCCTCTGCACTGTAGAGCTCTCCCTCATGGAATTCCTCCCCTTCCGTTCTTGGATCTTCATCAACCTCTTTAGCTTCACCAGGTTCACTTTGAACTTCATGAGTGGGAGGGATGTCACCCTGCTGCCCCTCGTGAAGAGTGGCAGGAGGAAAATCTACCTTAGTCACATTGTTCTTTGGAGAAGGAGTCCTAGACCTCCTTGTATATACCTTTGCTTTATCCTCTGAACTTTCTACATTCACCACTGGCAGGGAAGTTACCTCTTCTGCAACCTTGGAGCTGGCCTTCTCTGATAATTTTACAATTCTTCTTCTCTTCAGCACAGAAGCATCAGTCTCGGGATTCTGTTCTTTGACTTCCTTCTGTTTAGACCTTTTAGTTCTTGTCCTCCTCTTAGCCTTTGGTCTTCTCTGCTTTTCTGCTTCCTGGGCCTCCTCTCCCTGAACACCTTTTGTCTTGATCTTGGACGGGGAGTCCAACTTACCTTTACCCTTAGGATCTTGCTCGGTCGATTCCTCTGAGGTGGAGTGAGGATTTAGATCTCCCATCAGGTTATAAGTTCATTTCACCCCTTTATTCTCCAACTCCCATACTGTATGCTTGAGCCACATCTTGGTAACTTTGAGAACTGGATCCATCAGTTGCTTCAGTTTTCCTCCTCTAACTAGTCTATATCACCAATCGGCCTATCTTTCACTACCTCATAGGCATGATCCTAGATTAAGTTCCCATCATCCTCCAACTGATCAGGCACTGCCCTTACATTATACAATCTAACTGCATCCACTAGAAGCCAAGAGAATTTCTTCTTTCTGACCTCGTATTCATCACCACAATTGGCCCAGTAGTCCTCTAAATTAACCTTATGGCTATATTCTCTACTGGCCTTCTTTTGAGCCTCGCCTGTGATATCAAATCTGGACCTCTTGGAGTGGAAAGACAAACCAAGAGTATTCATTTCTTCTTCTGAAGCTTGGGCAGAACCAATGGAAGGGAAAACCTCACCAGTGCCAATCCTTAGGGGAAAATCCCCACCAAATCCAGTCTTGTGTTTTTCCTTCTTGACAATGGTATCAAAATCACAAATATGTCTAGTTACTTCCAACAATATGATGTGGTTAGTGGGATACCTTGGAAGTCTGTATGGGGCCCTTTTGCAGCCATCAATCTGAATGTAGGAGAAGGTTGGAAATTGAATAAACCAAGCTCCATACTTCTTGATGAGCTCTTTGGCCAAATCTGAAATCCTGAGATGCTCTGCTCCTTGAAGCATTCTGGTGATATGCATGGTGAATGCAACATTTTCCCTCCTATAATCCGAGCTTCCTAAATACAACTGAGGGAAAACTTCGTACATAATATCCTACCCAAAATTTCCCTTTGTACTTAATCCCTTGTAGGGATGGAATCTAGCTAGTGCATAGACCAAATATGAGGTCATTATGAAGGTCTTTGTCTACAACACATTGGACAACTGCTTGTGAATTACTTGGCTAATGACCCCTTCCCAATGGTAGTTAATTTTCTCTTATTCCATCCTTACAATCTCATGGCACATCCAATTCTCAAATGTACCAGCACTCTTCAATCCAAGCACCCTGCTAAGAAAGGTGATGGCATCATAGTATTCCTTCTTGAATTTTTCTCTGTATAGCTTCTTGGGCAATTTGGAGTAGTGAGACTTGGGCTTCTCCAGCCAGGAATTGATAAACTGCTGTGACTTCACAGTCTGGTCATCGTAGAACTCCTGAGCTACCTCAATGGTGAATCCCACCACATGAGACCTATCTGGCATATCAAAGGTTTGGGCAATGGAGATCGGGTTGAGATTTGCAACCACTCTCCCTTGAGGACCAATTATCCTTTGTGTATCCTAATCATAGTGCCTGGCACACTCAAGGACCATCTCGTAACATTGCACTATAGAAGGGAAACTGGCTACATGTGACAAGCCTGATTCCATCATTCTTCTAGCCACTAAAGGAAGATCCTTAGCCGCCATTATTTCTTTAAATTCCTCGTAGTCCCAGAGGCCAACATTTGTATCAGTGATTTCTGACTAGATAGAAGTGATCTTACTCTCAAGGACCTTGCTCTTAATGTCCAGCTTAATCCTCTCTGCATCAGACAATGAGGAACCAACTGCTGCCTTGCTAGATTCAACCTGCATCCACCAAGAAAATTACAATAAAAACCATAGGAAACCAATGTTAATCCATCAATACATCCTTAGAATGCATCTCCTGCAACCAAAGTGCCATTAAATCTCATATGAAATGATCACACAAATTTTGGGTTTAGGGGCCATCCGCAAAATCTGGGCCAGAGAGGAATTTCGGGAAATTCCTGACCGATCAAATTCCAACAGAATAACCAAGAAACGCCTATTAACTATCAAATCTAATCATAATCAATCAATAAGTCACATGAAATAATTAATGAATGCATCATAAACCATTAACAAATTCAATTATCTCTCGTTCTGTTACATTCCATCAAAGTTCAGAAAAATCCGTCCAAGGAGAATTTCCACGAAGAACAGGCCAAAGAAGGAACTTCAAAAGATCAAGGAGACACCGGATTTCAGGGAAATCCGAACTCAATGGAAATCCATGGATAAGGCGAGGCTCTGAACCAACTAGTGTAAAAGCAAGTAATTCAGCCAAACAACTTCCATTCGGGATGAGGTCATGCCGAGTGGGGCACGTCTTTCCGACCGGCGATGAGGAGAGTCATGTCAAAGAGAGACCTTCTCCTCGGGGTAAAGTCACAGCGAATCCCCCTTGTCTCACCGACCATCAGAGTTTAAGTAATAATTTTGGCCAGACTAAATTTTATCTACATGACATCTCAACGAACTTACAGAGTCTTGCCAAATAGTGGTGTAACAAACATCTCGATGTGACCAGCGAGTAGTCAGGGTAAGGTCTTGGCGAATTTCTTTGGTCCCACCGACTAGCGATATATCATCAGAGACCTTCGATGTGAGAAAGACACTATCACAGCGAACACATGGATCTAGGAGGGCTTTCAGTGAAATGTTTGAGCTCAGCTAGAGGTCCCAGCGACTGCGTAATGTCTCGCCGATGTAGAGTTCTATCGGTGTAACCTCTTGCCGACAATAGGTGGTCCCATTGAAAAAGATTCGGGCTCGCTAAGAAAGAAGGCCTCGCTACAAAGTCCTGGCGACTGTTAGGAGTCTCACCGAAAGCGAAGGTCTCGTCAAGAGTAATGAGCTCGGCGGAAGGTCTTTCTAAATAGATAGAGTCTCGCTAAAAATGAAGGGCACTCAACAATAGCAGGATACGTTCAGCGAAAGGTCTCACTGAAAGGGAAGGTCTCAGCGACAGAAAGGAAAATCGGCAAGATGAAAGGAGCCCACTATGAGCTCTTGGCGATGAGGGTTTGTCTTGCCGACAGCAAGACTTCAGCGTGAGAATTACAGTGTCCGGGCGATCAAATACAAACCCACGAAGGGCTTCGGTGAGACACAGAATGACCGACATGACATCTTGCCGACCCCGAAGGGTCACAGCGACTGAAAAGAACATAACTCAATTAAAGAAAAAGTGCTCGATGGGAGGTCTTGCCGAAGGACGGATGTCCTGGCGAAGCAAATGAATATTGGTAAGACCACTGGATCCTGCTATGAACTCTTGCCGACTAGGACTTATCTTGCCGATGGCGAATATGAAAAGGCATGTCGATGAGACATTTTCTTATGGGGTGAGGTCTCAGTGAATCCTCTTTGTCTCACCGACCAGTATGCATAAAAGACTTCATTGGTGAACTACAGGGTGATCGATATGACATCTCAGCGATCTTGAATGGTCACAGTGAATAAAATTCTGAAGGGATGGATTATCCTAGACTGCGACGCTCAGTCACGATTTTACCCAAACACTAAACCAACACAGAATTTTAGAAGGTTTAACTTAGGATCAGTCAAAGATGGACCTTTCATAGATTTTCCTTGTGTTTCAGGCCCATTTTAAGATGAAATCACCTGATGTGGCACTACCCTAGGTCTAAAACCCTATTCATCCGCCATTAGCTCACATGCAATTTCAGAACTTAGTTGTTTCAACTGTTAAGTCATCACTAGGGTTTACTAATTATTCTCAGGCCAGATTCATCAAAATGCAAACAGACAAATGAACTCAAAACTTGCCTGGGAGCTGACATATAATGCAATACTAAACAACCCTAGCACGAAATAAACAAATACACAGGAATTCAAATCCCACAAGCCCTCACAATACCAATGTGCCATTCAAAATTCAATTCAAAGTAGAGAAATCAGACAAATACCATTATAAATCAGAAACCAAACTCATCCAGGAATCATCAAATGCGAAGAAAACAGAGTCCTCAAAGAATAGACGTAGGAATGCACAAGAAACCGTCACTACAAACCGCAGTTTTCCCGAATATCCCAAAACGAAGCCAACAATTCAAAGAACAAACTCTAAGGATGCATCCCTCAATTCAGACGATGGAAAATAGTGAGCATAATGGCACAAAATATCTCAGGAATCAAGTGAAATCTAGCCTTCAAAGCACGTATGAAGCCATTAATGCAACGACAGGACAGCCAGAAAAACCCAGGAAGCCGACGACAAGGCAGAATCCAGAAAAATCTGGTCCACGCAGAAATCCGCGAAGAACAAAAATCCTTGAACAACAAGGGTCCAGCTAGAGTCCAAGCAGGGTCCAGGAAAATCAGACCAGGGCGGAAAATCCCGAATCTGGGCAAAAGCCCAAAATTCATCCAAACTTAGGATTTTCAATGAGTAACCTGGGGGAACACTTAAGCATTCGAGATAAAAAATTTAAGCACATGCCTAGGTAAGAAAAAACCTCAAAAATAAAGGGCCAAAACACCAAAACTGAAGCAAAAAGGGTCCCTGCTTCCAGCGGGGCGTGTGTGCGAAAACTGCACAACAATAGCCAATATGCAATATTAATGATTACAATTGTATTTAATTTGTACATGAGAGGCCTTGCTTATAAAGGAAAGGTGAGAGATAGGATTAGACAAGATTGTGGCATGTGTCTTAATCCTATGTTATGAGACAACTAACTTGACAAAAAATTCAAAAAAAATAATATAGGATAAGATCTTATCTAGACAACTAAAACTTCTATAAGATCACCTAAAACCTAAGTAAACTTCGTGGGAGTAAATTATGACTCCCCAACACCCCCAGGAATAGTTTCTAGACAAAAATATCTTCCACAAGAGAGAGAATGGAAAGAAAGCATGCTTCAACAATGCAATATGAATAATGGTTGAATATGCTAGAATATAAAATGTACATAAGATTCCTTACTTATAAATGAAAGGTAGAGAGATAGGATTAGACAAGATCATGACAAGTGTCTTAATCCTATTACTTGAGACAACTAAAAAACTAACTACCTAGGAATCAAGCAATACTAGCTAGATAAGATAAGTTCTAGAAAAGCCAACTAAGACTTCTAAAAAGAATCTTATATCCTAAGTAAACTTAACATGTGAATATGTCCCCTAATTACCTATTGAGTGAATTAGCTAGGTACAAGACATTTATTCACACCAACACCCCCCCTTAAGTGCAACTTAGGGAGAAGATTATTATGCAAACTATGCAAAGATGAAGATGGGTTCCGGCTACTAGGCCATGTTAGGCACCCATTCACAATGTAAATGATGCAATCGATCTCTCATAACTAGAGAAAATAAGAAAACCCAATGGAAAAAAAATCCTCTCCAAAAGAGAGAGAAAAAAAAACATGATGTATGGAGGACTCAATGATAACCCCCAAGGACTACATCGATCATGTATGTACAATCAATGACCCCCCAATAAGAGGGAAAAAGAGAGATAAGATATCCCTCCCACAATGTGTGGTCACCTATAAGTATGGCTAATGTTTGAAGACAAAACATAATCCAATGCCAACAAACAATGTTTCTCCCCTTGGGAAGAAGATACACCAAGTACAAATGCAGGAATGCTTCCCATTCTAGATAGGAAATAGGAGGAAGAGGAATCCATATGTATGTAGATTGTGTCTTTGAAATATGCTCATGTGTTTCCAGGTTCTTGGATGATGAAGATGATGCCACAATCCAATCAAGTACATCCCTAATCACAATAAACTATGACAAACCAAGAAAAAATGGAAGCTGGTCTTGAAAAAACTTTGAAGATGAAAATGAAGTGACAATAGTGGATCCATAACTATCATCAAATAGGAGAGATAAACCCTCAAATTGGTCCTCTAAATTTGAAATGTGAAAGTCCACAAACAAAGAAGCAATGTCTATCAAATAGGAATCCCAATTAGGAAGACTATCAGATACCTATTGCAATGAATCATTGGAAGTACTTGGAACTGATGAAAATGGGGAAAGTGTGCTATTGTTTGGCTTAGGACAAAGAGCACAC
Source organism: Sequoia sempervirens (assembly GCA_007258455.2). Classification (NCBI taxonomy): domain Eukaryota; kingdom Viridiplantae; phylum Streptophyta; class Pinopsida; order Cupressales; family Cupressaceae; genus Sequoia; species Sequoia sempervirens. Next base: position 93,183,139 of record VDFB02000015.1, read on the forward strand.
CCACTTTTAGCTATTCCACTCAAGGATAACCCTAGAGATCTCAATGCAAAAGAGAAAGAGATCTTGCAATAGGGTTGTCCTAGGGGATGATTATAAGATAATGAGGGGTTCACCACCAAGTAAGAACTTGGAAAGACAAATAAAGTGCAAGATGTAATTCTAGACCCTAATATGATGCAATGACTTACAAAATGACCTAGAAATGTAAATGAAACAAAACATAAAGTTGTAAGATTGAATATGTACACCTGGAAATTTGGAGATGACTCAAAGGAGATCTGAAATGCTAGAAATTTTACTTTAATGCTAATTGGGACTCATTCACCAAGTTGGGTGAATCAGTCCAAAAAATGGGTTTCTGTGCAGGAACAAGAATATGGAAAATAGGTATTTGAATCTATAAAAATATAAATTTTGACCAAAACTAGGACTTATTCACAAGAACTGGTGAATCAGTCCAATTAGGGTTTTCTAAAACTTCAGGATCTGAATTTTCTTTTCTCATTCTTCTCAATCTGCTTCTTCAGGTTTTTGGATCTGAATCTTTGAAAATCAACGTGTAGGTGTTCTGCAATGTTATCCAATGCTTAATGACAACTTCAACAACTTTATGCACTTTGAAAACTTTATCCAATTTTGATCCTCAATGTTTCTTCAATCTAAACCTGCAAATCACACACTAAAGAGAAGGAAAAATGTTGTTTTGTTAGTAGATAGGGGTCAAACCCTGTTTTGGTAATCAATCCTTGAAATAGAACAAAATATGAATGAAGAATGATGAATGAACAAAATTTGATATTACAACCCACCAAACCCTAGAAATGAAGTGTTGCAAACATGTATGAGATGGCTCCAATGGATGTAGATCTTGACTCTTGCTTGAAGGTGATAGATCTTGAATGAAATGCTAGCTTGAATCATTAAACCCTACTTCACAACTGTTAGCTCAAAAAGAAACATGATGCATGAAATATTTGACATGATGCTTGATGCTTTAATAATGCTATAAAATTCTTGATAATCCACCCTTGAATGCTCTTAAATGCTCTTGTAAACACTTGAATGCACTTGTGAACTCAAACTTGCTAGATGCATAAATACTTGAATGCTTGGGGTAAAAATAGGTGAAACAAACTTGTATTTATAGTCAATTATGCAAACATTATCGAAATCACAACACTACAAGCCAACATTAGATATAGGAGGATAAAATCCCACCAAAATTTTGAATTAATTTTTATTTTAGGCTAAACGGGACTCATTCGTTCAAGGTGGCAAATGAATCCCATTAGGCATAATTTTTGGGACCATTTTTTGAATTTCTTAGAAAGGTGTGAAACCAGGTTCGGGACCCAAAAACCTACTTGGAACTCATTCACCCAAGTGGAAAATGAGTTCTAAATCACTAAATTTGGGCCGATCAATCTGAAAACACTTGAATTATGATTGGATTGTGTGTGTCAGGATTATGCTCAAAAATATGCATTAAATGAGGCTTGTGGATGTAGAATAAGGCCAATTAAAGCATAAGAAAGCCTAATTTTTAATGACAACCCTAGAAAAGTGTAAAAGTGTGTTAAAAAACTTTACAACACTTTAAATAAGGCATGATTAAGGTTAAAAAAAGATTTATTAGGTGTAGTTAATTACTAAAACCTTACAAAAGTGTGAAAGTGGGTTATAACACTTAACAACACTTAAGCAAGGTACCATTCTTGTTCATTAGTTCACAAAGGCCTAAGACCTAATGTGAATGTATCAAGTACATTACAACACTAAATCAAATCACCATTAATCTTAGTCTACAAGGAGGGCCCAAACAAGCAAGGAAAAGTAGAAGGGATACTTTTTTCATTGCCACGATACTTAATGACTCAACAACAGAAGATGAAGATGTGATATCAACTAGAGTAGGATTTGCAAGAGGAGTATCTGGATCATCAAGACGCTATCATCATAAGGTATGTTTTCAACATAATCAAGTAGAATGAGGCAATATGAAGTAGGATCATCTGAGAATGGAGGCTTGTGTGGATCTCCAAATATCTCCCAAACCTTGGCACAAACTATACGTGGGAATGAGATGTCTAAGAATATCTTATGATAGCTTTCTTTAAGGATTCTTACACTAAACTAGAACCAATAAATCCCATGATATGATCATTCTTATTACCCCAAACCGATTTCTTATATGTTGTTTCCGGCTCGAGAATGAGTCCATAAAGATGTGGCAAAATTTTTAGCCACTTATAATGCGTTATTATGCCTTTTTTCCATGACTCATAATTATCCCTAGTTAGAACTATTATAGAAGGATGAGTTACATAACCCATGATTACAATGGTAATATACTTCACAACTAATACAATATGATATCAACATATACAATAGAGCTGAAATGAAGTACAATGATCAAAATAACACTTTCCCAACTGCCAAAATATCCAAGTATGCTTCAGTAGATCCACCGGGAAAAATCTGAAATCACAATGCACCTGGGACAAAATCAAGAATATTTTACCATAGGACTTCTGGAGTTGGTGCATATATAGCTATGTGGACCTACTAGAACAAGAAGCTCTCAAGGTGACAGGTATTTTATGTTGTTAATAGATGATTACTCTAGAATGACTTGGGCGACCTTTCTCAAAGAAAAATCAAAAGCTCTAGATAAGCTTAAAGAATTTAAATCTATGGTTGATAATGAAATGGATTTGAAAATTAAGTGTTTGAGGTCTAACATCTAGGTGGTGAGTTCATCTCCAGTGAGTTTAACAATTTTTGAGTAGATCATCAGATAAAAATCCATTTATCTACTCCTAGGACTCCACAGTAGAATGGAGTTGTGTGAAAAGGAAGAATAGGATAGTTCAAGAGGCTACAAGAACCATGTTAAATGAAGAAAAATATATCATATGTTTATTGGAAAGAAGCAATTCATAGCATAGTCTACATTCTTAACAGAGGAAAAGAAAGAGTGAATAGTTCAAAGACCCCCTATGAGGTATGGTATGGAAAAAAGCCTTCTATGAAATATTTTAGAGTGTTTGAAAGAAAATGTTATATTAGGAGAGATGAAGAGAACTTAGGAATTTTTGATGCAAGATCAGATGAAGAAATTTTCATTGGATATTCTATAAAGAGAAAGGCATACAAATGCTACAACAAAAGGCTAAAGAAGATAGTTGAAAGTGCAAGTGTCAAAGTGGATGAATCAAATCAGAGATCACTGGTGATAGAAGGATATGAATCTAATGAATCCCCTTGCAGAGAATGAGAAAAAGAAGAGAAATAAAAAAGAGATGAAAGTGCAAGAGGAAGAAACTTCGGGAAAGAATCCTAAGACTGATAAGTATGTGTAGAAAATAATTCTAAGGATCAAATAATTGCAGACAAAAGGAGAGGTGTGCTGACAAGAAGAAAAGCTACTATGGCAAAGGAATATGTAAAATTTTGTTTACTTTTTCAGATTGAAACTAAAACAATAATGAGGCATGCAAGGATAAAAATTGGATCAAAGATATGGAAGGTGAATCTATGTATGTAAGTGAAGAAGGAGAAGAAAAGAATGGGAATGTAGTTGAAGCATATCTTTTGGAAGGCATGTAGGACATGTGAAAGAGGTTGCAGCAGAGGTAGAGGATGAGAAGGAAAATGATGATACCATAGTAGTTGTGTGTCCTTCAATGGACATGAAAGTGTAGGAATATGAAAGTGTATTTAAGGGTGGTGAAAGAGATGTTATAGTATAAGATGATGAAGAGATGTATGTAGATGAGGTGGTGAAAGTGGAAGAAGAGATGAATGAGGAGTTGGTAGTGAGAATCGAAGAGAATGATGATGTAAAAGAGTGTAGAGAATGAGGATGTAAAAGAGTGTGAAGAATAAGAAGAGGTGAATGCAAAATCAAAGATGGAAATATTTATTTTCATGATACTGTTAGTGCAAATTTGTGTGTAGGTGTTGCAAAGGATGGTGCAAATGTGCATTGATGGAGCAAGTTAGTTTACGGTGGATTATTTTCCATGAAAGGAGAAAGAGAAATGGAAAGAAGTGAGGTTAGGAAGAGTGTTGAGCGGAGTTGTATTTTTTGTAGGAGGTTAGTCAATGGTGGACATAGGTCCACAAGAAGGAGTGTGGAGTTGAATTCTTAGAGAAAGAGGGGAATTTCTCCAATCAAATTCCGGAAGAGAAGGAAGAAGTACAACAAGGTACCTATTTTGATGGTGGAGTTCCTTGCAAGTTGTTTACAACTTGGAAGGGAAATTCTATCATCCAAATCCATTTTGTGAGCCCAAGATCACAAAACTTTCTTACTCTAGGCATTTGATGTAGTAGAATCCTAGGTGTAAAAGCAATCTTGCATCAACTGAAAAAAAAAATTAGTCAAACATTGTTTTATTTTATTGGTTTTGGGTTGTTTCTTCAAGAGGATTTTCAAAGAAAATTTTGGAAATCTAATAATATCACCTTGTAGAGGAGCTTAATGGGTATCTACAGATTAAATTTTATGAGAATTGAATGAAAATGACTATGTTATGCTTATGTAGTTTTTTGGTTTGCTATTGAAATTTTGTGGAGATTTACTGTTAAACCAACCCTTATGTAGGCTTTTGGTCTACTACCGACCTTTGTGGAGATTTTCTACTGAACTATCTCATTTACAACTAATTCCAATGTATTTTATCGCATAATAAGTGTTAGGGTAGTATTTTATTATTTTTTATTTCAATGGCTTTGGCAGTGGTGGTTATGTGCCAGTTCATCTCTTACAAGTGAGATAACTGTAATGCCTCTCCCACCTCTCATGTACAAATTTGTTCACGATAATTAAATGTGAAAATCAAGTGTATAACCAATTATATTCTAGTATCAAATCAAATGATGAAAAGAGGTGTTTTATATAATTTTATTGTATTCAAGGAGAAGGTGGTGTTGAATCTATAATGGAGACATGAGGACATGGATTCTAGTGTAACACATCTGCAATGGAGGTGTGAGGCAATGAATTTTAGTGGTGGATGCAAGCACACTGCCAACTACTCTTGGCATTAATCTCATGATGAAAATGGCATTAATATTCGCGTAAGGACATAGATCTATAATTATGAGTGAGTGGCAAGGGTGTTAATGTGGTAGGAGAATAGAGCACAACATGGGTTTGACATTATCATTGGAAAGGTTGCCTTAATTCTTCACATCCATTTCTTCATCTCAATAACATATTGAAATATGGGGAAAGAGGTTCCTTAAACAATAAGGGGGTCCTTAATGTTAAGCAAGTGTTTTCTTTATTTATGTCTTTCCCTAAGGGAATTTCATTAGGAAAGAGATCACAAGGTGTAAAGATTGACTTTCAACCTCAATGATGAGTCAATCAGACTTGGATCTTAGTCCTCAATACAATAGGACATATCTGAAACCAAATTGAAATGATATGCAATGCTCAAACTAAATGAATTATAAGACCTAATACCTAAAAGGTAAATTCTTGAAAGTACAAAAAAATAAATCACAATTTACAGGAAGATAGAGAAGAGTTAAGACACATGCATCTGGCACCAAAAGTTAGTTTTGAAATATGTTGAAGGACATTTTCTCCCTAGGGTGAATGGGTCTTGGTTAGGGATTTTGAAAATACTTTTGGTAGTCCTCTGATACTATATTTTAGATTTTGTTTTGCATAGGTTCCACTATAAAAAATTCAGAAATAAATTCTACAATCTAGTTTTTGTGGTTTGAAAACACTGATGAAAACTTATGCAACAATATAAAATTGCACTTCAAGATCTTCATTCCCTCTTCAACATGTAATCTGCACATACACAAAGAGAAAAAATGTTTTGTTTGAATGAGGGTTTAACTTAGTCAAACCCCAAGTTTGGTAATTAAACATTGATAGAAAGATAATGACAATGGAGAAGGAACATTTGATGAATGAATACTTGCTTGGTACAACTCGCCAAACTTCAATGGCTTCCCTTAGAGGAGTGAAGACAAACAAATCACTCCAAACTTGATCTTGCTTTGGTTGATGGATTTGGACACTTGAAAATTGATGATGGATTTGGACACTTGAAAATTGATGAAGAGGGTACTCCCCTTTTCAAAAATTACACACACACATTTAAAATTAAATTCCACAACACAATGGACAATTTTCAACAACCAAATTTCATTGTTATTCAATCCATCATCAAACTAACTTCTTACAAGAATTTTAATTCTATCCTTCAATGCCATCTCTTACACTTTCAATATGCTTCTCCTCAATCTAAGAAGACAACCTCCTCTTCTTATTTCCACTTGCACAACTTATTGTTTGATCTTTTTAATTAATTAAAATCTCTTCTATATGCAACTCTCTAAAAGACTCATTCTTGTCATCTAAAACCAAATGTGCATAGCCTCTCACCCAATTATCTCTTCCCTATGTTGTTGCCTCTTCTAATTTTTTGTTTGCAAGCTAAGAAATGGATGTCGCCTTTTAATTTCTTGTTCTCTTCTTCGACAAATCACATTCTTCCCCCTATGTTGTATTTTTTGTCTATTTTTTATTTATTCTAAAACTTCCAAGTTTTGGTGTTGACTGGGAATTTTAAATAAAAGAATAAATAATATTTTTTTTCCAATTGTGGACATTGTCATATTTGATGGTTCTATAAAAATAAAATATTCATTTAATCACATGGAGAAATTGGTGAATAAACAAAATTTACAAATGTTTAATTTCATTGCAATAATAATCCCTTTGAAAATCAATTCAAAGAAGATTAAATATGTCAATTCAATGTAAGCGGGTGTTGACAGGAAAAAAACTCAAGTTCTCCAATTCACATGAAAATTGGCGAGTAGGTTCGGGATGATGGACCATCAGGTCCTCTATAAAATGATTTCACTCTAGCTCTCATAATTTTTTTTAAAATTAACTTTTCTTAAACTGACAACACACTTTTGGCATTAAAAACACAAATTTCCTGCATTACTTTCTCTCAAAGATGAAATATATAACTAATTATTTTTTCATATTAGATATAGTACCTCCAAGAATGTCCCTACAAAAGGATTTTACTTGATTCCTTATAGATTTTCCAGAAATAATTTTCAAAACTGCCTATGGAGCCTTAAAACAGTGTTTTGGCAAAAACTTCGAATTGACACCTTGAGTGCACAACATAGTTCCTTATGTTGAGAGATGCCAAAATAAATTTGAAACAAACCAAAACTGAAATAAACAACTCCAAATCTTTTTGGTTGATGCAAATAAGTCGTTCACCTAGGATGTTTGTGCATCAGACAAACTGAGTAGAAAGATTGTGAGCATATGCTCACAATGGTGGACTTGAGTGATAGAATCACTCTTCGAGATTGCAAACAATTTACAATGAAATCCATCATTGTATCAAGTGCACCAAAACTATTTCTTTCTTTTCTTCCAACACCTCTTTGAAACATGCACCATCTCCCTTTGACAACACTCTATTCTCTTCCTTCTCCACTTGTCGACTCATGTCCACCATAGCCCAACCTCCTCTACCAAATACCCCTTATTCTCCTCTTCTCACTCATGGAATCCATTCCACATCTAACCATCCACCTCCACCAAAAGCAACATACAACATCCTCTACTCTTTCTACACACAACCACACAACATCTACACACAATTTTGCAATTGTGTCTTCTACTTTCACTTTTGCAAACAAATAAAAATCAACATTTATCTCATTCTTTTTCATAGCTGCAACATTGAATTTCATTGCGACATATTCCACATCCTCATTAGTTACAACCTTTTGTTCATCTCCCTTCACTACAACAACAAGCTTCTACATCCATTCTTCCTCAATCACCAACATTTGTTCCTGTGTGTATGAAAATTAAGTGCATAAATGAATTAAAACCAGTTCAAACACACCAATAGAACATTATAACAAAAACAGAAATATAAAAGGAATAGAGATGTGTAAACTCAGTATCCTGTTTCCGTTGTCGTCCTATCGTCCTCTATCTTTAGTGTTTTTGTAGATTCCAGCCTTGTGTTCTCAGATTAGTGGCTAGGCTCAACAAACTGTCTTCCTAAAGAACGAGATTTTGCTATGATATGAATGCATGATTAAGCTATGATGTTGATTTTAGCTAAGAAACTTGAAATAAACATGATGCTATGAATACTAAATGAATTAAATGCATAAACTCTACTTAATTGCCTATTACCAATGTTTGGATTCACACAGGTATTTATAGGGCTTTCTGAATGATTCTGATTGGCTGTCTCGATTGACGGTTGTGATAATTCCTGGCAGATCAAACGGTTGAAGAAAGATGAAACTGAAGGATAAGATAGAAGAACCCTAGAAACAGATTTTTCTATTTTATTATGAAAGAGGAAAAAGAATGGAAGATAAGAATAAAAGAAAGATTAAAAGCTGATAAATAATTAATTAAAAAAATCAATTATTTATTTGTGGAGGACATTCACTTTTCTTAATTAAATAAAATATTTAATTAAGCTTTTAAAAGCAGAAGAAAACTTGTGGTGAGAAAAGAGCTTTAATCAGTTTTATTGAAAAAAAGCAGAATATCTCATAATTAAATAAAATATTTAATTATGATATGAGAAGATTGCACAATTAGGTTAAAATACCTAATTTTGGATTTAGAAAGAAATCATAAGATATTTTTAATTAAATAAGATCTATTTAATTAAATCACTTTTATGAAATTAATTAAATGAAACATTTAATTAATTAGAAGAAGAATTAAAATAGAAGAAAGGGGAAATATTTAAACTTAATTAAATCAAAAGATTTAATTTAAATTCAAACAGTGATAATTAATTTAAATAAATAGAATGTATTTATTTAATTAATTAAGTGGACATGTGAAAATAATTAAATAAAATAAATTTATTTAATTATGGAAGAAGAATAAGATGAATGAACAATATAATTAAATTAAATAAATTTAATCATATGTAGAGGACTTTTAGAAAAATTAATTAAATAATAAATATTTAATTAATTGCCAGGATTATAGACATGACCATTTTTATGCGTATACATTTTGCCCCTCTTTGAAGTGATGTGTGAAACGCATTACTTCAAAGAAAATAAAAATTTGCCCCTGATATGTTTCTAATTTTTGATATTGATGATGCCCCCTCGGGAGATAAATCACGGAAAAAGAAATTGATGAGGAACAGTGATTTAGCTCCTGATAGATAAGGTGGTTGATGCCCCAGTGAAAAAGAGGATGAAAAAAATGGGAAATGCCCCTACTGCCCATCCTGAAAAGACCCTTATAAGGTAAAAGGGGTAAAATGAGGTGTCATTTTCACCCTGCTGCTACAGTGAATTTTGAGCTCTGAGAGTGACTTGGCGAAATGGTGATCCCCGTGCACAGACATAGGTTCGAGCGAGCGCGACGGTATCAGAGACCAGCAACGTATGGGCCACCGGTGAGTGATTCGAAACCTCTAAGTTGTCAAATTTAGCATTTTTGATCGATTTTGGATTGATTTAAAGTCGGACTGCAAGTTTGTTGGAACGTTTTAGCGCATGTAGGTATAGTTTAGCGCATCTAGGGCATAGAACTGCGCTTTTAGGGTTTTTCGTAGCGCATTTAGGCACAGGTCACGAACTGATCTTTTAGCGCATCCAACAGATAAAGTTGCGCATCTAGGTCATAATAGGCTAGGTCAGAGATTTAGCGCATCTAGGGCACAGAACTGCGCTTTTAGGGTTTGGTTCAAAAATGTTAGAGTTGCGCATTTGATAGATAAAATAGTGCATCCGCGGTACAGAATTGCGCATTCGGAGTTTTAGCGCATTTAGGAAACAGTGTTGCGCTTTCGAGAAAAACTTTGGCGCATATGGGTTTTTAGCGCATATGAGCAACAGAGTTGCGCATTTAGGAAATTTTTCCCAGAATGGCCATTTGCTGAAAAATAATGATAAAAATTGCTTCTTTAGTCAATAGATAGATAAATTGTCGGATCATCCTGTTGATAGGATAGAAAATCAAATAGAGAACTGATAACTTTGCTTTCCGCGATTGAAAAACAAAGAGTAGATGAGAGATTGTTTGATTTGAATTTGATAACTTTGCTTCTCGCGATTGAAAAACAAAGAGTAGATGAGAGATTGAATGATTTGAAATTTGATAACTTTGCTTCTCGCGATTGAAAAACAAAGAGTAGATGTGAGATTGAATGATTTGAAATTTGATAACTTTGCTTCTCGCGATTGAAAAACAAAGAGTAGATGAGAGATTGAATGATTTGAAATTTGATAACTTTGCTTCTCGCGATTGAAAAACAAAGAGTAGATGTTGTGATAAATTTGCTTTCTGCGATAGAAAACAAATAGTAAAATAGAGATTAAAATTTGCATTCATGATTGAAATACAAACAGAAAAGGATATGTGTTGATAAATTTGCTTTCCTGAAAAGAAAAACAAATAGTAAATGATGATAGAGTAGATTGATTAGACATGTTGATAGATTGATGTAACACTTGATATAGATTATTGATATGTAATGTTGGGTGTTGTGATGTTTTTTGGACAAAATAGGAGGCTTTCAAAAGCCTCCAGATCAGAGAGCGGTTCCCCTTGTGCTGGGAGCGGATAGGCGAGTTGACACCGGCCGAGTTACAGGTGATTTCAGATTGTGGATTGGGGCCACTGTTGACCATGCCGCGAGGCATTCGGGCCAACAGGGGGCTGTTGACGGCCTTGGCCGAGAGATGGCATTCCGAGCATAACACCTTCCACCTGCCGACGGGTGAGATGAGTGTGACACCGGAGGACGTGTATCGGATTTTGGGGATCCCGGTGGTTGGAGCCCTTGTGGTTTATGACCACAAGGAGGTCGGTGGGACAGAGGCATTACAGCGGATATGTGGTGATCCCGGTATCTATGGGTACTGGATAGACTGGGATGACTTCAGCAGGTATCCAGCGCTAGTAGCGGTATTGGCAGCATTTGTTGGAGGTTTCCTTGGACCGGACCATCGATCCAAGGGATTTGCTGTGGGGTGGGGGAGGATGTTAGAGTGGATGATCACTCAACCGTAGAAATTTTCCTGGGGGAGCTGCGTCTTGGCAGATATGTATCATGACCTTCATCGGATTGTATATAGAGGATCCACCAGCTTGGCGAGTGGAGTTACATTATTGCAGATCTGGGCGTGGGAGCACATTGCTGTCATGAGACCACTGTGTACCAGGGCGAGACCGGCCGGGAGGCCGTACGTGTATGCGTATTCTGGTGCCGTTTTCCAGCAGAGGCTGGGCAAGGTAGAGTACTGGCGGCAAGTGCTAGATGATGTAGATGCCGTGATATGGAGGTCATACACAGACTGCGAGGCATGGGCGACGGATCAGTTAGAGATGCCATTTGTGTGCAGACCGCGATACCTGATAGGGCGGATGCCCTTTATTATTGAGAGGTTTTTGGCACTACGGGTGCTGAGACAGTTTGGTTTTACATAGGGGATGCCCCAGGGCGTTGCTCATTATGGGCGGCGCAAGGGGGATATAGGATGGGGGCCATGCATTCCCTACCAAGCAGCCTATACAGAGTACACATCTTTACAGCCCGAGGTATGGGCGGACAGGCCAGACATACTAGATGCAGGGATGACCGATGACTATGCCCAGTACTTTCACACGCATCCTTTTCCACGATTCACAGTGCCAGATGAGGCACAGGTCATCAGAGCAGTCCCACAGCCAGGAGCAGGGATACCGGGAGGTGTGGCAGGTGGAGAGCAAGCTATGGGTGGAGGGGAGGAGGCTATGGGTGGAGAGGAGGGAGAGGAGAGCGAGGAGAGTGGAGGAGGGAGAGACCTGGGAGTGGATCTGAGGATGGTGGATGGTAGGGAGATAAATAGATAATGGATGGAAGGTGCATGGAAGCATGAGTGGATAGTGGATTCCCTATCTTAAAGATAGATGGCAAGTAGGGAATGGGGACTCACAAGGAGAAGGAAGGTGCACAGCAATGTGCTCAAAGTATCGTGTTCGATGTTCTACCGTGATCCCTCAAAAAGGCTTATACAGAGAGGGATGCCTTAGACGGTAAGCACAGGAGGGCCGTGGGAGGGTGTAGCACGTAGATTGATGGCACCGGGTGAGTACATCCCTACGAGGCCATTAAGTAGGGATCTGAAGTGCCGTGAGAGGCGTGAGTACCATACAAAGTTCGTTAATGAGGGAGCTATGCCCTTGAGCGGCGAGCCATATCCTAGATCACACACGGACGAGGGATCTCGATTCCTGACATCGACACACCCAGGTTACCGGGCCTCGACGGGATCCTGATGTAGGGACCAGCGGCAGGCCACCTCCTTCTGGACCAGCTCCGTCAGGGGCATCGACCAGTTAGCCATTTTTGGGGCTTGATTCATTATGTATACTGAGTTTTGATCATGTATGACGTATTTATGTTCTGACCTTTTATTAGTTTCATCGGACATTTGGACATTTGTATTATTTTGATGAGTGATGATATGCAGTGGCGGTAATTCTGATGATGTTTATGTTCATGCATTTATGATATGATATGGATATGACATTTATGCATGTATGTTATGAGATGGATTTTGAGATGCTTTTATTACATGTGTGGACTAATCCCTATGATGCAGGATGATCTAGTGATTATGATGTGTATGCAATGATTTTGTGATGATGTATGTATATATGTGAGATGTTAATTTCTTTTTGAATTTTCCATGTATGAAATGCATCATGATATGGTAGAAAATGAATGTGGTATGAATGGTAATATGGTAAAATGATATGTAAAATGGTAACATGATAATAAAATGATAAATGTGAATGGTAATGCAATGGTATGAGACAATAAAATGATAAATAAATGATGAATGATAAGATGACATGAAATGAATGAATGCAATGAATTAAATGTCCAACTGTCCTCCACGAAAAGGTCAAAACTTAATAACAACCGTTTGAATACCTTCATTCAGCCCTTCAAAATACGACTATGAATCCAATATGCAGATATATACAATGAGCTAATGAACATGCAACTATATGAAACTAACCAGTTTGTTGAGCCTGTGATAAGCCTTCTTGAATCATCATAGAACATTTAAAATGTTGGAAGTATGTACAAGCATCAGAGGGGAAATTAGCGCCAATGATGACTAGAGTACAACTTTCATGAATTTTGATAGAGCAAGCGAACACAAGCATCGAGGTATAATTGAACCGAGATGACCTGAGCATTTCTTGCATAAACAGACAAAGATTAACCACCGTTCTGATGCAAATGTGGAACTGTCATCGATGATATTTGCTTTGAGCGTCATGTCCTTTGACATATTTGCATCAGATTGGGCTGTTAACCTCAAGACAGCTGACAAAGAAAAATCATTCTCGTTCCTTGCTACTCTAGTGCAGTACATCATTGAGTATGCTCCCGAGTAATGATATCGAAAATCAAACAACTTTTAATCAAACATGTAAAACTGTTAATGCATACATTATTCAGATATTTGGATCATCCAATAGACAAGTGACATGATATCTTGCTGAAAAATGTGTCATGAGCGGATAACATTGCCAAAGGAGTTTGTTGTTTGTTGGTATGCTTGTATTGCTATGTCATGGTCTAGCTGTTTTGGTATGCTCTGAAAGTTAAGTGCCCCTAGTTGAGTTTTGCCTTGTTGATTGACACAACTTGTGGAAAGGAATATGTACAAACGATCAAGCCATGGTAAGACATTTTAACGCTCTAGGCAAATGGCGGCAGGATGGTGCGATTAATGACCTCAAGATGCGGAAAAAGATGCAGAAAATGGAAAGCTTTTGAAAAGGTAAAGTGTAAAAGAGGAACTAATAAACAGAGAGGTACAGATAGCGTTTGTTTGCCAGATTTTCACTATCTGTATTTATTGCATTTTTTTTTTCTTTGGATTTTGCTGTCAATAGACTGCCTGTTTGCCAGGTTTTCACCCTATGACATTCTCTTTTGATTTTTTTGTATTTTTGAAATGTTTTGATTTTTTTTTGTTTTGTTTGGATTTCTTCAGGACTTTTTCTACTGTTTTTGTATTTCTTCAGGACTTTTTCTGCTATTTTTGTATTTCTTCAGGACTTTTTCTGCTGTTTTTGTATTTCTTCAGGACTTTTTCTGCTGTTTTTGTATTTCTTCATGACTTTTTCTGCTGTTTTTGTATTTCTTCATGACTTTTTCTGCTGTTTTTGTATTTCTTCATGACTTTTTCTGCTATTTTTGTATTTCTTCATGACTTTTTCTGCTGTTTTTGTATTTCTTCATGACTTTTTCTGACTTAAACATAATACTTCTTAAGATGTATACTGTTGATGGGTTCATCCAATAGGTCTCCTTCTGGCATTGATAACTTGTATGCTCCCGATCCGTAGACTGCAATAACCACATAAGGGCCTAACCAATTTGGTTCAAACTTTCCTTTCTTTTCTCTGTCTTGTTGATTGCGCGGGTTCTCTTTCAGAACTAGATCACCCACCTGAAAGGTACGTGGCTTGACTTTGTGATTATAGCTGCGAGCCATCATCTGTTGATATTCTTTTAAATGGTCTGCTGCTCTCTGTCTCTTTTCATCTAAAAGTTCTAACTCTTGGAGTCGGGAAACTCTGTAGTCCTCCTCTGTTATGAGACCTTTCAGTGATACTCTTAAGGAAGGTATTTCTACCTCTAAAGGTAGTATGGCTTCTGCTCCATAGACGAGGGCAAAAGGTGTTGCTCCTGTTGGCATTCAGACACTAGTTCTGTAAGCCCACAAGGCGGGATTGAGTTGAACATGCCAATCCTTCCCTGAGTCATTGACAATCTTCTTCAAAATCTTTAGTATGGTTTTGTTTGAGGCCTCTGCTTGGCCATTCCCTTGAGGATAGTAAGGCGTGGAATATCTGTGTTGAATATGGAATCTTTCACAAAGTTCATCAACATCCTGATTTTTGAATGGTCGACCATTATCTGTAATAATGGCATTAGGAATACCATATCGACAAATAATGTAGTTGAGAATGAAGGATGAGATCTATTTTCTAGTGACTTTAGAGAGAGGTACTGCCTCAATCCACTTAGTGAAATATTTTGTTGCTGTGATGATGAACTTATGCCCATTTGAAGAAGAAGGATGAATTTTGCCCACTAGATCTAACCCCCATTGAGAGAATGGCCAGGTGGGTGTAAACGAATGAAGTTCTTGTGCAGGAGCATGAATAAGTTTCCCATGAATCTGACATTTTGAGCATGTTTTAGCAAAGGTAAATGATTCCCTTTCCATTGTAGGCCAGTAGTAACCCATTCTAATCAATTTTTTGGATAAGGTTAGTCCACTCGAATGAGTACCACAAATGCCCCCATGAACTTCTTGTAAAGCTTTGTCGGATTCGTCACGTTCAAGACATCGAAGTAAAGTACCATCAAGACCACGTCAATAAAGGGTATCAGCGATAAGGGTATATCGAGAGGATTGTCAGATAAAGTTACGTTTTTGGTTGCGGGACAAGTCAGGTGGTAATATATCATCTTTTAGGTATGCATAAATCTTGCCATACCAGGGTGAATTGGATCCTACTAGGTGGCAGATAATTTGGCTTTCAGGTGTGTCATAGGCAGGTGTAAATAATTGTTCCACCAGAAATTCATAGCGAGTCTGTTTGTCTGGGAGTTGTATCAATGAGGCGATCGTAGCCATAGCGTCGGCTGCTTTGTTGTCAATCCTCAGAATTTGTGTGAACTGAATGTCCACAAAATACTTCTTGAAGTCATCAATCATCTTCTTATATGGTAACAACTTGTCATCTTTAGTCTGATAGTCATCATTGATTTGATTAATGACTAGTTGTGAGTCACCATAAACTTGTAGCTCGGTAATCCTCCATTCCAATGTTGTTTTCAGTCCAGTGATCAGCGCTTCATATTCGGCTATGTTATTGGTGCATGGAAACATTAACCTATAGGACCTAGGAATGGTATGCCCTTGAGGGGTGACGAAGAGAATGCCTGCCCTCGAGCCATGTTGAGTGAAAGAACCATCAAAGTATAAGGACCATGGCTGCTTAAAGTCTGCTGTGAAGACATCAGCATCTGGAAATTCAATGTGTAAAGGGTGCTCTGTTTGGAGAGGAGCGTCTGCTAGTTGATCCGCGATAACTTGTCCTTTGATTGCTTTGCGATCAACATAGTGGATGTCGAACTCACTCAAAATCATGATCCATTTTTCTAACCTTCCTGTTAGTGATGCTTTACTTAGCAGATACTTGAGTGGATCAATTTTGGAAACAAGCTTAATTGTATGAGCTAGCATGTAATGTCAGAATTTCTGGGAAGCGAAGACGACTGCCAAACAAGCCTTCTCAATGAAAGTGTAACTAAGCTCATGACTTGTCAATGTTCTGCTAATGTAATAAATTGCCCGCTCTTTCCCTTCATGGTCTTCTTGTGCTAATAATGCTCCCAAAGATGTCTCGGTTGCAGCAATATACAGAATCAATGGTTTGTCTGGATTTGGTGGTACAAGAACCGGTGGATTCATCAGGTACTGCTTGATTTGTTGAAATGCCCTTTCACATTTATCATCCCATCTAAAAGGAACATTCTTATGTAGGAGATGTGTGAATGGTAGACTTTTGTCAGCCAATTGTGCAATGAATCTGCGGATAGACTGGAGTCTCCCTTGTAAGGATCTCAACTGACTAATGTTCTTTGGGGGAGGCATCTCCATGATTGCGTGAACTTTAGCAGGATCTACTTCAATTCCCTTTTCTGAAACAATATATCCTAACAGTTTTCCAGATGTGACCCCAAAAACACATTTCTTAGGGTTTAAGCGAACTTTGAATTTCTCCAATCTGGTAAATATTTTAGATAGTATGTCCAAGTGTCCTTCTGTGGTGTGTGATTTTTCCAATATGTCATCTACATAATCTTCCATGAATGTGTGCATCATGTCGTGAAAGATCATAGTCATAGCTCTTTGATAAGTAGCTCCAGCATTTTTCAAGCCGAAAGGCATGACATTCCAACAATATGTTCCCCACGGACAAGTGAAAGTTGTTTTCTCTTGGTCTTCTGGTGCAATCTTGATTTGGTTGTAACCCGAGAAACCATCCATTAATGAGTACATGGCATGGCCTGCTGTGAGATCAACTATAGTGTCGATACTTGGAAGCGGAAAGTCATCCTTTGGGAAAGCTTTGTTAAGATCTCTGAAATCAATGCATAATCTTACACGTTTGTCTGGTTTTGCTACTGGTACAATATTGGAAATCCATTCAGCATAGTCAATTGATCTTATAAAACCTGCATCGAGGAGCTTCTTGAGTTCTTCTTTAACCAATAGTGCAATATGAGGATTCATCTTTCTAAGTTTTTGTTTTACTAGTTTGGCTCCTGATTTGATAGATAAATGATGCATAATGAGATCAGGATCAAGGCCGGGCATATCGACATATGACCATGCAAAATTGACTTGATTTT
>VDFB02000015.1:93200742-93260221 GCA_007258455.2 Sequoia sempervirens
ATGGCTTGATGCCAATATCTAAATTTCTTTATGTTCTCATGAGCTTGGAGCTATTTATGGAAAGCATATTTAAGTTTTGACTTTAAATGTATAACAAATCTGCTTCAGGTATGCCATCAAATTTGGCTCTTTCTCAAGCATCTATTCTTACTTGTTGAATGGGTTGCACAGTGTTGCTACACTTTGGTGTGATAACCTACTGTACAATTATTTATAGATTGTCCGTGCTTGTTACTAACTTTTGCATTACTTTTTAAGGCAATTCTTGGTGTTTTGTTGGTTGTCTATTCCGTGAAAGCCATCTTTATTCAGATGCTCTTATTGAACGTATCTTACTTCATTTTACCTGAGAACACTTAATGCATTGAGAGATTTTAGAATAGGGTGTATTCTCCCTGCCTCTGCAAGAGTTTATCCTAATTTTTGTATATTTCACATTCTTTCTGAGAATGAGGCTGATTTCCATAAAAGCTCTGTTTTGAGTTCGGAATGAGTATTTGACTATTTATTAGCATATAGGGTGATTCTTCATATCATAATAGATTTTTTTAACTAGGCATATTTCTATATCTAGTTATAACTTTACTAATTTACTTTGTATTTATATTGTTATTTTTCTATATCTAGATTGGTTATATTATTAACTTTTATTAAGGCTATTCTTTACATATTTATCATGGGTTTAATTGTATTCTAATGTTCGAGAGTTGACATATGTTAGTTGAATTCAGAATTTGATAGACTAGTGTTTCATAGGTCATTAACATGTAAAGCTAAGCTTGTTATCACAATTAGATTATTATTATTTTAATATTTCTTATAGTTGACAAATATAGCTCAAATGAGCATCTGAGCCAACTGATACACATAGTTAGCTTCTGATGAGCAATATAATACTAAGCTCATTAAGAGCAACAACTAGGAAATTACTACTAGAAGCCAAACAATGGGAGACCAAGAATCACCACTTAGAACTGCACATGAGATGTCACTTTGAGGATTTGGAATTGGGTCTCCACAATGAAAACCTAATGTATTAACCACTTGATCTCAACCCCTTCGATGCAATTAGATTATTACAATTAGTAATGATTTTATTAATGCTTTAAAAATGGTCAGACTAGCTCTATTTTGAGTTTATTTTGGCTTATTTCGTTTGGGCATTTCTAATGCCTTGTGTTTGAGATCTGCTAGATGATTTTTGCTTTACTAGCTTAATATTCAAGTGTTTATACATATTTTTACCATGTACTCAGTTTATTTTGAAGAAAAATTATGTATATTCATTGCATTGTGAGTGGCTATGTGTTATTCTTCTCTGGTTTGACAGTAGAGTAAGGGTTTTACAGGGGTCCTTTACACCAAAAAACAGAATCATTCCCAATTAGTCAGGGCCTGGTGTGAAGGCAAGCACCAAATAAACTGAATAAAGTCAAATTGGATGAAGTTATGCCTAACCTGTTTTGAAACAGATAGTTATACTGATAGGCTTTCCCTTCAACGGAGTGAACCTAGCATATACTGTAGAAGTAAATATTAAACTGTTTGTTTAAATCAATGGAATAAAAACATGTAATGTTCAATGACCGTTGAACCAATAACATGGTGACAGCCATTCTTCAATGAAAAAAATACTTAAATATATGAAATGATGGGACATTAAAATGAATGAATAGCTGGGATGGTTTATTCTGGCTTGCAAGCTGTTTGTGACCGACCCATGACATCAGCCAATCTAGTTCTGAAAATAGCAGCAGAAACTAGAGTATTCTTTTCCACATGTTATGATCCTTCGTACATGCATTAATGGCAAGAAAGAGATTGCAGTTTCGCCCAACAAAGTCAGCTTCAAACTACCTGGTCTGAGTGTGACTGGAAAATGAATCCACTCTCCTCTGCAGGCCATGCTGAGGTGATTGCATTGGAGATCAGTTTTTGTTCTTTATTTTCTTCTTTGTCACTCATTACATCTTTTCACTTCATTTCTTTTGTGTTTCAAGGAGGTCTTGCTCTTCTTAAACTGGCTGTTGAAAATTAAAGCAGCATTTTTTCTGCATTTCAGTTTCAGCCTGTGAAGCTCAAAGACACTATCCTTTTTCTAAGGTCAATTGCAGGGCATTAGAGAGACAGAGTTAGAAAGTAGTGCATGGAGGTCATTTTCCTGCCTATAATGCCATTGTAAGATCACCTAAAATTAACTATATATATTCAGATTTTCAAGTCTTCTGTTTAATCGTTTTACATCGTGTTTTTCTTATATTGAGGTAGAACTTATTAGCTGTGAACAAAATTACGCTTGACCTGTAGCAAGCTTAGGTTGATAAAATCTAAAGATCAAATGTGTGAATTATTATTTATTTATTTTTTCTATGTTTTCATAGTTAATAGTCTTATATTGAGATGGATTACTGTAAGATTTGGCTGTGAAGCCACCCGGAATGCAAATGATTGAAAGAAAACATAAACATGAAATCAAAATTGATAGAATAAACTGTATTCTTTTCAATCGGAATGCAAAGCATACAAGCTTGATTGATTACAATGAAAACAATAGATACATCTACAGTGGACAAACATGATTCATTTTCAATCTTGTTTTACTTGAATCCTTGACCAGTAGCCAGTTTAGGGTGATAAAATTTGAAGGAGAAGTGTTGAAGGATTTCTGTTTGATTGTTGTTTTTCCTTACATAGTTAAAATTCTTATATTGAGCTGAATTTCTTTTTTGTTTTTGGATAGCTATATCAATTGAGTGTTTGCCTGTAGCCTTAATAGGATTATGAAATCTAATAATAAAAAATGCTTAAAAATTTGTGATTAATGTTTATTTTAATTTACAGTGCTATTATTCTTGTACCGACCTAAATTTATTAATAGTGGACAAAAACTAGCACTGGCAGCTGTGGGATTCGAACCCTTGACTTCTAGCCACCTTAGAGCTGTGAAAGGTTATTTTTTATTGTTTAGTGCTGGTTTTATTTTACAGTTGGCGTTCTTATAACGAGCATTGTAATAAAGTAAAGCCGAGAGACTCAAACTTAAGACCTATAGCCAATTCAGGGTTATGAAGTCAAATGGATTTTTTTGGAAATTATGTTAATGCTCTTTTTAGTTTTTAATTTTTTACACCGCTTATGGGAAAATTAATGAGTTTTATCAAATGAACCAAAAAGTTTTTGTTTTTCTGTTTCATTTTTGGGTAGTTGTGAGACTTTTGTTAGGGACGGTGAGATCTAATGGGAAAATGTTAAAAACGTCCTCGAGTGGTAGGACAGTTAACGGTCAAGCACTTGAAGAGGTAGCACATAGCTTCTTCTTTTTTAAATTTTTGGGTAGTTGCAAGACTCAAGAACTTCACTCATAGACTGGTTACGGATAGTAAAATCTAGGGGGAAATGTTAAAAATTGCCCTTGCCACTAATGGTAGAGCACTTGAGGAAGTAGCATGTATCTATTTTTCTTTGGACTTTTTAGCAAAAAGTCTAGGCTCTTTTGGCTATCATTTTTGAGTTGGTTGTATCTTGAGAGTTTACCTATGTTACCCCAAGTTTTTGGCATGGGGATGACAGGGATGGGGGACACGTATCGGGAATGGGTATGGGAGGGAGGCCAATTTTTAGGGGATGGTAGGGGACGACTATTAAAAAATGGAAAAAATTTAAAAATACAAAAAATTTCAAATATTCATATGATAAGGGAATCATCATATACATCATAGAACCCAAACACATAATATTTAGTGTTGTTGGGAGACATGTCTCCTGCCCCCTAAGGCGTGTCTTGGGGACTAGTACGCCTCTCCAGTATCGAAGACGTCCCCAGAAACGCCTCTAGCAGCTCGGAAACTTGACGCGCCGTCTCTCGAGTCTCTCGACATCTCCCGACGGAAAACTTGGCGTCTCCCGTGTAACTTAAAAGCATAAAAAAGGTATAACGTGAAAGCATAAAGTTTTGTCACTCTAACATAATGACATTTGTGTATTTAAACTTTAATGTTTATTGTTAAACTTTACTACTGCTCTTGTTTTGAAAGTTCAATGTCATGATATATTCTATAAATTATTAATTTATTAATTTTTTTTTTATATTAAAAAAAGATGGCGTCTCCAAGTACCCATGTCTCCTATTTTTCAAAAAAAGCCATACTGGTACCGGTACTAGTCTCTCGTACCAGTCCCCTGGCAACCTTGATATTATTAGAGTTCAATTGATATTTTCATTTCATAGAAAGCAACATAAAATTACCTTTTTGGCTTCTCAAGTTTTATTTCATGCCACAAGCTGGATGAAATGTGTTGAAATGCAGCATAATAAATTGTCTTTGCCTCAAGCTGGATGAAATGTGTTGAAATGCAACATAATAAATTGTCTTTGCCTCATCTTTGTCTGTGCTTATTCTGAAAATTCACTTGAGCTTGTGAATTTATCTCTAAATTTTAGTTTCATTCACTTAGTTATTAGGTAGTCAATCTTGATTCTTCTCCTACTGAAAAAAATTTGGAGGTCATGTAGTTTCAAATTCCCTGATCAGGTTCATGCCCTCATATTCAATCTAACTGTTTTGGCTGATATTGAGATGATGTGCTCATGAAGGAATAGTATAGAACTTCACATCAATATTCTTTCAAAAGTTCTATTAAAATTTCTCACTATCCATCATTTAGAAACATTCTATCATACATTCTTTATAGCATGTTAGTTCTCTAGTTATGTCTTCCACATTGAAATTTTGAGAATAAGTACATCAATTGAGAAGGTTGCATCACAAGCATTGTAATAGTCAAATTTGAAGCAAAGATAAAGCATTTGGTTGACATTTAAAGCAAAATTGTTGTCCAATATTACAATAATAAGAGAGTAGGATCAATAGAAGGTTAGGTCTGATTCTAATGAGATGTGTGTAAGCTGTTAAACTGTAGACTTACAATGTTTGTTATCAAAACTATAGACTAATAGTGAGATGTGTCTACAGAGAAGTTCTGAACATAATATTTTTAATAGTTTTGTGTTTTTTCTTTTAAAATGAAATCATAACTTGCTAGGCCATAGGGGATGGCTAGTCATCCGTGGGACAATTTAAGGACATCCTCGGGACAGTCTAGGGACATCCCTTGGTTGTCCCGGGGACAACTAGCTGTCCCCTGCCGTTTTTGGCTTATTGACAGACGTCCTCAGGATGTTTCCAAAATTTGTTGTCAAATTGGGGATGACGCAGGGACGTTTCCGAGGTGTCCTCGAATCTTTGAGACATTTTTGATCGGGGACACCCCTAAATATGCTGGGTATGCATCCCTGGGTAACATAGGAGTTTACTTGTCTTAGTAAAGGCATGATTACATAAATGAATTTTGATGTCATATGTGCTAAAATGGTGCATAGTAAATGGCCTCTAGTAAATTTTTCTACCTCCATAGGACAACTATTGGATGCTCATATATTTAATGAGTTAAACTTTCCTTTTGAGTCTTTCAAACTTTCCTTTTGGGTCTTTCAACTTTCTTTTGATAAGTGAGGGAAGTGAGTCTCTCTTTTTATATTAAAATAGGTTGTTTTTTTTTTAACATTTAGTTTAGTTTACAAAATGCCAGTGATGTAGTTTAGTAGGACTTTTTAGAGTAAGATACTTAACCAATGTAATTGCCATATTTGTATGTACGAGGCAATGCAAAGAAAACTGCATCCTAGATGAAGATGAAAAAGGGGCAAATATAGTACAATAAACTAACTAATCATATATATATATATAAGAGATATATATATATATATATATATATATATATATATATATATATATATTAACAAAGTTCTTGCCCACCATCTTAGTGAAGCTAACACTATCACCAAAAGGACCTTCCTCTTGCAATGGAGGGAGGATCAAAGTAGAAACAAGAAGATGGAGGAGGGCACTTGTTGTGTTGTATGCTTGAGAGTAGCTTTTACAAGCCACTAGTGTGTGAGTTGAAAGGAAAGGGTCTGTCAAAGTTTCATATTTAAACTCCATAAAATATTTTATGGCTCCTCTAGATAGCATAAAATCTTGCATTTCTCCTATTTGCTTAATCGACACATTGAAACAATATTCTAGCTCTCTAAATGCACCCATGGTGGAAATGCCTCTAAAATTTGCCCTTGAAATGGGGATAACTTCTCATATGAAGTCCCAATCAAGTGCCAAAGCATCTTCCAATCTTGTTATGAATATAACACAAAGCAACACATTACTATATCTTGATCATTTGCTAGCAACATTAGATTTGAGAGAAAAGAACAAGGCAACTTTAAATTTACATGGCTTCTTAGATATATTTTTCTTGATGGAAACCTCAACCAAATCACTTTCTAGAACACAAATCCTTTTGAGATGATCCTTTGTTATTGAGCCATGGAAGGCCATTTCACAATTGTCTACTTGTCGAAAAAAGAGAGATTCCATTGTAGATAGAGAAACCCTATAGAGTGCAAAGAAATGAAAGTAATGGTGGGAAACCATCCAGATGTGTTGCTTTATATCAACTTCTAGTGAATCAATTATTTCATTTATGGCTTATGCAATGCCAATTTCATTTCACATACCAAGAAATAATGAGATAGAGGGTCAATTGTACTTTGCCATATGAGTAGGAAATCATGAGAGAATAATACCTTTGACTATGTGTGATCATATAAAATATTTTTTAGATTTGCTCACTTATACAATAAATTTGCTATTTTGGTGGTGTTATTAGTCCTAATACATTGCTTTGCCAAAAAGTCAACATTTGAGTTTTCCTCCCAAAAGCAATGTAACATGTAGAGAATGTTGGAGTGAAAAATTGAACTATCTTGGTGAATATTGTTAATCTTCTAGTTTGGGAAAGACCACTTATTGATTGCATTAATGCATTATGAAACCTCATTCAATGCATATCTTTCTTGAGTTGCCACGAAAGCCATTTGAAGGCATGGAATGAAGGTGTGAGCTTTGACTTAATTTGATGAGCACATGATTATAGTGAGATTGGGGGGGGGTGATTTAGTATGATACAATCTTTTACTTTCAAATTAACAACCACAATAATATCAATTGCACAATATCATTAACCTAAGATCTAATAATCATGCAACACAAGAGGAACACACGATTTATGTGGAAACCCTTATGGAAGAAAACCACGACAAAATATTGCTTATATAAAACTTTTCTTACAATCTTCATAAGCACAAACCCATTGGAGACACCAATCCCCACTTACAAGGTTTGCAGGCACCAACCTATTGGAGACACCAATCCCCACAACTAAGCACCGACTTAGTAAGAGACACCAATCTCTTCTAAATTGGAAGGCACCAACCTCTCCGATGTTTGCTCCAAAACTTCACTTATTTATGCTCCAATTTCGCCTTAATCTTTGCTCCAAATCTCCCTTATATCTTTGCTCAAGTTCACCTTATATCTCTGCTGCAAAGTGATGCAATTTCTAATCCAAATTTTAATCTAAATTAGGCACAATGTCTGCTATAAATCTCCCATAAAGGTTTGCTCCAAATTAGGCACATTGTCTACTTTAAATTTGCCTTAAAGGTCTACTCCAAATTAGACACAATGTCTTATAAATTTTCCTTAAAGGTTTGCTCCAAATGAGGCACAATGTCTGCTATAAATTTGCCTTAAAGGTCTGCTCCAAATCAGATACAATGTTTGCTATAAATTTGCCTTAAAGGTTTGCTCCAAATCAGGCACAATGTTTGCTATAAATCTGCCTTAAAGGTTTGCTTCAAATCAGACATAATGTTTGCTATAAATCTGCCTTAAAGGTTTGCTATAAATTTTCTCCATTTTTTCTTAAATTTGCTCTTCTCCTAATCTCTGCACTTAAAGGGAATGATTTTGCATTAAAGAACTTGCTTTCTAACCTCCAAAATAACTTGTATTTATATCCAAATCATGCACTTCACCAAAAGTAGGTCGACCAAGATTTGACAAAATTTATTTTAAATATTAAAATTCACCTTTCAAAGTGGGTCAACCATCTTTGATCAATATTAATTTAATGTGCGGCCGACCATCCATGGGAGATAAAGGTGTCAGGCCCTTTAATTAATATTCTATTTTAATTTCTACCTTTTAAATCTAGCGTTGCCATAAGTAGATGGAGGCCGGCTAGCCATAAATAAATTAAATCAATAGTTCTTATTATTCCTTGTCTTCAATCAATGAACTTTTCATCATAGAAGTCTTCCTTTCACATCAATGATAATAATTCTAACAATTTTGTCCATACACCTTTGACATCAATGACAATATTTCCAACACATTTTTAGTTTCATCTAGCAATTTTCTATACACAATAATTATTAGATCTCCTATTTCATTTCTTAGTGCACATCCCACTCTTGATGGGCTAGGATTTCCTTTTAATGATCCATGAAAATTGATTTTGACAAATCTTAGTGGAGTGCAATTTGATATTCTCCCTCTTAGCAAGCTCATATTTGAACTCCCCATCAATGAGGATATCTATCATATTATATTTGAAATGTCTTGCAACCTTGATTTGTCTTTTTGAGTCAATATTGCTATAGAAAATAAACCGACTCTTAGATATAGATTGACATTTATGTTCATGAACCATAAATCCCACACCTTGTTGGTGCTCAAAATCATAGGCCCTTTCCTCTAGCACCACAATCCAAAGTGAGACAAGGGGAACAAACAAAGTGTAATACATCAAGGAGATTGTTGTTTTGGACCAATTCATAGGATTAGGGCAAATCCTCCTCTTCTTTATGCTTTGCTAAAATGTCCTTAAGGCCTTTTATTAGGATATAAACTAGAACAAGGCTTTGACTACCATGCCCTAATGGAAATTAGTACATGCCTATTAGACCCCACTAACAACAAATATGGACAAGCATGCATTTGCATCTAAGGGTGTAAAATTACTCATACGACACAAGATGAGTACCTCTATACATTTGATACCACACATGCATCTTGGATCTCATCAACACAACCCTCTAGAGATTTATTTGGCACCAACTTGCTATAGATGTTCATTATTGAAGCAATAGGTTGCAATGATGAGTAGGACTCCTACATGCATAAAACTTGAACATCTCTTTCAAGTATGAATCCTCTAAGTTATAGTAGAAGTGACAATGATGATTCATGTATGTGGGAAAGGAAAGAAACTAAATTACAACATAAATAGAAAGCGTTCTTCTTCAATGAAAATGATTGAAATCCAAGTAGAATTGAAGGATGCAAAATTCATTAGGCAAAAATAAATATAAAGCGTTGTTCTTCAATGAAAATGATTGAAATCCAAGTTAAATTGAATGATGCAAAATTCATTAGGCAAAAAATTAACATGTAAGGAGGAAAAATAGCCATATGGGATTGCAATGGAATCATAAAAATAGGGAAATATAACATAATCACACATACTTAATAATCCATCTTACATCAACAATACCCCACATGTAATAAAGAGAAGACCATTACAAAAGAGTATACAATGCTTTATATTGTTGTGACATTACTCAAATTTGCATTACTCCAAGCTGACAAATGTGTCAAGAGAGGTGCCACAACTAGGTTTGAAAACCTCGTTGAAGTATCATAAAATGGAGTTTCCTCTTGTTGTCATGCTAAATTACCATGTGGTATCTCACATTTTTAATCCCCATAGCTTTGTCTTCTTCTTGTTTGCTTTCTCCTCCTTTTTTGAGTTTGTAGACTTCTGCACTTTTGGAAAAATCCATGGTTTATCCCATTTCTCACGTCCTCACTTCCCTTCTCCACTTTGCAAACTTGCATACTTCTTTCAGACTCTTCAATTTTCCTTATTTCCTTGCAAACCTCACACTCCTACAATTTTGGTTTGCTCTTCACCTTTACTATAACTTGTGGGTTCCTTGTAGACTTCTTCCATTGGCCCCCATTCCCCAAGTCATCCTACCCACATTTCCACATTTTTATTGTATAGATGTCACTGTGCATGCTCAATCTTCAAACCCCAATGTCCTCATGTTTCCCCATCTCTTGATTTTTATTACATCACAAACCCTCAGAGATTTCTTTGCCATCTTACCTTGAAGGCATTAGGTATTGTGCATCCCTAATCCTAAATGGCTTTCACTCTATCTTGTGCTTTTGTGCTTTTCCATCCTCTCTTCCACAAAATTCCTAGGGTATGTGGTCTTCTCAAAACTTGATCATTGCCACATCATGAATATTTGCTTTGGGTTTCCAAAGTCTCCTCTTCATCTCTACTCTCCTTGTGGAATAGTACACGATTTCCCCAATCCCCACTCTTGTTTGGATCTTCATCATCATGCCCTTGAAGATCCTTCCACCACCTTCCTTTTTTCGTATTGGTATTTGGTACGACACTCGACTCCCACTCTTCCTCGTGCCTCTTCTTACAAGCTTTTAAGATTCTTAATTTTGGCATACATTAAGCACAAAATTGTTAGGGCATCTCCCTTCCCCAAGTTTCATGTCTTGTTCCTTATTGGCATCACAACATGCTTTTCCTAGATCCTTGATGTTAGGCCTTCAAGGCATTGTTTAGGCACATATTCAAGCATAACCTCAACATTCAAACAAGAAACCCTATTTACCTCTATGCATGACCTAGAATGCCATTAATGGCTTAGAATGAAGGTAGTTAGGTAGTAGATGGCTCTCCAATGCCCCTGTGTACCCATGGGCCCCTCAAGGGCATGTTTTGTATATAATTAGACATGGTTTTGGAACAAATGAACATGGTTGCGTATACATGGCCATGTGGAGATGATGCAAGTAAACTTTGGTGACTTGCAAACTTGTTGACCATTGGCATTCTCGCCCTAGCATTCTTTCCCAACTTGCATAGGAGATTGTAATGCTATATATTGTAAAGGTTAGTCTTTGAGCTAATTTTTTGCATTGGTTACAAAGAGTGTATTCTATGGTATTAGTCAATGAATTTGCAACACTGTAAGGGACCAATATTACTTGTATGGGTTGTAGGAAAGTGTAGTCGGACAAGGTGAGGGCCTAAAGGTGAAGGAGGGTGGTGGGAAGTAAGAGTTTGAGAAACTTCATGACAAGGTACCTAGGTAATAAGAAATTTAAGAACCCCCAAATGGACAAATGATTTAGAGGGAGGTTAGACCACAAGGCTTTGGGGAATGAGGGGAAAGCATACTCTTAGTACAAACCCAAAAACCTAACAAAGACTAGAAATAGCCACAATCACCGTTAGATTGTTTTTTGATTTTTTGCAACTTGGGTAGATGACTAACATATAAGGGGAGGCAAAGCACAACACCAAGCATACATTTACCCATGTGGCTTCATTAGAGAATTCTTAGATCAATGATCAAATATGTGATAGGCTTGGTCAAAGCAACAAAGGGGTGCCATACTTAGAAAAAATTGGATCGTTGGATTAGGTGTTAACACACCCAATTCTTAGCTAATTATATATGGTCACAAATTTCATACCACATATATAATTGTTGTAGGATCATCTAGACATTGAGCAATCCTCAAACAAAAAAGCATAGTCACAAATTTCAGACAATGTATATAATTGTTTTAGGATCATCTAGGCACTAAGCAATCCTCGTAAACAAAAAATATTTTATGAATAAATTGCTCGCACAAAACTTTTTGTGCACCTCGTGGAGTAGAACAGTCCCAAAAATTTTGCACACAAGTTCTTTGTGTGGATGTTGGAACTTGTGTGTTAGGTGCAATTGTGTGTGTTAACGATTGTCTTGATGCATTGGTGTAGATTGAGCAGTGGAATACTCTCTTGGTCAATGATGTTTTGTATGATCATTATTGTTCATGTGTAATTACTTTGTGATTCGTAAGGTGTCGTCTATGTGTTGACTTAGATCTATGAGGTGTTATTCAACACTTCTTGTACTTTGATCAAAGGGAAATTTTGTTGGCAAAGCTTGGTGGTGGCTAGCAAGTTGAGCAATTACATTTAGAGTCAACCATGAGAGTGGGGAGATTCACAAGTGGGATAGTGATGGAAGTTAGAGGAGGGTTGAGTTGCAAAGAAGGTGTGTCATTGTGAGTTGTATATGTAGACTCATTTGGTGACATCCCTTGTGGGATCTTGTAAGATTGTATATCCTCAATAATTTGATAATAAAATAATATAACGTTTCATGTCATTTCTTGCGTTTTCCTTGGTGGCTTTTATTTATCTTTGGCTAACTTTGAGAGTTGCATGGCCTAAGGATTCCCTTAATGGGGACCCCTAATTATGACAATATCATTTGGTATTAGAGTATCTAGTTCAACTTCCAAAAGCGTTTGCTTTTCACATATGTGAGTGTGGGTAGAAAATAACGAAATATTCCAATATAGACAGTCTAGGAGGTTTCACCAAACCGACTACCTATGGTAACACCCAATCTATCCTCATGGCTTGCAATAACTTTGGAGCAACTTCTTAGGTCTATGGTACACCAATGCACTTCTCAGATGCTCTAGGGAACTCAAATAATCTTCTTCTCTTTAGCAATGCCACACATGCTTGATGCATTAGATGCTCTAGGGAACACAAAAATCAACATCTCTCTAGCAATGCCACACATATAATGCATCACAATTTGTTTGGAGGCTAACCATTTTTTGCAGACATGCCTTAACTAATTTTTGTGTGGTTTCTACTATAACTTTAACAAGGCCCATCACCAAACTCATTAAATGAGCTTGAATGTGATTATATGGTCTCATATAATTGTCAACAAGGTAACCAAGTTGGCATCCAAAAGGCTTGTGACATGCCAACTCACTTGCCCAATAATGACACATCATCAAGTGGTTACATGTGGCAATTGTTAGGAGATGAGCATCTAACCTTTAAAACTATTCTTCTCGAGGAGATAATTCTACTCCTTAGTTGCTTTTGATCTCCATGACAATATTTTGTGAACTCTCTTTCGCTATATATATATATATATCATCAAGTAGGAGATAAACATCTATATGCTTTCTCAAGGGTATGCTATATATAGAACAAAGAAAAATAATAAAACATTCTTTGTTTAGTTATTTATCCTTTTATCTTTGTTTTTTTTTAGTTTTGTTTGATTGCTTCTATATAGGCCATAACTCAATCAAATTCTCATCTAGAGAGTTGCTCACTAGGTTCAAACCATGGGGCCCTAGATTAGTGGCAATAGACTAGTTTCCTTTGCATCTTGGATGTCCTTTCGTGCGTGGTCAAAGTACTTGAGCCTTGACATAGAACCTTGGGGTCTATTAAACTATTTGCCAACCTATGTCAATATGGCCAAACTAACACAAGTGGAGATACACAAAATGTTTAGAAGTGAGACTAAAGATGCACACATGGGTCAACAAAAGTTCTTGTTCAAACAATTTCTGCAGGTCCTTAAATGGGTGACTTGATTGACCCCTTCATCAAGCAAAGCCTTTAATGGTTGCGTTTCCTTATGTTTTGTGTAAACTTGGACAAATGAGTCCTTAAGGGTAAGATTGGTGTAAATATTCTAGATAATTGGATTGATTAGATTAAATCTTACCTTTCCATGAATGATTTCATTAATGAGGAAAAGATAAAGCTTGCTTTCTTTATGGTTTCTTAGCTATTGAGTAATGGTGGCAAGCCTTTACATTTTGGGTAGAGGAACAATCAAACCAAAAATTAGAAAAACTTAGGTGCAATTCCTAGGAGCCTTCAAGGATGAGTTTTGTCTTGAAAATGTGTATGTTGATTAGATGTGTGGCAATCTCAGTTGTGCCAAGGACACACCTAGACTATCTAGGCTTATACTAACAACATCCATGAGCTTTGTGCTAGGTTGGGATCACTTAAGTTAGAGTAGCATAGAGTCCTAAAATACTATAGCAGCCTTCATCTAGCAATCCAATTCAAAGTGAATTTGATTGGGGAACCTTATAGCTATGTGACAAAAAAATGTGGAGTTGAAGTAGGTCAAGTGAAAGTTAGCCAACACACCCAAAAAGCCAGTATCTTTGGACAAGAGCAAGTCATCCAAGATTAATAAGTAGTGTGACAAGCACAAGAGTTGCAATCATTCCAATGAGGAATGCCATGCACAAAAGAAGGTTCTCACAATAGAAGTTGGACATGGTGATGTTAATCCCTATGACAAGATCATTGATGCAAAACCCAACATTTGAGTCAACAATACATATGCAACAACCCCTTTGCTTAAGGAAGTTGAGGTAGAGTGGTTATTTCAATTGCAAATGTGGGTCAATGAGTAACCTTTGGACTCCATTATTAATGGTGGTAGTATGAAGAATTTAATCTCTTAAAAAATGCTTGAGAGATTGAAGCTGCAATCATGACTCATCAACATTTATACATAGTGGGTTGGGTTAGCTCTTGCAACACTCGATGAATAAGGGTAACCTTTTAGTGTTAGTTCACATATTTTATTAATCTATTTTAGGAATAATTAGGTTGGAATTTAGTGCCTATGGAGGTATAGAAAGTGCTCCTTTGACATCTATACATGTATCTAGTCATATGTATATATACAATGTCAATCCTCACAACATGGTGGAACATTGGACATTAAGAGGCACCATATTCTAGAAGGGAATTCATGCTCAACACTTCCTACATCAAATCCAAACACAATTGTATTGTATTGTATCTCACCTCCATTTACTATCTAACTTGTTGCAACCATGAAAGATCAAATCCTAGAAACTTTGTTCAATAGGAATTCTACTTATATATAGATTTTTCAAGAAAGGTCAACTCCCACAACAAGCAAAGTTGTTCACCAAGCAACAAGTAGAAGAAAAGAATTTGCACTTGCTTTGTTGTCTCAATACAATCAAGACCATTGATTCACAAGGAGGGGCAAACGGTTCAAGATGATTCACCAAAGAAAATATGTGTGGTAGCTCAATAACGATTTTGTTAGAAAATGTAGTGAATGAAGTCTCAAAAATTAGAGAAAAAGCAATGACAAAGGGATTCCTCTCAAAGGATGTGGTGGAAGAAATTGACCACCAAAAATGACAAACTTGATGAGAGACCTCCAAATAAGGCTAGATGCTTTTAAGAATGCTCAACAAATACAAGAAAATGTATATTTGAGTGCTGATGAGGCACTTGTAGTGTGCATGGAGGAAGATTACGAAGACCCGAAAAAGGGTATATTATATAGGGCCATCTCTAGAGTAGGTGGCAAATTGTGCATGGACATTCCAAACTATGTAGATGTTTACTTTCACAAGATCTAATAGATTGGATTGGAGAACTTGATATTTATGTAATCAAATAACTCACAAAATAGAAGAATGCAACAAATACTTGATAATAATAAGAAAATTTGAGGGGAAAAACCTCCAAAAGCCCTCAACAACAAATAGAGTTTGGAATATGGTGATGAAGTACTACTCACTACCTCAAATATATACCATAGTTATGATTTGGATGTCACCAAATTGACCATACTACTTGTATAAGTATGCAAATGATTATATAACTTAACAATTATGTCAACCACAAGTCAGCTACACATATCCCAATACAATCAATGGGTTAAGGGTGTAGCATGCTACCCCTATTTAGAGAAGTGTTGTCCTCAACATGAATCAACTATGGATGCATATGCACAAAATGTTAATTTTTCCACATCATATTCAATTAGAGACTTCTTCCACGTGATCAAATGCATGATCGATCACCTTCATTTGTACCCTCTTAGTGTGAGTTTGAAGGATTCCCTTAGATTCCAACATCATTCAACTTTCCTCGTTAAGTTCTTGTAACTCAATTTGTGTTGAAACTCTTTGTTCACTAATCTTGTTCAACTAGGAAAGATGGAAGACTAGATGTATTATTGTTGACTTAGGTAACTCTAATGTGTATGCTCCACTAACAATCCTTTACAAAACCTTATAAGGGGCATTATACTTGGGGAGCAAGATTGTTATCCTTCTTTTGTTGTTTTAGTGACATTTGTTTAGATGGTTGTAGTCATACAAATCTAATCTCTTGCTTAAAAAGTGTTTTCATTGTAGTGTTGATCAATTTGTTGCTTCATTGGCAAGTTCTCCCCGAGACTAGAGAGTACCTCTTGTTGGTGTTGAATGTGTCATTCAATTGTTTTTACCTTTGATTGTGCTCATAATGAGGAGGTGATTGATGGTGGATGGTAACCGTATATTACAAAAATGGAGACATTTTGGATGAAATGTGGAAATAAGTGTTATACCATGATTCTCCTAGTGGCAACCATTGCACATGTCTCTTGTTTATCCAAAAAAAACCATCAAAGAATCCCTCCAAACACTTGTTGATCACCCTAGTTTTCCCATTTGATTGTAGCTCATATGCTGAAATATGAACAATTTTAGTTCCCAGACATAAGAGTAAGTCCAAAAATTACTTGTAAATATAGGCTTATGATCACTTGCTATGATTTTTGGAGTCTTATGTGGCTTCTAAAAGGTATCCATAAAGGTTATTGCTACAATACTTGCTACAAATGATGCAACAAAGCATAAAAATGTCCATGTTTGATGAGTTGATCCACATCAACCATGTTGACATTGTTTTCCTTTAGACATAGGTAAACTTGTGATAAAATCCACATATGCCTTGTCCGAATTTTGTCTTGGAGTAGATAAGGGTTACAAAAGATCCATATTCTTAATTGTCTCCCCTTTATTTTGTTTACATAACATGCATTTTTTGAGACATTTTTGGACATCCCCTTTGAACACATCCTAAAAAAAATCTTGCTCAATTCTATGAAAAGTCTTCAAGAATTTTGAGTTCCCACCTATAGAGAAGCATGCAATTCTACCAAAACTCTAAAATTTAGGGTTGAGTTCTTACATAGGTAGAACCTATCCTTGTACCATAAAGCATTTCCCTTTCATTCAAATTTTTCTAACATACTTTCATCTTGTTTGAGTTTTTCAATGAGAGTTTGAGTATTCATGTTCTTCTCCCACTCTTTTCGTTGCTCATCATTCCAATTTGTCAACATATGGATATTCGATACAATAGTGACTCTGTAGGCTTATCTCCCTAGATAGACACCAACCACAACAATCTACTTTTGTTTCTTAAATATAATCTCAAATTCATATCCCAACATCTTTGTGACCCATTTTTGTTGCTCTTTAGACAACAAACATTTACTATGAGAATTATTTAAGACTATTATGATATGCTTTTACTTTAAAGATATATGTGCTAATACAACCGCAGGCTATAGATGATGGACCTATTAAATGAAACTTAATTCATGCATATATTAGGAGATGAGACTTGGAAAAAATAGGTTAGCATCAAAAGAATTAGAATTTTTTCATACTAAGTCACCTCTTCAATTGAATTGAGGTAAAAAGAGTACCTCAAATTCAAAAGGCAAAGAAAAATATACCTCGAGTTGCAAAATTTTCTAGCACAAGGAAGGAATTAAATTTGTATTCTAGATTGGACTTTCTCAATCATAGGTACACTATCAAGCTAGGTAGTAGCATACTAATTTTCTTGTTTATATATGTGTTTCTACTCAACATAATCATTACTTATATACTAGGCCTAAAAGTAAGATTCAAATTTAGGCATTACCATTATCCACAACGATAAGAGGTTTGAACTTCAAAAAGGAAAGCCTCATAATTAGCTACATCCATACGAAACCCTTGGACAACAATCAACCAACATACATCACTCACATATGCTTATGCATTCCATGTTCAAATCACATACTTGATCCACATATTCACTATCATCATTAGCATAAAAATAACTTTCATGATACACCTCAAGTAAAGAACCATTGTCTTGAGATTTTATCCCTATTTCACGCTCACTTTGGAAATCTATTGTCATTATATTCTTGCAAATAGACCTTTGACACACTTTTTATTCTTCCCCAAACAATGTAAAAGAATTTTTCTATGATCCTATTGAAGCACATTTTGTATGAGGAATACAAGTCTTACACTAAATAAACAATCTCATATACATCTACATGATCACCATCTTCACATTCATCACAAAAAAAGTCTTTAAGCTAAAAACTATTTGTTGCACTAACACCTACTTTAGTAATAATATCACTAAGTGTAACCATGTCTCATTCACCATCATGAAAAAATATTAGTAGCTTCATATATAACATGGACAAAGGAAGGAAATACATCAAACAAGAGATTGTCTTCTTGTTTACTGTTTACACCACATGCATATACAAGTTTTATATAATCAAACTCATGAGATGATTTATTTAACCACTCACTTGTATGTACCACATCTTCATTGTCTATATGGATATCACAAATAATAGTCATTTACCTCATTAATGAACTTAAGGTCATCATTTGTTTCATCATTGTAATCACCCATGGATGACCTATCAAGTTAAAGGTAGGTGAAAACACTACCTTCAACATCTATATTGTTGTCATATGATTGATCGACATCTTTGCTACCTGTTTGCATACACAATCATCATTTGATGGTGTATTCACTCTATTTTTTGCATCCATTTGAATAGTGCTCATAACAACCTATTCATTACTAGAAAAAATGGCATGTAGGGATATTGATTTAGAAATATATTCATTCATCATATTTTCCATAGAATCAAGACATGTATAAGCCTAATTCATATTTGTCATTTTAAAATTTATCTGCATTCAACTCAAACTAGCCTCATAGGTTTTAGATAAAATGTTGATGCAAGAAATTGTGTTAGGTCCAAAATAATTTTGAATTTTGGAAAGAGCAACAAAAAATATTGCGCATGTGCTCCCTTTTTCAAATTTTTGATCTTCTGTAGCTTGATGAATCAATCTGGAGGGGGCCCCATTAGGGCTCCCCCACCTAAGCACTCTAATCCTTCTCTGAATGGCATGCCTTCTCCTTTTGGGGGAACTAAAAGTATGCCTGGTGCTTCACATGTTCCTTCGCTTGGGGGTTTGAACGCGACTATTTCTTCTCTTGGGAGTAAGTGTTGCAAGTATGAATGAGTATGGTGGTGTTGTCATTGATGTTAACACAACATAGATTGTTGTAGAGAAAGGAAACAAGTGATTGTAGGTTGTGCATATATACTGTAGAGATGTTGTGAGTACATGGAGCTATCTTTGTGGTGTTGCAGGTGTGTTGATATGATGAGTTACCAAGTGATTTTGAGAAATAGTGAAAGATAGAGTTGTGTGTATGTTCAGAATGTGCTCCAATATGTGCTTCACATTTCTTTTGTGTTGATCCTATGCTTGTGCAGATCTGAATTATTGTTTATGGGAATTTGTTGGTGATATACCCTGGATTGTAGCTTCTGGTTTGATGTAGAGTGAAAGTTGTGTTTACCAATGTGTGAAATGGTTTGGCAGTGTTGTTTGTCTGTGATTGGGAGAAATGTATTTGCTCTGCAGTCCTCCACTGTTTTGTTCCAGGTCTTGCGGATCTGGTAGAAGGCTTGTAATGGTGTTATCTATGTTTTATCAAAGGTATTCGTGGTTTGGTGCTCCGAAAGACTGGTTTCAAAGTTGCTGTGTGTGTCTATACAGTCCGGATGGAATGATGGAAAGTGTTTTGTGTATGAAGGTTGATGCATTTGTTGTGAATGAATATGAAGGCATCTGAGATGTGTTCCAGTGTATGATGAAGCGTGTTATGTGGTCTGCATGTAATTTTCTTGTTGCAGAAACGTGTACTTCAAAGTTCATTGGTGTTTTCATTAGGTTTGGCCGACCTGGTGTCTACACGTCATGCAAATGATAAGTATCAATTGAGGAAGCATGTGATTGATTCGAAGATGTTGTTTTGGGTCTTGGTTAAGTGTTGGCTTTGGTCTGCTCTGATTCTCTTCCACCGTGGGAATGTTGAGTTGCCAACCTAATTTGAATTTGTAAAATAAAGAATGTGTAGCCGACCTTGGAGAAAGTTTCTAAGGTTGATGATGGTATAAATACAAGTCGATATGTTATGGATTGATGTATCAGATATACTACAAGTTTGAGAAGCAAGAGTGTGTGAAAGTGAATTGAGGCAACAATACTTTAATGTGTTAGACTCCTGAAAGTAGTGAGTTGATGGTGTCTGCAATCTTCTGATCAAAGGCTGCAGATGTGTGTAATTTGTTGTGGTGGATTTTCTGTTATCTTTTGTATCTGTAGGCAGTGAGCCTCCTTGTTGGACAGTGAGTCCTATTTGTAGGAAATGAGCCTTGTATCCTGACAATGATTCCTTCTTGGGCAGTGAGCCCTCTGATAGTGAGCCTCTTTGTAATCGGTTTTGGAATCACTTTATATTGTGAGTTAATCCTCACCGTAGTTTTTCCCTTATTGGGTTTTCCATGTAAATCTGGTGTTTCTTGTGTTGATCTTGCTTTCTGTTATTTGCATTTCATGTTCATACTTAATAACAAAATAAAGTGGATGTGGAGTTAATAATTGTTTGAGATTTGTGATTAAGATTGGTGACAACTAATTCACCCCCCCCTCTCAGTTGTGTTGCGCCTTTCAATAGTAAGAACAATTTGGTAATTGGTGAAAACTATGCTTCTTATGTGGAAAAGCTTTTTGGAGGAAGGGCTTTGACAAAGGTGCCTCAGGACTTTTTGTCTGCTTTCTGTACTGTTGTGGGGGATGAAGTGGACGTCCCAGATGTAATTTTGAATGATGCGTTGGAGGGCCTGAAGTTGTCCTTGGTGGGTAAGTTCTTTGCTAGCCGTCCAAATATTGATCAGGTACGCAAGTGGGCCATTGAAACTTGGAATCTCAAGGGAAGTGTTTCTATTTGTGCTATGCCTAAAGGACTTTTTTTGTTTACCTTTATTATACTTGAGGATATGACAAAGGTTCTCACGGGAGGCTCGTGGGCTCTTGATAATTTTTTTAAGAATATTTTGTCTTTGTGTAAGTGGTAACTAGGGTTTGATGCCTTTGCTGACTTGGGGAAAGTCGCCCCTACTTGGGTCAGGCTCCCTAGTTTGCCACTAGAATTTTGGAACCAAAATGTTTTTAAAGGGCTTGCTGATTCTTTTGAGACCTTGGTTATGGTGGATAAAGTAACCCTTCTTAAGACTCGATTGGTTTATGCTAGAATGTGTGAATGTTGTTGTCAACATAGTTCTACCCACCTTTGTTACTTTAAAATAAAAAAAATGGAATATGGGTTCAACTGTTAGAGTGTGAAAAAGCTATGGTATTCTGCCAAGGATGTAATAAGTTTGTAAATTTACAGGATGTGTGCAACAAAGCCCCTCTGGAACCTAAGAAGCCTCAAATTGAAACCCAACAGAGTTCCCCTTTGAAAAATATGGTTCTTTTGAACCTGATGAAGGAGCCTGAAACCCCAACTCCTATTAAGGATTTAATGCTATCAGATAAGGCAAGGAAGCCTCTTCTAAAGATACAAGAGGAGGAAGGTTTGTCCTTTAATGAGGATGTCTCAAAGGAAAATGTGGTTGGTACTTTTTTGGAGGAGACTGCTGATGGGCTCTTCTCCCTGCCTTCTTTGGAAAATTCTCAAGTTCTAGTGGGAGGTGAACAACATGGCGAGCTTCCCGAGGAGGGTGAGATTGTCAGTCAAAGAGAAAAAATTCTGACTCCCTCTCTTGAACGCCCTACAACAGAACCTTTTTTGGGGGAGAATCACACACTAGAAGATAAAAGTGAGAAGGAAGGTAAAGATGGAAACAATAAAGGATGGATAAACTCTTGTTGTCCCCAAAAAGAGGGTTTGGTAGATGAAGATTGGATAAATACAAAATCAAGGAAAAATAAGAAACCAAATGTAGGAGGAAATACCAAAGTGGGCAGACCTCAATTAAAAGAGTCAAGAATTAAAGAAACAACAAGAGATGTGGCTATAGGTAAGCAAAGAACTCTTGACTCCCTGGCAGTGAGCAAATCCAGAAAGAAGGAAGGGGAGTTCCTCTCCCTCTTTGAGTAGTATCAAGAGATACTTGATTTTTCGTGTTTTACTCTGATGCGTATGCTATCTTGGAATGTAAGGGGACTTAATGGCCCCTATAAACAACATTTGTTAAAAGCTTGTTTGGCTAATGTGAAACTGAATGTTTTACTGATTCAAGAAACTAAAATGAAAAAAGATAGTTTTGAGAAAGCGCTAAAATGGATTTGGCCTGGTGCTAGTTTTGAAGTCAGTGATGTCGAGGGAGCCTCAGAAGGGATTGCAACTTGTTGGAACCCTTCTAGGCTTGTTGGAAGAGTGAATTTGAGTAAAAAAAATAGTCTCTTAGTCAGTTTGGAAGATAATGTTACCTCGGTAAAACAGAATTTGGTCAATATTTATGGTCCTAACTCAAGAATGGATAGGCTTGATTTATGGAACATGTTGGAAGGAATCATAGCCAATAGAAAAGATGAGTTCTGGACACTTGGGGGGGACTTTAATTCCCCATTATACCTCTCTGAAAAAAGTGGATGCCTTACTGACTTATTTGATAGTATGATGGACCTTGTTGGTTTCCTTAACTCAGTGGGGTTAATGGACATTTCTCTGAATGGTTCTCTCTTTACCTGGTCAAATAGGCGGCAGGGCAATCATCTTATCCAGGTTAAATTGGACATATTTCTTGTTTCCTCTAATTGGAACATTCTACAAGATCTCTTTCTTACCACTTTCCCAAGAACAGGGTCAGACCATAGCGCTCTTCTCTTGAAATGTGATGATAAAATGACTAGAAGGCTTTTTCCTTTTAGATATGAAATAATGTGGTTGCTTCTTCCAAACTTCAAATCTTTGGTTGAGGAGTGGTGGAATCTACCTTGTGATGGCACACCCATGTATAGATTAGCTCAGAAGTTGAAAAGAGTCAGACAAAAGGTCAAGGGGTGGAACAAATATTTGTTTGGGAATATTTTTGCCACTAAGAAAGACTTAAACTCAAAAATTAAGGAGATTCAAGATCTTATGGAGCTGGGATTTATGGATGATGAGACCTATAACAAAGAAAGGGAGTTGAGATCTCAGTGGTATAAAATAAACAAAAAGAAAGATTTTTTTTGGAAACAGAAATCAAGAATCCAATGGTTAAGGGAAGGGGATAGAAATACAAAGTTTTTCCATCAATCCACTTTGAAACAAAGGGGAAGAAACAATATCATATTTTTAATTACTTCTAATGGGACAAGACTTGTTAATGAAGAGGACATTGCTAGGGAGGTAGTTTCCTTTTTTTCAAACTTTCCTGAACTGCCAAAGGTTGATAATTCTCAATTGGATGATTTTCTGCAAGTCATCCCTCATGTTATCACAGAGCAGGATTTAAAAGAATTGTCTAAAGCTGTTTCTATGAATGAGGTGAAGGAGGCTGTTTTTTCTTTTGGTGCTTTTAAAGCACCAGGACCGGATGGATTTCCCCCAAGTTTTTTCCAAGTCTATTGGGATATAGTCTCTCTTGACTTGTTCAATGCGGTCAGAGATATTTTTTCAGATTGGGAAGGCTTTTAAATCATATGAATACCACTTTTATTGCTCTAATCCCTAAGTCTAATGATGTTGTTTCTATGAATGACTATAGGCCTATAAATTTGTGCAACACCACCTAGAAGATTTGTTCTAAAATTATGGTTAATAGGCTGAAATTAGTCTTGAATAAAATGATTGTTGTCAATCAAAAGGGATTTGTCTAAGGAAGACAAGTATTGGACGCAACTATTTATACCCATGAGTTTTTACATTCGATGGATCACAACAAAAAATAGGGTATGGCATTGAAATTGGATATCTCTAAAGCGTATGATCGGGTTTCTTGGAATTTTTTATTTGTTCTTGAAAAATTTGGCTTCAATGTTAAATTCCTCAATCTTATCAAATCTTGTGTCACTACTTTGAAGTATTTTGTCCTAATTAATGGGGTTCCTAAAGGCTTCTTCTCTTTGGGTCATGGCCTGAGACAGGGGGACCCATTGTCACCTTACTTATTTGTTATTGTTGTTGAAGCTTCAGACTATAATATTCAGAAACAACTTGCTAATAAAACTTTAAAAGGTTGTTGTGCTGCTTCCTCCCTCCCCCCTGCTTCATATCAACAATTCTTTGATGACACTATCCTCATGGGGGAGGCTTCTCTTTTAGAAGAAAAACAATGGAAAGCTATCCTTGATATATATGCTAAAATATCTGGCCAATTCATCAATTATTAGAAAAGTAAAATCCATTTTTTCAATACTAGCCAGATTGTTAGGGACAAAGTTATAAATATAATAGGATGCCAGGAGGTGGACTTTCTAGCTACTTATTTGGGCCTACCTTTAATATCCAAAAATCCCAACAATAACTACTAGAATTACATAGTGGAAAAGATCCAGAAGAAACTTGTTGGGTGGAAGGACAAATTACCGAGCTTTGCTAGGAAGGTTCAACTTCTAAAAGCTTCCTTACAAAATATAGCTGTCTACTATTTATCTCTGTTCAACATCCTTGTCTATATTGCCGAGAAAATTGAAATGATTCAAAGGAATTCTTATGGTCAGGAGTGGAAGAAAGAAAAATAATGGCACTCATCAAATGGGGAATTGTTTGCACACCGAAGAGAGAAGGAGGTCTAGGAATTAGAAGAATAAAAATGTTTAACAAAGATCTTGTGGCAAAAATGGGTTGGTTTCTTTTGGTAGGAGAAAAGGATTGGGTACAGATCCTATGGGCTAAATACCTGAACAATAAGGATGCTTGTTGTTTTATCAAGAAAAAGGAGCTACCTTATGGCTCTGTCTTTTGGAATAACTTGCTAAAAGTTAGAGGAACCCTCACTAAAGGAGCAAAATTGAGAATTGGAAATGGGCTTAGTACTGATTTCTGGGAGGATGCTTGGTCCACTTGTGCTCCTTTGCTAATGAAAACCTTCAACAAATAAGAATTAGGTTAAAAAGAAGCATTGGAAAGGTTTCTAATTACTTAAATTGGGAAGGATTGAAACCACTATGGATTGACTTCAAGTACTATTTGAATAATGTTGTTCTCAGGGGTGTTAGACAACCAAATTGGGATGTTGCTCTAGACTCTCTGTTGAGACTAATTGGGGATTCTGACCTTTTTTCAAGAAACAAAAAGGATGAATGGATCTGGACAAGGCAAGGAGGTTCTTGGTT
The DNA here is from genome assembly GCA_007258455.2 of Sequoia sempervirens. NCBI lineage: Eukaryota > Viridiplantae > Streptophyta > Pinopsida > Cupressales > Cupressaceae > Sequoia > Sequoia sempervirens. The sequence continues at coordinate 93,225,834 of VDFB02000015.1, forward strand.
AAGTCAACCTATAAGACTATGGAGGTGCATCCCCTAAACCTTGGAATCTTTAATTGGAACATGGTGTGGAGTAAGAACTTAATTCCCAAGATTAATTGCTTCTGGTGGGCTGTGATACATGGTAAGATTCTCACAATTGACAATCTTAAGAAAAGAGGCTGGTATTTAGTCAATAAATGTTATCTTTACAATGAAGAAGAATAAACTATTATGCATTTGTTCTTTCAATGCCCCTATGCTCAAGAAGTTTGGGCTTTTTTCCTACAAAATCTTATGGTGGAATGGGTTTTCCCTGCTTTGATCAAAATGTTTGTTGAAGGGTGGAGCTTATGTCCTTACTCTCATAAAATAATTCTTGACCTCTGTAGACAAGTTCCCCCATTCCTCACCTGGGGTTTGTGAAAAGAGAGAAATAATAGAATATTTAGAGATGTTGCTAAAAATAGTAAGGAGCTATGTATGCTTATAAGGAAACAAATTCAAGAAAACATTGAAAGATGCAGGTACACCCAATCAAGGAAAGGGCCTTCCTATCGTGAGCTGAGAATCAAGCAACAATGGGGGATTTCCCATGACCTTAATAATGTTAATTGGGCCAAATAGATTATCAGAAGCAACACTGTTTGGATTCTCTCGGATCCAGGATGCATAAAATGCAATTTCGATGGATGTTCAAAAGGGAATCCTGGTCTGGAAGGAGCAGGTGGAGTGGTTAGAGATGAACGAGGCATCTATGTGGCAGGATACAAGAAGGGCCTAGGTACAAAAACTAACAATTTTGCTGAAGTCTTTGCTGTTTGGGCAGGAATAAGCTACCTCAAAGACAATGGGTATATGAAAGTTATTGTTGAAGGCGATTCCAAGCTTATTATTGAGTATTTGAAAAATATATCTAAGGCACCTTGGGAAATAAAAGACCTATTGGATGATTGTAAAAATATGCTAGTCTTTTCAAACCTACAAGATTTACCATACTTTTAGGGAAGGAAATAAGGCTGTCGATGCTATGGAAAACTTTGGCCTTAGATAGGTGTTAAAATATTGGGATTTATCCAATCTATCTAATAAAATAAAAGAAATAATTGCTATAGATAGATTATGAGTGAAGGGAAGAATGGGAGAGTAGATTAATCATGGAAAGAATAAAAATAATTAAAAGAGGAGTGATTAGTCGTCCCTCTGTTAGGTGGGTTTATCCTCGGTGGCATTTGGGCGAGTTGACAAGATGGAATGGGTGGTACGTGTCTAGAGATATGAAAAATCCCAAAGAAATTAAAAGAGTGAGATGGAAAGGATAGATTATTTGGGTTACCTAGTGTTCCAAAAATAAAGTTTTTAATGATAATTTTGGGAGCACCATTCGCATCGCTAAAAATCTTGAGTTTGATTTTGTAAAAGATACATTGACATGTGTTAGTGCCGACGGGGAGGAGATTATTAAAATAAGAATAATCATGAATAATAAGGGTGGAAGAGTTTTCAGAGTTCATAATGAAGGGGATTGAAAAGGTGAATATTGGCTTTGGTTCAAAAGTGATTATTTTAAACAACCTACCAAAAGTTTTGAACCGTTATCCTCTCAAATGAAAAACTATAAGGTCTCCCTCAATATTGATAATTTTGAACTGTTGGTTGCAACTGTTGTGAATGAAGAGGGACAAAAAGATGAGTTTATTCTCCTTCCAAAGAATTACTTTTGCAAGGATAACACCATGGGAGGCCCCAGAAAGAGTATGGAGCCACGAAAGTATGATTCTCTGAGGAAGAATTCAAAGTTATGGGGTTTGTTTGAGAAGGCTAGTTTTACCCCGTACTTTGCTGCCATGGAAGGATATAACGAGTAGTTGAGCTACAAGTTCGTGAATGCTTGGAAGGACGATGAAGTGGAGATGGGTGGTTTACATTTCACAGTGGATGCTAAGCTCATTGCTATGGTAACAAGGCTGACATACAAAGTGAAGAAGGTGGCAAAGGTAAGTGATGGAAAGTACCAATCTTATATTGAGAAATTTTTTGAGGATAAAGAAAAAGCACAAAGATTCTAGAATGGTTATTCTAGGGTTTTGCTTCCTCCCCCATACCACAATATGTGTTTTTTTAAGATGAAATACTTTACGCTTGAAGGTAGGTTTCAGTCTGTTCATGGCTACCACTTCCCAATCCTGAACTATATTCAACACCTTGAGAAGATTAACCTACCTTTCTTCTTCTTTTCATCCCCGACCCAGAGTCTTACCAATGGACCTAATCCGCCATTACACTAGGGTCTAATTCGCGCTATATGCAAATATTTTTTAGCTACTTCACAGTAGAGAAATCTTCTCCTTAATTCGATTGAAAACCCTACCCCCAAAATCTCTGTGAAAATTGAGCTTATTGAAAGCTGTCCCCACACCCCGACCAAAAAATCTGCTAAGACTTCTCCCAACCTTGTTGACTCTGCTTGGTCGAACCTACATAAAGTCATTCCTGAAAAATGAAATGTTGCGCATACTATCCCTGCTGTGAACAAAAAAAGAAAGATGCTTATCTAGGAGTTGGGGGCTGATCCCAACATTATGATGATTCTGGACGACAAGGACATTAGTCCTGAGTTTTCTACACTAGTGGGTCACAGGTCTACCAGGCTTGCTTTGGCGGCGTCTAAAGGGTCTGATAGCAGCAAAAAGTTTAGAAGCTCAGATGAAAGTGTGCTACCGAGTCCTAGGATAGTAAAGGGAAGAAGGTAAGAAATGATATTGCTTCCTCTCCTGAGGAAATTCCGGATAGCCTTGGGGATGAATGTCACAACTCCTCCCCAACTTTGCTACACATTTTGATAAACTTTAATATTAAAGGGTGAATGCATTGAACACGTGTTAAGAATTTGATAATCATAGAAAAACTGAAAATTACTTCCCCGCGTCCTTGCCAATCAAATTGTGAGTTAGTATTCATTAAATTTAAACATAACAAAACTTTAGATCAAGAGTTGAAGTCAAATAAATTGAAGGCGCCATACATAGCATGTGCTTACTTGCTGACCAAGGACAACATTCTGCCGCCCAACATCGACTTCTCACCCCACCCATATTATTCACATGGATTACGTTCCAACTACCCTCAATAAATTGCAGAGCTAATTCAAAAACTACAGTGGAAATGAATTTAATGCATTTCTATCTATAAATTGAATGTATGGGCTTGCGTTTCAGGAAACACTCCAATTCTATGTTATGCATTTTAGATTGTGTGTTTGTGCTCTACCTTTGAAACAAATCGATGAGCAGGCATTCAACATTTGAAGGTTTCATTTTACGTTGTTGATATAGTTATGTGGATTAGATCATGGAATTGCTTGGCAGAGCTCTAGAAGAGTTTGTGTTGCAGATTTGCATGGAAGAAAATCGTGGTGACTTGGGTACTCCTTTTTCCATCAAACATCTCAAAGTTCCTCCAAGAATTAGTGCAATAGGTAGGTTCACACCTTCTTCTTGAAATGATCATGTGTATATATATCATTTTGGTGGCGGTTACTCATTTTATTACATTAAGCATTCCATGAAAAGAAAACTAGTTATGTACTCATACTGTTTCAGATGTGTAGCTTCAGATTTGGTAATAAATCTATGTGCAAACCATAACATATTAAAGATTTGCATTTGACTATAAATTCTTTATCTACAACTACACCCCCCATCTAGTTCTCAACTGCGAATTACATGCATTCAAAATAGAATTTAAGGGGTATTCTTATTCACCATGTCAATTTTAGATTTGAGCCCCATTACTGATCCATCGTTATGGAAATCACTCATGCATAGGAAGAACTCTATAGTGTATATTGTCTCAAACACACCTCAATCAACCAACATTACAACTTGAGAATATAGTTGAAAAGTACTATGTACATTGTCAGCTAATAAATCCATCTATCTCTTATAAAACCTTCAACCAAATGAGGGCTTAGACAGTTAGTCCTATTGATTTGATATATTGTAGATTGCTGTCATAAAACTAAAATCAACTAATTGTTTCATAACTGATAATATTGTCTTCATATAATAAATCAGAATTGTGATGGACTTTAAAATGTACATTGGTTTTTTTGAAAACTTAGAGTATGATTAGGAAAATGTATGTGAACTTTATTGTTCAATTCAATGCATTTATTACAACAAATTTATAAGTGTAGAACGTTGCTTGAAGCTTTAAGGGATTAGTAAATTTAAGCTTCAGATAGGAAGCGCAATAAACCTTTTTGACAAACTTATAGATGTCAAATCATTTACAAATCGAGTTTCCTTTCTTTTGGCAAGCGTCTATGAATCTTATTAAAAAAATTCTAGTATTTCAATGAAAAGGAAGATCAACACCTTATGTTAACAATAGCTCTAATTGTTCTTGGTTATTGAATATCTCATTTATTAGAATATCAACTATACAAATGATTTCCTTGTTTATTTAAATAGTGGCTTGAATGATAAAGATTCAACCTTGGATGGATTTCTATTTTTTTTAAGAAAACTAAAAAAAAGAAACCTCTTGAAGTGTTATGTCAAACCAAACATGCACTTTGATCTACCCTATAATGAGAGCCTAGTTTAGGCATCTAAATTTTATCCAAGATTGATTATAGCTTCATTATCATTTTACCCATTCTCACACTTATATAGTTGCCTCTAATTTATTTTGGATGCCTATAAAGAATGTAGTAAATGCCATAATAATGTATAAGTGGTTGATCATGATTACATAAATAGAATAACTATCTATTAAAAACTATTCTTTAATCTACCTTAAGTTCAGTCTAACTTATGAAAGATCACTATCTATCACAACCTATAAACCACCCCTTTTACTTTTATCTCATGTTAATCGTGGAATGGTATGTTGATTTGGTATATATATATATGGCCTAATCTAATTAAGAAGTTTTATCAAAGAAAACACTTGGACATACATAATTGATATCTAGTGTAGTTAGATTTGGGAATTAGCAATCCAATTGATGTAAAGGTATTATTAGTTTTACTAATCCAACCCCATGTAATAATATCAAAAAAGCTCTTTCGACTATAGCTAATCAAACCCTAGAACTTATAAAATAAATAAATAAATAAATAAAAGTTTCCTAAACATTTATTAATATTGCTTCGTGGTTGGCTATATTGAAGCATACAAGTTCTTTTCTATTAACACACATTTGATCTAGGCTTTTCAATTCAAATATAGAGTGAGTGAATCCTCTTATCTAGAGGTAACCTTCTATAAGAAATAGACAACATAAGAACTTCATCAAATAGCCCTAATTTGTGTTGAATAGATATTTTATTTACATTCATAATATAGAAACTAAATCTTCATTTCTTAATGCTATGTAAACTATCTAGACAATAGAGATATAAGTTGAAAAGTTAGCCTCACAACAATTCTTGAAGATATTTGACTCTAGGAAAAAGGGATTTCTTGTATAAGATTGGTAAGGAAAGTAGGGAACCATATAATTTAATTTAAGTACTCAATTATGTTGCATGAGATTTCTTTTATGATGAGGTATGGTTTAGTTACTAAATAAATGGTTAGCTAACTCCTTTAATCTCTATGGTACTTAAATTTTTATAAATTATCGACCAATTCTGGTTGATTTATTTAACCATCATGGGTTTATTTTCTAGTGAACATTGTTAAAGTTACTATGCATTATGATTTTTTGTTTTTAAGATTTAAGTATGTTAGATATAGATTTGAAAACTAATCAAAGAAGGATAAAAAAACCAACAACGTTCGGTATTAACGGTGCCTCTGGCTCACGTTTACGGGTAATGCCATTGCATTTGAGCTACTGCATCTATAGCATAACACAATTGCAACAATGATGTATGTGGCATCGTCTTCATAAATTGTCAGGGAGAAATAAGGAACATTGGTTGATTAAATCCAAAGGGAGGGAAATCCACTTTGGTGTGATAACCCAACAAGATAATAAAGAAATGAATCAAATCCGCTAATGGAAACCTAGGAAAAACCCCAAGTAGGAATTTTCTACAATGCAATATAATTCAGATTGAAGATATATTGTTCAAACGGGTCAAGGGTGATGAATATTAATAGGAAATAGGCTAGATGAATGTTGTTAGGTAAACAAACAATGGTCAAATTGACTATTTGTTATTCTTGCTTCCCTTCATGGGTGGAAACCGTAGAGGAATTGTTTGGGGAATGAGAACCCTAGAAAGGGTTGCATACCCACCTTTTTATAACATTTCACATAAAACATAGTCTAGAAAACAAAACTACATATTTTACGCCATGATCCTGTTTGGAAGCAAGGTATGTAGGTAGTCTGGGAAACGAAGGATGCTCCTAGTACTCAGGCATTTGGGAATGGGGTTTAGGGCAAGAGAGATCATCTAAACATTTCAAAAGATAATCAATTAAAATTTTATTCAACTATACTCAGAAGAATCCTGTACGGATTGCTTGATTTCCCTGAGGCCTTGGGCCAAATTCTGAGGTGGGTTTCAAGCCTAGAATTATGATTTACATACCCCTGAGGATGACGACCTTAGTACACTCCCATCGGGTAGTGTGGTCATCAAAGAAGCGACTCATGATCCAGATGATCTCGATGGGTCCAAGACTCTGGGCAAAGCACATACCTATTGTATGATAGATGTCAACTTCATTTAGGTGGATGCCTATTCTGATTATATGAATAGATGAAGTGAATTCTTGTTCCATATGAACAAATGATATACCTATCCTGTATAGATAGAAGTTCTTGAGTATATGTATGAATGAACACATTGAACAAAAAAAAGTTATAGTGGTGTTTGGGTTAAAACTAATTGGGTCCTTACAGGATGTGTCTACTGATGAGGACGAATTAGTGTCGAAAGATAAGGATGATGCTAACAATGAGGATGAGGAAGGGGAGTCACAACAAGAGGAGATGCAGGAAGCTGATAAGGACAATGATGGGGATGTGGAAAATGTTGATGCCACCAATAACATGGAGGCAATGGAGATTAATAACCCTAGGGAAGAGAATTTTCCAGGTTCTAATACAGTTAGAATTCAAAGGGTGGAGGAAAGGATGGAAATTTTAGAAAAAAATTTGCAAGAGGAAGCTAAGGACAATAGATTCTAAGCTCTTGAAAATGCTATTAAGAGCTTATGTAGGGTGGTGGATGTAGTTCTGAAGAAAGTTGTGATGGCCACGGTTTTGGGTCAAGGAAAAATTAAAAAGCAACATAGGAAAATGGCGATGGATGATGAAGCAGACTTGTCTAGAAAGATGGAGCCCAAAGAGAAGTTTGAAGACACTGTCGAAGACCTGCTGAAGGCTTAGAATTTGATTGAGGATGCTTGATCTTAGGATTTTGTTTCTCTCACTTTTTGTCGCTTGTTACTATGGTTTTTTTTGTTAGTCTAAGTTGTTTTAACGTTGACTTTGGCCGTTGGTGCTTGGAATTAAATATTTCTAGTCATGTCCATATTAGAGTTTCTAGGTTAAAGTTGGACGCTATCGTAAGGTTATGCGGTTATAACCTGCTTTTGTGGTGGGATTTTTAGATGGACTTTCCTTTCCTTTTTGTTATGGCTGATAGGGATATTTTGTTTGAAGCGAAGGGCATAGGTTGAGTTTTTGGTTGGTTGGTTGGGGAAGCGTTTCTCTGTTTTGCTTCCTCTTTGTGCTGTTTTGACTAAATGTTGTTCTTTGATCTACTGTACTTTTTGTATGGGTCAAGGCCCTTTCCCTACTTAATCAATCAAAAACAAAAAACCTATAGTTGAGGTCCATCCTTGAATCTCCATCATTTATTTTGATATTTTCTAAGTTGGAAAAAAATAATAGTGTCAACACTAACTACAAAGTCATCTTCAAATACAAATAGGTCATTCCAAGAAGAAAAATTATGTTTTGCAAAAAATTGATACCATTCATATGCCTTCCCATATAGTGACCTAATAAAGAATCTCATCTATATAATGAAACTTATTCATAAAATCTAAATATGTAGCGACATGTGCATCCTCTTAATAGCTATCATACCCATCAAACTTAGGCATCTATTCTTAGATTTCATTATTTACATTTTTTATATCAACTCAAGAGAAGTCTAGTTTCTTGTAAATGAGATCTAGTAGAATGGTAGGGGATTGAGAAAACTGATTTATAATAGTGGGTTAAGCACTAGATTGCAATGTATTGATTTTTTGTTCATATTCTTCTTTCATTTTAGCAAGCTCACTACTTTTTTTCTTGCCTTCTTGTATGGATACATGTAGTTCTAGACATAGGATTATGTAAGATTCATGTCTATTTGAATTGTAGGAATAAGCATAATTATAATATCATGGGAAACTAGTTTAGTGCAATTCCTAAGGATTGAAACATATGATGCATGTAAAGAAACAACCATAGGATAATAGTGTTACCATGGTTTTTTTCATCCCCTCAAAACCATGATCACCCCAAATAAATTTTCACTTTGATCCTAAGTGTTTTCATCCTAATTTTTTGAGCCTGTGTTGGATTCCGCCTTGGTTGTCACAACCTTATGTTTGTCTGACGTTCTGAAGTTAAGCCTAATGTTGGTCATTGTATCAGTTATTCGATTTTTTTTGAAAATGTCGGAGTTCGAAATGGTTTTTCCAACCTTAGCAAATGCTGACCAAAGGAAGAAAGAGTTAAGGGGAAGTAAAACTAACATAGTTTTAGAGCTTTAAAAGGTTTGAAACTGTTGTTAGTCCCCGACAGGGTTTCAAAAACTCATTCTAATTCCGATGACAAAGGATTTCCTTTAAGTGGCAACATTTTAGTTGGTTTTGGGCCCCCCTTTTGGAGATCACCTTGGTCTTCAGAATTTATTAAGATTGTGCCTTAAGAAAGATGTTCAAGTGGAAAATAAAATGGTTTCTAGAACTATGTTGGATTCCGATGAGGTTCTCACCTCAATGAAACCCAACGTGGGTTACACATATTGCCCTTAAAACCACTATATTGCATTCAAATATTTCTACTTAGAATAGTACATAAAATGAAAATGATACATTGCAGAAAGAACATGAAGCAAAATCAAAGATCATCAAAATTCATCACATAACATGAAGCTGTTAAAACATATATATATATATATATATATATATATATATATATATATATATATATATATATATATATATATAAGAGGAGATGCAAGTACAAGCTTTTATGTATAGAGAGTGAATATTAGGATGCATATGCCTTCCACAACTTCCTAAATTCTCTCTATCTGTGTAGGGGAAAACAAATTTTCATTAAACTCAACATAATAAGCAAAGGTCTCCATCACATTCCTCTCGAGCTCAACACGTAGGAGAGTAACAACTTGTTTAACTTCTTCATTTTAGAGAGCAGTGGCAATGCATATAGCATTCCCTACCAGGCCTTCTCACAAGTATTCACTCAGACGTCCCAAGTTGGCTTCCATACTAGCTATGTACGTTGGCCTCACCAGTCTCTCAATAGCTCTGGCGCCCCGTGCAAATTTTCCAAAAGTTCAAATGATGTTGTATATAAAATGTTCTAGGAGTGCAGAGTTATGGACGTGGGCTTGTGCAAGGAGGTTCTCCCCTATGATTCTCCTTTTTACTCCTTCAATGTCATTCCTTATAAGGAATGTCTCCCTTAGCTGGTTTGCTACCAACCGCCTCACATAACTGCATTCCACACCTTCGATAACAAGGTAATCACCTTTTGAACTTGAAGTGCTCAATATTTTGAGAATGAAATTGATATGTGAAGAATGAAGGTAATTCCTTCAAATTTATAGAGAGAAGATGGTTGTCCTATCGGCAAGGTAAGCCATGGGAAGATTTTCTCAGTAGAAACTTATGAGTAAGGATGCCACCAAATGCCTTGAACTAAATAAGAATAGTGGATGAAGTGATGATATTGCTATATTTCTAGTTGGATAAAATTTAGCATTAGTGTGAAATATTTTAATTAAATTTTCCTACACGCATATGATCACAAGTGAACATGTAATTAAATGCAAAGGTTTTAATTAAATTTGCAGGTTTTTCACACGTACAAAGAGGCACGAGGCTTACATACATGTAGCGGTGATATATTTGTCCACTATACTCAACTTGATGTGAATCATGTAATGATGACATTTCAAAAGAATCATAAATTCTCAGGAGCTCGTTAGAAAATATTTTGAAGACGGTTACAAACCACTCATTTCAAAGGAGACTTACAAAAATCGAAATAGGTTTCAAGAAAAGAGATCTAAAAATATGCAATTAAAAGACATTGGAGGCGTCCAAACTTTTGATTTCTGATTACACTATGATGTAAGGGAAAATAATAAAGGACGATCATTATGACACTCATTTTCAAAAATCCTTCATTGTCTATGAACATTGGAGATTTGGATATAATGTTCATGCTAATTTTTAAGTCTTTGAACTTATATAAATACATGTGTTCTTTCCTTCCTCAATTGAATGCTTATTGATGTTACATCTATTCTTTGCTGGAATTGAGTGATGCCCTATCTAAAGATCGTTTATTTGTTGTTGATTCCTTAATCTGTGAATTGAAGTGTTAGTAATATTTGTTTCAAGTCTTGTCGCATTGGTATCATAGTTATGAATCGATGTTAGTTATGCCTTTCGTACACTCCGATAAAAAGCATACAAGGTTTTGAGTTCATAGTCTTAGGATCTTATTAAAAATCCAAGAGGGAGCTGTACCTCGTTAAAATTTAGAGGAAGATCACCAATGAAATGGTGATCTCTCGAGTTTTTTGTTGCTTATTTTTCTTTGTTATGGGCAATATAGAATAATATTGAGTTAATCTTTAAAAAGACAAATCTGTCAACCGACGGGTTTTTGGCGACTCCCCTGGGGAATCGAAAGAAGTTGAAAAAGTTGCCTTATTGTGAAAAAAATATGGTTTTTCCACATGATATCTTTCCTGTGCCGCAACCAGATATTGATTGGGTTCATGCATAACAAGAAGATATCATCTCCCAACTGAATACTTTAGCCTGGAGACATAAGAGGAATGTCGTGGAGTACATGAAAGTGAACCTCGTTCTAGAAGAAGGGGAATTGGCACGACAACCAGTGGTGGTTTTTGAAAGAGTAATGGAAAGGTTTACTAGGGTGATAATTTTAAGAAACCCGCAAAGGAAACAAAATCCTCAATAAAATCAAGATCACAACCAAAATCCACCACAAGATCAAAATGCACAACCCAAAAGTTAATTCATAAAGAAGTTTGAAGATGAGGAGAAGATTAAAAAAGGGAAGAAGTTAGTTCCTTTGGATGGGAGTTGGTGACTTTGTATATAGAAAGTTACTTCAAAAATTTTCTTTGGTAAAAGCATTCCAGTTTGAATTATGGTTGTCATTGCATCTTAGCCATGTTGAACTCATTTTGGACCTTTGTCTCTACTAGGGTACACAGTACTACCTTCAAGATCAAGAAGACACTTTCCAAAATTTTCTAGAGAGAACACACAAGACCCAAACACCCACATTCAAGCTTTCACCATTGTATGTGGAATATTGGGGGTTACAGATGAAGATGTTTTTGTTAGATTTTTCATTGAATCTGTCATAAAAACATGTTGGTTCCAACATAATTTGGAAGATGAATGTATCACCAATTGGAATGATTTGAGGGATAATTTTTTTGGCAAGGTTCAAACTGGTTGTTAATTTGGGTGCTCTTTTATGTCATATTTTTAGAGTAAAAAAGGGAGAATGTGAATGAATAAGGGATTTTGTATATATATTTGATTAGTCTCTAAAATGAATTCCTCATGTTGATCAACCTAGTCATCAATTTTTTTTGTCTATCTTCATTGCAACACTATATCCTGAAGTTCAATTTCATATGAAGCACAATAAAGTATGGGACTTGGAAGTTGCAAAACAAGAGGCTGTTAAAATGGAGGATGATTTGTTATTGTCTGGATGGTGCAGTCAAGACCAAGTTAGAGAAAATCTGAATAAAGAATCTATAAATGGTCATTGTGACCAAACAAAGAGGTAAGTCTTCTATCTTGCACAACTAAATGTTCTAATCTTACAGTCCTAGGTCAAGAACACTTTCAAAGTGATCCTGGAGTTGTATCCCATCAAGTTGAAATATATAGTTTTGATTAGGAGGAAAACATAAGTGATTCTAACAGTTCAAGTGACAAAGAGGATTACATTTCTCACACGCCATTGGAAAATCTCTTGATATTTTCTTTTAAGAAACAATTGGGTAGTTTAGCCTATACTTCCTTTACACCCATGGAATTTGAGGCATTCATCTTTGGAAATGTTGAGGAATCGTCAAAGAGCATTATAGCAGCAATAGAGGCTTATAAGTAGTTGGAAGAATTTGAAAATGAAAGTCATGTAAGGTGGTCAAGTAAATTTAATGCATTATTTTTCCCAGGTAGTCCTGGTGAGGTTTTCAAAGTAAGAGACAATCCTTTATTTGAACTTTGTAATTTTGAATTGGATGACCTAGATAAACTTGCTTCTTGTATGATCTGATGCTTAGCGATGTTAACTTCAGAAATAAGAAATGAATGAAGAGCTTGAGAAAGAAATTGAACCATGGAGTGAAAAGAAAATAGATGAAGAGAAAGATGTGGAGAGTATTTCTACTACAAATAATATTTCTCGCATTTTCAATCAAGGTTTGGGAATCTCTAATAATGAATCTCTATGTGAAGTCATCCTACCCCCTTTGCATGCAACAAAATAAATTGATGACCCAGGGTTTCTATTAATGGGGAATGATATAGTCCTTCAAAAAACCTTTGCAAAACCTGTGGAAATTATTTCAATGAGTGATGAGCTCACATTTGTTGAAGACAATAGTAAAGTTCACATTTTTTAGTCACTTATGATTCATATTGATCCTCATTCAGATTCATATCAAATACACACACCATTATTCCAATTAGTGAAGAAATAACACGAGATGCTATACTATTTGAAGTAACGCATGGAGATGTGGCTGGTAATGTGCAAAGTTATGTCCAAGAAATTATAGAAATATATGATGCTAAGTGGTTGTTCGGTAATGAAGTTGCATGCAAAGATTCCTTACACAAGAAGTCTTCTTTGGAGTTGCATGCTATTTTTGAGTCTGCAGGTGTTACATGGAAATGAATTCCTTCTCCATAGTGGATCATACTTCTCACAGTTTTTTAATGGTTTTGCATGAATAATCTTGATCATTTTTAGAGGTAGGTTTCCCCTACTCTGTACATACTTAGGAAATTTTGTTGTGCTGTTAGTTTAGGAGATTTACTGCTTTGTCCTGTTTTTGGTTTGCTCTGGCTCCTCCTCTCCAATGCATCTAACTCTTTTTCCCAATGGATTTTAAGCACTGGTCTACAGTTAGGTCTCTAGGTCCCTTGCTTCATCCTTTGTAGTCCATCATCCCTAGACAAAGCCAATTGCTACATTGGTTTTTGTCATCCCCTCAAAATAATGTTCACCCCAAATAAATTTTCGCTTTGATCCTAAGTGTTTTATTCCTAAGGTTTTTGAGCATTTGTCGAATTCTGCCCTAGTTGTCACAACCCTATGTTTGTCTGAAGTTTTGAAGTTAAGCCTAAAGTTGGTCATTGTATTGGTTCTTTGAAAAATTTTCAAAATGATGTTAGAGTTCGAAATGGATTTCACAACCTTGGCGAACATCGACAAAAGGAAGAAAGAGTGAAGGACAAGCAAAACAAATGTAGTTTCAAAGCTTTTTAAAGGTTTCAAAATCGTTGTTGATCCCCAACAAGGTTTTGAAAACCCATTCTAATTCCAACGAAAAAGGATTTCCTTTAAGTGGAAACATTTTAGTTGGTTTCGAGGCCCCCTTTTGGAGATCTCTCGGGTTTTCATAATTTCTTAAGATGGTGTCTTAAAGAAAGGTATTCAAGCGGAAAATAAAACGGTTTGTAGAATCGTCGATTCTGATAAGGTTCTCAAAACCTCGTCGAGATTCGATGTTGGTTACACATATTTCCCTTAAAACCACTATATTGCATTCAAAGATTTCTACTTAGAATGGTACACAAAATGGAAATGGTACATTGCAGAATGAACATGAAGCAAAATTAGAGATCATCAAAATTCATCACATAACATGAAGTTGTTAAAACATAGAAATCGATATATATTATATTATATCAAAAAGAGATGTGAGTACAAGATTTTACGTACAAAGAGTGAATAAAAGGATGTAGATGCCTTCCACAACTTCCTGAATTCTCTCTATTTGTGCAGGGGAAAACAAGTTTTCATTAAACTCAACATAATAAGCAAAGGTCTCCATCACTTTCCTCTCGAGTCCAACGCGCAAGAGAGTAACAACTTGTTTGAACTTTTCATTCCGAAGATCAATGGAAATGTAGATAGAATCCCATACTAGGCCTTCTCACGGGTATTCACTCAGACATCCCAAGGCGACTTTTGCATTGGCTATGTACACTGGCCACATCACTCTCTCAATAGCTCTGGCACCCCATGCAAATTTTCTAGAAGTCCAGATGATGTTGTATATAAAATGTTCTAGGAGTGCATAGTTATGGATGTGGACTTGTGCATGAAAGTTCTCCCCTATGATTCTCCTTATTACTCCTTCAACATCATTCCTTGTAAGTAATACCTCCCTCAGCTGGTCTGCTACCAAATGCCTCATAGAATTGCATTCCACACATTCGATAGCAAGGTAATCGCCTTTTAAAGTTGCATCACTTGAAGTGCTCGACATTTTGAGAATGAAATTGAGATGTGAGGAATGAAGGCAATTCCCTGAAATTTATAGAGAAAGGTGAACCAAAGATTTTTGGCAATGTGGCTTTCTTACACTTCTAGGGTTTTGCACCTAATTAAAAGGAGAGAGGTACACCAAAAACCTTAATGGCTCACTCAAGAATAAGCCCTTGAGATTCCAATGCAAAGATGATTGAAATCTGTCAAAGGGGAATGTCCTAGATGTTGAAAATTGATAAAATAAATTAACTACTGATGCAAAACTAAGAAAATGCAATATGTTTAAAAACACGCTGTGATATGCAAAAAATATGCTAAATGACCTAGAAATGATCATGAAACAAAACAAAAAACCGTGAAAATGAAAATGTGTACCTAGAAACTTGTAGAGGCTAGAATGGAGACTGGAAATGCTGTTGATCCTAAAATTTGACCTACTGGGACTCATACGCCAATTTGGGTGACTTATTCCTACTTTAGGGAAAATCTACTAGAGTAGGTTTCGGGGAGCTGGGTACTCAAATCTATAGAAAACTGTAAAAAACATGTACATTGGGACTCATTTTCCATGAATGGTGAATGGGTCTACTTTGGATTTTCTAAAAACTCAAAAGTGGAATCTCTAGCTCTCGGTCTACTCTTTCTATTCCTTTAGGTGTCCGAATCTGAAACCCTAATTTTTGAGGTTGTAAGTGATTTTTTTTGTATATTTTGACCTTGCCAATAGGGAGATGACTTGAACAAGTTTGAAACCTATTCTTTAATCATGTCTAAGCCATCTAATCACCTAAATCTGCAATCACACAAAGGAAGAGAGAAAAAATGTTGATTGTTAGGGATTGGGGGTGTGCCTTGGTCAAACCCCGTTTAGGTATTTAAACCAAAATGATGAAATAAGATAATAAAGCATGAAACATGAAATAATGCAATTAGAAACCTATCATGATGAAGGATCTTGAATTGCTGCAACAATTGATGGAGAATCTTGCTCTTGAATGCCTCAGAATTGATGAATTGACTAAACATGTAGGCTTGATGATACTTGGATAATGGACGGATGAAAGGTCTCCTTTTATAGAGGAGAGTTAGGTGAATGGCTAGAATAAGGATCATGATCAAAGACCAATATTAATTTACAAAATAATTTAATCAAGGGTGGAGGTTAATTGAGAGAAGAAAGACATGGATAGATAAAAACTTGAGGTGGAAGATAAGATTAGCATAGAAAAAGAGGCTGTTGGAGAAAATTAAATAATAAAAATTATTTAATTTAGGTGGCCAACATAAGGGAAATAAATAAAATATTAATTTTATTTATTTAAAAATACAGGTGAGAACAAATAATTAGATAATTAAAAATAATTATTTAATTATAGAGGAAAGGTGGAGTGTTAAACATTAAATAATTAGAAACATTTATTTAATGGAGAGGGAAGGGATAAATAATTAAATGAATATAAAATTTATTTAATTATAGAGAGAAAAGGCTAATGAATAATTAAATAATTGAAATAATTATTTATTTATGGAAGAAGAGGGAAGAGCTAACTTTTGAATTAAAATAGTATTTAATTCAAAAGTGGGGAAAAAGGACCATTTAAGGCATAAAGAAACATAAATTTGAATAAGGCGAGCCTAAACAAGTGTGAAAATGTAAAGAGATACATTTTTCTACGCTACATTTAGTCCCCACTTTAGTGAGAGAATGAACTTGCTTCAAACTCACACTAAAGTAGACATTCAAGAGGGGTCCAAGTGTACCGATGCGAATGGTCTAGGATGACACAGATCGAGGAGGCGGTCAAGCCCCTAGGATCCAAGATCCTAAGTCAAACCAACATAAGCACAAGAAGACACACACAATAGTGTATAGTATGCAACAAAACAAGATACACGAACATGCAATGGAAAGAACTAAAAGAAAGGAAAATGAGAAGAAATACAAAAAAGAATGAGGTGGATCAAGCTTCGATTGTTTTTCCAACATGATGTGGATCATATCTAGGCTATTTGTCCAAAAATGCATACACTTTGAGGCGATGAAACTCTTGGATGTCCATCGGGTGAGAAGTCCTAAAAATGTGAGAAACATACACTCATGGCTGGTATGCACTCACACACACACAAGTGGCTATGGGGAAAGTCATGCATCGGATTGGGCTTCCCACTCAACCATACCAAAGGTATACCTCCTGATAACTTTCATAAGGAACCACAATGAAAACGCTTTTGTAAATGCTTTTGAATGATGTAAAAATTTTGTTAAAGGGGATTTTGCTTTGTTCATGTAAGGTCTTCTTCTTAGGGAGCATTGTGCCTAATGTCTCCAAGAGAGGACAAGTCAAAGTGTCAGATCGTTGCCCATGGGATGTCTCATTCACATCATGCCATGTCAGTAGATTGTACACTCTTGGACAACATCAAGCTCAATGACACCACCAAGAAGAGGACGCATCACAAAAAAGAAAAATCACACCATGAAATTTGCGAAAAGATGTCTATGTATGCCCCCACTTTAAAGCGGTTGCTACACCATCACTGTGAGCAATTGCTTTAAAGTAGAAGATGATATGAGAGCTTGTTCAAAAAGCCCTATGCCAAGTCATATGTTTCCAAATGAAACTACATCATGGATAAGTATGTCACATGCGAGTCAATCTTAAGGCATGTTGTTCACATCCCAAGCTTTCTCTTATATGTTCATGAAAGGTTAAAGACTAGCCAAAAGAGACAATGACAAGTGACATATGGGGGTAAGGCTTCCTAACCCCTTGCCCCCACTTAGTGCAGGACAAGGGTGAGTCTGAAATGGATGATGATATGTTGCTCCTTGCAATAGTGAGTATACTATGAATCTACAACTATTATATGGAAAGGACTAGCAACTAATGTTATTTATGTTGATAAGTAAACAAAGTTTCTGCTTGATACATATTTAGTGAGATATCAATTAGTTTTGGATGTACTAAGGTTAAAGTTGTCTTGGAAGAATTGTTTGTGACAATGTTGACATTGATTGAAGGTTTTTTGTTTTGAAGGACAATAACCAAGATCATTAGGTTGTATAGGGACATGGATACCTTGTTCTATAGCATCACATCCTTTCCCAAGTTGTTGTCCAAAAAGTTTTGTCACTTGTTTTGGATTGGATGATTGTTCAATGTCCTCAAAGTTTTTCTTGGATGTTGGTTGTGCTTTTAAGGTGGGTGAAGTGGATGCTATTGAATGTTGTATTACTGTTACCAATTTCTCTTTTCTCTTTTTGGACTCTTTTGTTATGATCTTGTATTCTCCCATGGATATAGGTATGAAATCAAAGGTTTTCGAAGCATCTTCCAATAACTTTGTGGCATCTTTGATTTGATTTTGTTTTTCTATATCCTTATGCTTGATATTGATCATAACACATGTAACCTTTTTGGTTTGAGGAGTAGAAGGTGACTTGTCATAAGCTCCTAACATTTGCTCCAAGGTTTCATGATTGTTAAAGCATTCACATGATGGTGGGAAATCTATATCAATCAATTCAGAATGCTTCAGAGTGAGGTTAATTTTTGGTTTGCACATGATAGTGTTGATGATTGCTTGCACCATGATATTTTGCCTAGCAAGAGAGTTTTTAGAAGAGAAGCAAACAAGATGTTGATCACATTCCATTAATAGGTTTTGCAGAGTAAATTCATCACAAGGAGAGGAGGCATCAAGAGAAGAAAAATCATCACATTCTTGTTTTTGGATGATTGGATCCTTTTGCTCAATTATGTATTCTTGGATGGGGGAAACATTAGGAAAGGGAGCAAGAAGATTCTCATGACTTTCAATGAATAGTTCGTGTAATCCCAAAATATCTTCTTCACTAGTAGAAGAGACATTAGGAGAAGAACAAGTATGATGATCATGATTATATGTGATTACATCCCTTTTTCCAATAATGTCTTCCAAAATAGGGGAAGAAAAATAAAGAGAATTGTCATAGGTCTTAAAGGTTTGATCATCTAATGCCAACATATCCTCCTCACAAATAATGTGATTGTCATGATTGCTCACAAAAACATTCTCACAAATAGGGGAGGAGTTAGAAGATGAATTTAGACTAGGTAGAGGGATGTTAAGAGATGTGTTTATGATCTCATTCTCTTGTGCCATAATATGTTCCAAAGTAGGAGAGGTTATAGAAGAGGAGCTTTCAACATTGTCATGATTCTAAATGGGTGTATCTTCTAGCTCCAAAATACCTTCGTCACATGTAGGAGAGATATTGGGAGAAGAGGAACTATGATTATCATGATTGTCTATGCTTTCATATTCTTCTATCACTTCATTCCCACAAATAGAAGAGATATTATAGGTGTGGAAATATGGAGTGTGTATCAACATTGTTATTCTCTTGCACTAAGAAACTCTCATAACTAGGAAAGAGATTGGAAGGATGACTATCATGCTTGCTAATAAGCTCATAGAAAATTGAATGCATGATGTTTTCCCGAAGATATTCGTGTTCTTCACCAATAGGAGAGATGTCAGGAGAGGGGGAAATTTGATTGTTGTCCATAATTTCATCCTTTTTCTCTAAGACCTCGTTCACTTGTGCCATATTGTCCACCCTAGTAGGAGAGCTTTTAGGAAAGTGACAAACAATAGGTTCATCACATTTCATGGTTAGATTTGATAAAGTAGCTTCATTGCTCATAGGAGAGGCATCAAGAGAAGGATAACTAGGATTTTCATGGTTACCAATGATTGGACTTTTTTGTTCAAATAAGTCATCCCAAATGGTAGGGGCATCAGGAAAGGGAGGAATAAGATTCTCATGAGTCTCAATGAGGATATCTTCTAACACCAAAATATCGTCTTCATGTCTAGAGAATATATTAGGAGAAGAAAAGGTTTGATTGTCATGATTATCTACATTTACATCCTCATGTCCTAGAATGTTTTCTTGAGTGGGAGAGGTAGGATTTTCATAGCTCTCAATCATATCCTCCACACAAGTATGTTTGTCATTATCATTCAGGATTGTATCCTTATTCACTAAAGCCTTCTCACAAGTAGGGGAGGTGTTGGGAGATGAATAGAGACTAGGGAAAGTAGTGGCCATGATTTCAACTTCGTGTGTCATAATGTCTTTCCAAGGGGGAGGAGGAGAAAGACAAGCAAGACTTTCATGATCTTCAATGATTGTATCTTCTTTCACCAAGATACCTTCATCACCAATGGGAGAGATATCAGGAGAAGAACAATTATGATTATCGATGCTTGCATCCTCTTGTGTCAAAGATTTAGTGGATGATTTTAGTGAGAGAAAGTCCTTAAGGGCTTCATCTAACATGTCTAAGCCATCACTACTAAAAGGCTTGGATGATATGCTTTTTCTAAATTTAAGCATTTTTTGTATTGTTTCTTTTGATGTTTTTTGTTTTTTGTTTTCGTTTTCTAATGAATTTGATCTAAATGAACTAGGAACTAATGTTGAAAATGAAAATTGCAAAAGTTGAATGTTATCCATAATTGCCATGAATGTAGATAATGTTATTTCTTATGACTTAAAATGCAATGTAAAGACATAAAATGCAATGCAATTTTTCATATTTCAAATAAGGCAATGTACTGATTACACTATGCAATGAAATGTTGTGAATGCAAAAATGAAATTAAGCAATGCATGAAATGAGCCAAATTAGGCTAGATTTAATGAAATGCATGTAACAAGAACTTAACCAACTTATACAAATAGTTAAAGGCAACAAACAGAAGTGTAGAAATAGGGTTTTTAGTGTCGTGAAAGGCAGTTTCAAGGGTGGAAAGGGACTGATTCGCCCCATGTGGCAAATGAGTCCCAAGGGGGATTTTTTTATAGAATTTATAGAATTTTTCAATTGTTTTTGATGCTTTTTAAGTTGTATGACCTGAATACTAAATGCAAATACAGTTTTTAGATGTTTTCTAATGATTTGAGATGCAAAAATGCAATCTATATGCACTTTCACTAATGCAAAAATATGAAAGCCTAGAATGCAAATTAACTAATGCAAAATGCAATGCAAAGTCAATGAAAGCTAATTCTAGGATGATGGACTCCAAATCAGAAAAGAAGGTATTCAAAATCTAGGTTCACCAAATTGAACCAAAGATTTTTGGCAATGTGGCTCTCTTACACTTCTAGGGTTTTGCACCTAAAAGGAGAGAGGTACACCAAAAACCTTAATGGATCACTCAAGAATAAGCCCTTGAGATTCCAATGCAAAGATGATTGAAATTTGTGAAAGAGGAATGCCCTAGATGCTGAAAATTGATAAAATAAATTAACTACTAATGCAAAACTAAGAAAATGTAATATGTTTGAAAACACAATGTGATATGCAAAAAATATGCTAAATGACCTAGAAATGATCATGAAACAAAACATAAAATTGTGAAACTGAAAGTGTCTACCTAGAAACTTGTAGAGGTTGGAATGGAGACTGGAAATGCTGCTGATCTTGGAATTTTGACCTACTAGGACTCATACGCCAATCTAGGCGACTTAGTCCTACTTCGAAGAAAATCTGCCAAAATAGGTTTCGGGGAACTAGGTACTCAAATCTGTAGAAAACTCTAAAAACATGTATAGCGAGAATCATTTTCCACTAATGGCGAATTAGTCCACTTTGGCTTTTCTAAAAACTCAAAAGTGGAATCTGTAGCTCTCAGTTTGCTCTTTCTGTTCCTTTAGGTGTCCGAATCCGAAACCTTGATTTTTGAGACTGTAAGTGACTTTTTTTTGTAGATTTTGACCTTGCCAATAGGGAGACAACTTCAACAAGTTTGAAACCTATTCTTCAATCATGTCCAAGCCATCTAAGCACTTAAATCTGCAATCACACAAAGGAAGAGAGAAAAAGTGTTGATTGTTAGGGATTGGGGTTTGCCTTGGTCAAACCCCGTTTAGGTAATTAAACCAAAACGATCTGAAATAATATAATAAAGCATGAAACATGAAATAATGCAATTAGAAACTTGCCATGATGAAGGATCTTGAATTGTTGCAACAATTGATGGAGAATCTTGCTCTTGAATGCCTCTGAATTGATGAATTGACTTGATAGCATGTAGGCTTGATGATACTTGGATAATGGATGGATGAAAGGTCTCCTTTTATAGATGAGAGTTAGGTGAATGGCTAGAATAAGGATCATGATCAAGGGTCAAGATTAAATTAGAAAATAATTTAATCAAGGGTGGAGGTTAATTGAGAGAAGAAAGACATGGATAGATAAAGACTTGAGGTGGAAGATAAGATTGACATAGAAGAAGAGGTTGTTGGAGAAAATTAAACAATAAAAATTTAATTTAGGTGGCCAACATAGGAGAAATAAATAAAATATTGATTTTATTTATTTAAAAATAAAGGTGAGAGCAAATAATTAGATAATTAAATAATTAAAAATAATTATTTAAGTATAGAGGAAAGGTGGAGTGTTAAACATTAAATAGTTAAAAACAATTATTTAATGGAGAGGGAAGGTTATTTAATTGGGGAGATAAAGAAAGGATAAATAATTAAATGAATATAACATTTATTTAATTATAGAGAGAAAAGGCTAATGAATAATTAAATAATTGAAATAATTATTTAATTCAAAAGTGGGGAAAAAGAACCATTTAAGGCATAAAGAAGCATAAATTTGAATAAGGCGGGCCCAAACAAGTGTGAAAATGTAAAGAGATATATTTTTCTACGCTACAAAAGGAAATGGATGCGTAAATCCACAAGGTAAGCCATGGGAAGATTTTCTCAGTAGCAACTAATGAGGAAGGACACCACTAAATGCCTTGAATTAAATAAGCACAACAAATGATGTGATGAGATTGCTAGATTTCTGGTTGGATAAACTTCAACATTATCGTGAAATATTTTAATTAAAACTACCCACACACATATGATCATAATTGAATATGTAATTAAATCAAAGGTTAGAAGTTGTAGGTTTTTCACATGTACGAAGAGCCACAAGGCTTACATACATGTAGCAGTGATATATTTGTGCACTATACTCAACTTGATGTGAATCATGTAATGATGACATTTCAAAAGAATCAAAATGCTCAGGAGCTCGTTAGAAATGATTTTGATGACAATTACAAACCACTCATTTCAAAGGTGACGGTTACGAAAATCAAAACAATTTTAAAGAAAAGAGATCTATAAATATGCAATTAAAAGACAATGGAGGGAGTCTGAACTTTTGATTTATGATTATAGTGTGATGTAAGGGAAAATAATAAAGGAGGATCATGACGACTCACTCGTTTTCAGAAATCCTTCATTGTTTGTGAACATTGGAGATTTGGATATAATGTTAATGTTTATGTTTAAGTCTTTGACATTATATAAATGTGTGTTCTCTCCTTCGTGAATGGAATGCTTATTGATGCTACATCTATTCTTTGTTGGAACTAAGTGAGGCCCTATCTAAAGATCGTTTATTTGTTGTTGATGCCTTAATCTGTGAATTGAAGTGTTAGTAATATTTGTTTCAAGTCCCGTCGCTTTGGTATCATAGTTATGAACCAATGTTAGTTATGTCTCTCCTACTTTTTGGTAAAAAGCATACATGGTTTTGTGTTCATAGTTTTAGGATTCTATTGAAAATCCAAGAGGGATTTGTACCTCATTAAAATTTAGAGGAAGATCACCAATGAAATGGTTATCTCTCTAATTGTTTATTGCTTATTTGTCTTTGTTATGGGCATTATAGTCATATTGAGTTAATCTTTAAAAAGAAAAATCTGTCAACCAACAAATAGTAAGCATACCAATTAGCCATGAATGATCACACAATACCATGCATGACAAAAAATAGAGGTTTTATAAATTGATATGCCAATTTTTTTGGAATAAAATCATGTACCTTAAATGACCAACCACTATATATATGAAATGTGTTCTTCAAATACTAATAAAAAAACAAGATACAACAACAATAACTATTCTTTGGAAAAAAAATTGCCACCTCTTACAAAAGAGGAAATCCTTGAAGCAAACTTGCATTCACGACAAACAAAAAATCTGAGTTCAACCACCATTAGATTCTTTAATTCATTTTAACTTAGTTACACTTTCTTCCTTGACACCATTATTAATCATAAGTTGATGTGTTGTCAAACTTACCCAAACAAAATCATAGTTACAAATTGTACAACCAACCTGGCTATTTCTTTACTGACTATGTTACAAAGGTTTTCATAATAAACACCAAGTTAACTTCTCCTTGAAAACGATGCTATTGTTGGGTGTGAGCTTTTAGCTAAGAAAACTCACCCAAACAAAATATAGAGCTAAAAATATAAAGTATCTTTTCAACTAGAAATATTGTAAATGTATTGAAAATATGAACTGAGATCAAATCCTCCTCAACAACGATGTCATTGGTAGGTCCCAAAGCCATAGGTTCACAATCCTATAACTTATTCCTACCTTCAAGGCTAGGGATATATTGTGAAGAAGGAAAAATATGGTTTCATTGACAAATTATGGACGATCAAAGACCTACGAGGAGAGTGTAATATCCCCTAACCGACATTTTTTCTGATTTCTCTTCCTAGTTTGACAATGATATTTGTCAAACTAATATAACTTATCTGATGTAAGACAATGAGATATCCTTGACATATGTGGAATAATGTAATCCACTGTTTGCAACTCAATTTCCATAATAATTTCAAATTCATTGTAAACATATATTTAGATTCAAAGCAAACAATTTTGACTTCATACAATTCTGATTCTACAATAACTGGTGTTCAAAAATTAATAGCAGTTCAGTGCATGCTCATAAATTGTCTCAGGGACACAATGACAGTGACTAATAGAGATATGAATATGGCAGTGGTGTCTATATTCAGATCATAACTTAGGTTCCCAAATGCAACTTGATCAAATCCTTAATAACAACAATTTATGAGTGAAGTATGACTGATTGACATGCACAAAGTACTTAGGAAACTACAGCAGATACATCTCAGACCTTTTATAACCAAAACAACACTTGAACATGATCATATAAATGACTCTAAGACAGTATTACACCCAAACCTGGAAAATATACACAATCAGTGATGTCAATGGATCCAAATTACAGAAAGAAGGCTCCAGGTATATTGATAAATGTTTAGAATGGACTCTTACATGCCCAGTTTGCTCTAGAAGACTCATTCGCCCTTCAAAAACCCTTCAAATACCTTCTCACTGCTAGACGTCTCTCCAAAACCCCATGCAATGATCTGGCAAATGTAACTTAGGCGCCAAAGAGTCGCTTCGGTATGGAATGAAGCACACGATGTCTTATTCCTTAGGAAAACAAGCTCGAACCATTCAACCCGTCTCTCATCGTTTTAATATTTAAATTGTCTTCAGCGGCCCCTTAGAAGATATAGGTGACTCTTATGTTGACCAAGAATCGACCCCTTCAAATAATTTACGCCGAAGGCGTTCCTACTATGAAGTGCACCAAACCAATTTTTTAAATCGACGGCTGAACCCATCCTGAGACGACTCTCCGCACGCTGACCGTTCATCGCTTTTAAAACACGCCAGTCAACATCTCGGCGTATCCTACTATGAAGTGCACCAAACCAATTTTTTAAATCGACGCTGAACCCATCCTGGAGATGACTCTCCGCACGCTGACCGTTCATCGCTTTTAAAACATGCCAGTCAACATCGAAGGCATTTAACAAGGTGTAAATTCATTCCAGTCAACTACAGGAATCCCTTCCGTTACGGGCAGCAGAAGGAGCTGTTTATTGCCGCCGAGGGTATGTATACTGGCCAGTTTATTTCCTGCGGTAAGAAGGGCAATTGTCGACACACAAAGCATAGGGTCTGCAAAGGATTAGAGAATATGCACAAAATGGATATTTATGTAATTGGCAGGTATAAAACTAGATTCGACAACCTGTCCCAGCTTTCCCCCTTGCTGGTGCCAAAATGGGGACTTTGGAACAAAATATCGGCATCCTTCATTGCCTGATGGAAGGGGAATTTTTGTTAGATATTATATTTACAACTGCTCCGGTAGACTTTATGCAAAATGTGGAACCATAGACAGGGCAGAGTAACTATTTGATTAAATTCCTCGAAGGATGCCATCACATGGAATGCGTTGATTGCAAGATATACACAAACTATAATTATTGAAAAGGCTTCAGAACTTTACAAGAACTGCAATTGTGAAGGCATAGACAAGGCACATGAACCATTTGGGGAAAAGCATAAAGACTTATTAGCCACAAATTAAAAAGACACACAACCAGTTCGAGCCATATGCAGAAAACAGAGATTGCCTTAAAATATATGCTCAACTGGAAAATTTGAAAAATGAACATGTAATTTGCATCCATAGCACAAGAAAAATATAAATTAGAAATCCATACGCATATACCTTCAAGAATCCATGTGAATTAATTTAAGAATATGCTTTGTTCAAATCTTACAAAACAGGGCTACGGTGGTTGCAACACATATTTGACACTAAATACTTAAATAATTTACACCTAGGCTAAGTTCAAAGCTTACAGAACAGGCCTCTGCATGCATTTTTTTTGTGAAGATGGCGCAGCAGCTATTGCATTTATAGCATCAGCAGCAGCCACAAAAAACTCTTCAATACCAACCTGGAAGTTTTATTGCCTAGATGTTGGTCACATTATGATTCACCACTTCATGCAGTTGATCCACCCACTTCTTCTATAAATATGGACGAGATCAGCTGCTCCTGCGCACCTATTAAGACTTGGTGTTTGCATCAATGAAACGATCTCCTTTCCAACAGTTGGTTCTGGACCAGGCATGAAAGCCCCTATGCACCAGCTCTAAAATGATGAACTGAACTATCATGTCGTCATTTTTCTCTTTGCTTCCATTTTTGAGATTACTGATGTTCTGGTAAAAATGAAATGAATTCACTACGCATTCGTCGGAGGGAAGGAATTATGTATCTGACCCTAACAAGGCATGTATGCAAAATGTGGAAACATAAACAAGGCACGTGAACAAATTTAAGAATGCCACCTACCACCCATTGGCTTCTTTTTTATATATAAACTGATAAAAATTTCCCAAAAACGAATACTTCTAAAATATATAGAAAAAGGAAAGTCTGTTTAAAAGAAAACACTAGGAAAAGTCTTCAATTTTTTTGAATTCATACATTATTCAATGCAAATTAATAGAGAAATCATCAGGTAAAAACATTAGTCTTCGTAAATTTGCTGTTGTCCCCTGTCTTGATTACAGCTCTATGCTGGTTGTAATTTATCTTATGTTAATTAATAGATTATAATATATTATTTTAGTGTCTACTTATATTTATCAATTTAATTAATGTTCTGTGTTAATTTTTTTCATTTTTAAGTTAGTTTATTTCATTTATACTGATTGCTTTGTTTTTCTTTGAAGAATTATTTTTATTCAATATTATTTTATAATTTATTTATTTTTAAATATATTTCAGATATATTTTAATTAATTTTTTTGTCTTTTTATCATTATAAAACATCTCTCAATATCAAAAATTATGATCATTTAATGTTATTAAAACATTCACTTAAATATTTTTGTTTTGACATGATTTACTCCTATCAATTTTTTTTGTCATTTCATATTTATATTTTCGTATTGGTATGCTTTTCATCCACCATTATTGAGTTTGCGAGCAAAAGGAGCATTTAAAGATTATTATTGCAAATGCATGGTTCAAGGCGAAATATTTCTTTGCAAAAATTCTGACACAATTTAATCTACAAACTTGCTACAATAATCTTCATGGATTGTGGAAATCTGTTATCACTAAAATATTTCTTTGTTTAAATTTATTTTCAAAATGGTATTTTTTAATAATTGAAATTAATTATAAAGGAGCACGATTATCTTCCTCATATAGTGGTTTTATTTTAGTTGTGTTTCTCCTGTAAGAGGATGCATAGTTCACTTAAAGCTATCACTTTTCCATTGAGATCTTTTTAATACAAACATCATTTGCTAAATGGCCTACCAATACTTTGAAATGCAAATCAAAATTAGAAATTCTACATTTGCAACAAATTGATTTAAATGACGAAATGTCAATATTGCCAAATACATTAAAATGCTAATCAAAATTAAAGATTTTGTATCTGCAACAAATTGACTCCATTGTTGTGCAACAATTAGAGATTCTATATCTACAAAATGTTTGGCTAGATTGAGGACAACAGATTCTACTATATTTATAAAATTTTGAATCAAACATTTTTATTTGATTGCTCAGTTAGTTAGCAAATGAGACATTATAGGGGGCATGCGGCTCTATATGTGTTGCATTAGATGCACATTTACTGCTCTCAGATATGGGGGAAATGTTACTATGTCTACTATTTTACCTTCCTCAACAACCACATGAGACTTGGACGATTCGCTTATGAGAAGGAATAAAAAACAAATCCCTTCCTTGCAAGTATATATTTGTGTTACTACGTGAGGTGATGGTTGTTTAAAACTGATTATTTTTAACCCAAACCAGCCAAGCATGTGGCAAACAAGCAGCTTGAAATTCAAAACAACGCTCTGTTTTTGAAAGGAAAATACAGTTGTTTATAAAAGCTCCCTTTATATTTTGTTTTTCCGTTTTTTATAAAATATCACTCTTCTTTATTTTTTAGAAGTTGTTTATATAATTAGTATTCATTTTTTAGTTGATTACAATAGTACTACTTAATATGAATAGATCAAAAAATTAATTTGCATTTTTATAATTAATTTAATATATTTTTAAAATATTAATAATAGACAAAATTAATACAATTAATACAATTATTTGTATATAAAAATTATTAATAGAATATATATAGTTTATTTTAAAATATATAATAAATAATTTAGTTTATAATATATAATGTTTTATTATATAATAATATAATAGTTAATATAAATGCATTATTCAACAATTTTGTGAGTAGTGTAGTATGTAAAATCATTGTTATTTAAAAATAAGAGGGAATTCTAATTGCTATTAAAAGTACATACGTACTTGAGTGTGTGTTTGTATTCGTGAACCAAACAATGCAATAAAAGTATATGTAGCTTATGTCTGTATATGTAAATGGTGATTTTGAAACTGATGCGAGTGATTGAACATCAACAAATAGAGAGTGATAAGATAAAGACAAACATAAGCTGGGTATAGAGATGTCCTCAAATGCAATGAAAGAAACAGTTAAAAGATATTGTCATAAGTCAAATCCCAATTTGTGAATGGATGTAGACATATTTTGCACACAATTAGGTAAGCTTAATATCTCATAAGAGGGTCCATTTGCAGGTTATGAACCATGGAAAAAAGACATGCAGGATACAGAGATGACTATCTATTAGGAAAATATAAGACAAGCACATAGTTGTATGCCACTGTGACAGGAAAAACACTAATAGGATATTGATAAAAGTCAGATCCCAGTTTCTGAAATTGATGTGAACATAGTCATCAGGGTATGTCTGATGGATGAATACAGTCATCAGGGAGCATATAGAACTGATTTTCTATACAAATCACAATATTAATCGAGAAACAAGATCCGCAATTTAGAAGAATAGGAAATGAAGAGTGTTAATTCAAGTTGTACATGAATAACAAATGTTCCAAGGGCCACAGTGGACATTGGCAACATAGATCGTCAAGGACTGACATTTATAGCTATTTCAAGAGTTCCTGATTTACAAAGCCTTCACATCCAACCAACCTTCTCATTCCAACGATATGCACGCATTCAACAAAGCCCATATGTTGCTCGCAAAATAAACAAAGAGATTCATTTGCAAGCATTGTCAAATTCAAACATCTAATACAATTAAAGGGAATCTCAACTACTACAGGTATGCCACTTTGTTATTTACTACAATATCAACTATTACAATTGTTACTATCTTCAAAATTGTATTTGTCTTCTTCTTTACCTACACACTCCTCCCATTGATCATTTACACAAGTCATGATATTTAATAGGAATGCAAAACCATGAAAAGAGATGGAGCCCCTCATCAGCACTGCTCACCAACTTCTACAAATCCCTAACAAAATGGAAACACTCCTAAATTTTACTTTTTCTATGTGTCCATTTTTCTTCATTTGCCCCTTTCTTAATTATATGTAAGTGAAGATGCCATTTGTTTTTGAAATTTACACATATGCGTCAAGTAAAGAGTTACAGATCAAAAGCTAAAGTCAAGAACCAGGCTCCAATATGATACCAAAAGCACAAAGTATGTATATATATTTCTAAAGCAAAAGGCACCATCGCAAGGCAAAGTGCCTTGATCACAATATATTGGAAATTCCATTTCTTTTAATTATATCACATACTATATACACATTTATAAGGAGAGCCTTTACATCAATATACACATTTATAAGGAGAACATTTAATTATTTCTTTTAATTATATACACATACTATATACATCATTCAAGTCATTTAACACAATTTTGTATCCAAAACTACAAAACAATTCAATACTCAACCAATATGTTCACTATTACATGGAAATTAAAAAAAGTTGCATTTCAAAATAATAATTTCAAAATGACATAACAAAATACCTTTACAACTATACAACAAGTGCTCAAGATTTACAATGACCACTTGCCACATATAGGAATTAATTACCAACTTATATTTTTCAAATTCACTAAGGTTGATCCATTTCAAACAATATAAATATTCCAACCAAAAATTTGACGTACCCAATTGCACACAAAAAGTGCAATCGCTAGTATTAATTCTTTATCACTCGGGTAATTCACATAACTATGATAGGCATCTCAAATAATTCTTGTAAAGGCTTTGGAAAGATCGGCAATTCAAATCATTTGCGGCTAGATGGGAGCTCGATTTCTCCAAAGATAATATTGGCCTTGCAAGTAATATTGACTCCTCCACATAGGCGGCAGAAATAATTTGTTGACTTTCACCTGGCTGAGTATATGACTCACGAACTCCCTATATGTCCTTAAATAGCTGGCATGATATGAAAATGGGTGATAATATATTTGTCTTATCTGTATTGTATCTTAGCATGAGGTGGCGATTAAAACATGAAATATCCAAGTCCCATCTGTAATTTCAAAATAGACAAAAAGGCCCGAATCATTATATCAAATATTTCTGGAATATCGATTCCTTGACTAGTATGAATTCGGCATAGTTGGGACCCACGATTTCTTCCAATCAAATTCCACAGCAAGCAACTAGGCAGCTTCCGACAGCTTCCATTCACCCTTTCAAGATTAATCAACTTTTACAAGATAGAAATCTGGTGTAATAAATAAACCTGTGCGACTTCAAATGATACGAGAGTTCAAATAAATTATGATATTCTCTTTATCAATTCATTAGATCTGTCATAGACAAATCCACCCTTACCTCTATAGTTTGTCTTATTATGAAAAATCTTACAATGGCTTAAATATAAGAATAAATAACACCTTGCACATACACCTACAAATATCAACTTCATTATAATCCATAAATATAGTTTCATTTGTCATTTTTATATAGTAGCAAGGTATAGATATGTTGTACATAATTTCTAAGGATCTTATAGTTTTGGTTTGCTTACGATTTTCTCTTTGGTTTGTAATATCAAATCATGAAAAACATGTATACTTCTAAACTAAACCTAACTACTCCTACAACTAACTAGAATAAAGATAGATTAAAATAAAAGTGTTTGAGCTTGAATGAATATGGATCAATGCTTACTTCATTGGGAAACATAGTCATGAACAATAATGAGGAAGTTGAATAGTCATGAACAATAACGAGGAATTTGATAAGTCTTGCAAAGCATCACATAACCATATTTACACTTAAATATAAACGATAGATTACATTTATACAATAGGCATACTTAATGATACATAAAGAGAACTACAATGACCCATATAAAATTAATGAATGGTTATTATAAATTATTTTCCATACGCTAGGCGTTGCCACACACACCAAATCTTCATTACATTTGTGCTAATAAATGTGGCAAGAGGAAATACATAATTATAACTATAATATTACCTTGAATCATTACAAATAACCATGGAGACATACCATTACAAAATATGTACAATATAAAAGCCTTCCTATGCTAGTACAAAGCATATCCCGTAGTTTAAATGTACAACTATTGATGCCCTAGAATATATTTAGATCACAAAAGACCCAACAAAATTACTGTAGTTTTGCCCTTGTTTTCAACATGTCCAATTTTTAAACTTTTCACATCAATTTTCTTTGTCCGGTTACTCTTAAATATAAATACCTTAGGGGCTTTCATTGTGTAAATTGTTCACTCAATCAAAATTTTAATTTGAAAACCATCACCAAGGTCATCTATACCATGTTCTCCTTCTATTATTTTTTAAATTTATTCCATGCATCGATGTTCAATAGGTTCATGTAGGTTAGTTACACTAAATTTAATATCTAGAATCAGACTAAAAGATAGCCTTCACCATTCCAGTTCGGGCTAGGAGTAGTCTTGTTGATTGCCAAGATTCACAAAAATATTTAACTTTCAAAATCCATGCAATATGATATAAAATACTCCCAAGGGCACGTTCTTGTCATTATTTCAGGCAATGTATCTAGTTTTAGAGTTAGAACACCTTCCAAATTGTGAGATCTTAAAAGTTTAATTTTTTGGCAGGTTCTTTTATGGAAACAATTAAATATGGAATTTCGTAAAATATTGGAAAAAATGGTTCAATAATGAGGTTTGCGGCATCCATATTGACAATGTGACAAAGTTTCGTGAGAAAATATGTACCTAAGAAAAAGTTATGCCAATTTTCTCCTCCATTGCATTTGCAAGCCTTAAAGTGAAGTCAGATATTTTTCATATTTTGGAAGGATATAGAAAAGCAAGAGATAACAAAAGAAAACTCAGTGAAGAGATGCATTAATCCCGATTGCAAAAAATAGAGATGATCAAATGTAGAAAGGGAAGGCTCCTTCTCTTAAGCAATCATGTGCATCTTTACAATTTTTTGCACAATATATGAAATGGATTGTTTCTATATTAATTGTCATCCAAATGAAGATTCCTAGAACAATTGTAACCTCTATGATAAAATCATTCATTGTTGGTTGGGTGGATTTCAAAGTTGTGACAAGCTCACTAAACTTCGATGAGCATAACTGTTTTTAGAAACCGTTTTTCTTAACTTTAGTTGTAAGTTGCATCTAAAATGTTGATGAGAAGTAGAGGTTAAAAGCCGCTCGGTTTAAAGGTTTTTGATACTTCTATACCACTTCATAACCTCTTTCCAAGTTCCAACAGGAAATGATCATGGAAAACCGCACAAATTAAAATCACTCATCGGTGGTTGCATGTAACTTAGTAACTATCCTCAAATGGCCAATACAATTTGTGAAGTGATTGTTAAATGCCAAACAAAAGAAAATTACTATTAATCCAAAAATTTTGCATGGGTTAAAAACTCAGCTCCAAGCACTGATGCAAGTTGCCAACTCTATTTTAAGATTCAATGCATAAGTGCTAATGGAGGATATGTATTATGTTTGAAACATCGACCAAGTATCTTATCGATAATTTTGAATAAGTTGTTAACTCTTCTTAAAACACTTATGACTATTGTGAAAAAACTCTTAAAGGCTGACAACAAAAGGAAAGTTAGTTTTATCGACATTCTCATTCAAGGTAAGTGCACCAAGTTGTGACATAAAAAAGGTGCCACTTTTTCTTTTTTACCCAAAATGACCATTTGGCGCTCGCCAAATGGCTCGGTATTTCAAAATTCAAATAATTTTGGCACCCTATATTTGGTGAGTGCCAAATTTGGTGCTAGCCAAGTGAAGTTCATCATTTGGCGCCCTTCATTTGGCGAGTGCCAAATTTGGCGCTAGCCAAATGAAGTTCATCATTTTGGCACTAGCTAAATGAAGTTTATCATTTGGTGAGTGTCAAAATTTCCGCTATCCAAATGAAGTTCATCATTTGGCGAGCACCAAATTTGTCACTCACCAAATGAAGTGCTCCATTTGGCTAGCACCAAATGTGAAGCATGAATTTTTGCAATGCATTTTAGTGAACTCTTTCTTTTTCCCTTTCTTTGCCAGGGAAACTATATACATGAAATAAAGATTTAAGCATAAGTTGATATTTACATATGAACATTTATTTTCTTATACTTTAAGTTATATTTCATGTATATAGTTTTAGGATGTTTGAGAGTGGTTTTGGATCTCTTGGAGTTATGATGGAAATTCTTGTTTTTGGAAGATCTTATAATTTTTTAGACTTAGTCACATTTTAGTAATCAGGCGGTCAAATTTAAATAGTAC
Source organism: Sequoia sempervirens (assembly GCA_007258455.2). NCBI lineage: Eukaryota > Viridiplantae > Streptophyta > Pinopsida > Cupressales > Cupressaceae > Sequoia > Sequoia sempervirens. Next base: position 93,259,968 of record VDFB02000015.1, read on the forward strand.
TTAGCAAGTTTCTCTCTCTCTCTCTCTCTCTCTCTCTCTCTCTCTCTCTCTCTCTCTCTCTCTCTCTCTCTCCTTCCCTCTCTACTCTCTCTCTCCTCTCCCTCCCTCTCTCTCCCTTCCTCTCTCTCTCTCTTACACACCCCTCTATCTCCTCCCTACCTCTCCTTCCCACCCTCCCCTCTCTACTTCTCTCTATCTCTTCTCTCTTTGCATCTCCTTCCCTCTCTACTTATAATTATCTCCCCTCTCCCTCT
>VDFB02000015.1:93260321-93298399 GCA_007258455.2 Sequoia sempervirens
TTATATATATATATATATATATATATATATATATATATATATATATATATATATATATATATGTTTTAACAGCTTCATGTTATGTGATGAATTTTGATGATCTTTGATTTTGCTTCATGTTCTTTCTGCAATGTATCATTTTCATTTTATGTACTATTCTAAGTAGAAATATTTGAATGCAATATAGTGGTTTTAAGGGCAATATGTGTAACCCACGTTGGGTTTCATTGAGGTGAGAACCTCATCGGAATCCAACATAGTTCTAGAAACCATTTTATTTTCCACTTGAACATCTTTCTTAAGGCACAATCTTAATAAATTCTGAAGACCAAGGTGATCTCCAAAAGGGGGGCCCAAAACCAACTAAAATGTTGCCACTTAAAGGAAATCCTTTGTCATCGGAATTAGAATGAGTTTTTGAAACCCTGTCGGGGACTAACAACAGTTTCAAACCTTTTAAAGCTCTAAAACTATGTTAGTTTTACTTCCCCTTAACTCTTTCTTCCTTTGGTCAGCATTTGCTAAGGTTGGAAAAACCATTTCGAACTCCGACATTTTCAAAAAAAATCGAATAACTGATACAATGACCAACATTAGGCTTAACTTCAGAACGTCAGACAAACATAAGGTTGTGACAACCAAGGCGGAATCCAACACAGGCTCAAAAAATTAGGATGAAAACACTTAGGATCAAAGTGAAAATTTATTTGGGGTGATCATGGTTTTGAGGGGATGAAAAAAACCATGGTAACACTATTATCCTATGGTTGTTTCTTTACATGCATCATATGTTTCAATCCTTAGGAATTGCACTAAACTAGTTTCCCATGATATTATAATTATGCTTATTCCTACAATTCAAATAGACATGAATCTTACATAATCCTATGTCTAGAACTACATGTATCCATACAAGAAGGCAAGAAAAAAAGTAGTGAGCTTGCTAAAATGAAAGAAGAATATGAACAAAAAATCAATACATTGCAATCTAGTGCTTAACCCACTATTATAAATCAGTTTTCTCAATCCCCTACCATTCTACTAGATCTCATTTACAAGAAACTAGACTTCTCTTGAGTTGATATAAAAAATGTAAATAATGAAATCTAAGAATAGATGCCTAAGTTTGATGGGTATGATAGCTATTAAGAGGATGCACATGTCGCTACATATTTAGATTTTATGAATAAGTTTCATTATATAGATGAGATTCTTTATTAGGTCACTATATGGGAAGGCATATGAATGGTATCAATTTTTTGCAAAACATAATTTTTCTTCTTGGAATGACCTATTTGTATTTGAAGATGACTTTGTAGTTAGTGTTGACACTATTATTTTTTTCCAACTTAGAAAATATCAAAATAAATGATGGAGATTCAAGGATGGACCTCAACTATAGGTTTTTTGTTTTTGATTGATTAAGTAGGGAAAGGGCCTTGACCCATACAAAAAGTACAGTAGATCAAAGAACAACATTTAGTCAAAACAGCACAAAGAGGAAGCAAAACAGAGAAACGCTTCCCCAACCAACCAACCAAAAACTCAACCTATGCCCTTCGCTTCAAACAAAATATCCCTATCAGCCATAACAAAAAGGAAAGGAAAGTCCATCTAAAAATCCCACCACAAAAGCAGGTTATAACCGCATAACCTTACGATAGCGTCCAACTTTAACCTAGAAACTCTAATATGGACATGACTAGAAATATTTAATTCCAAGCACCAACGGCCAAAGTCAACGTTAAAACAACTTAGACTAACAAAAAAAACCATAGTAACAAGCGACAAAAAGTGAGAGAAACAAAATCCTAAGATCAAGCATCCTCAATCAAATTCTAAGCCTTCAGCAGGTCTTCGACAGTGTCTTCAAACTTCTCTTTGGGCTCCATCTTTCTAGACAAGTCTGCTTCATCATCCATCGCCATTTTCCTATGTTGCTTTTTAATTTTTCCTTGACCCAAAACCGTGGCCATCACAACTTTCTTCAGAACTACATCCACCACCCTACATAAGCTCTTAATAGCATTTTCAAGAGCTTAGAATCTATTGTCCTTAGCTTCCTCTTGCAAATTTTTTTCTAAAATTTCCATCCTTTCCTCCACCCTTTGAATTCTAACTGTATTAGAACCTGGAAAATTCTCTTCCCTAGGGTTATTAATCTCCATTGCCTCCATGTTATTGGTGGCATCAACATTTTCCACATCCCCATCATTGTCCTTATCAGCTTCCTGCATCTCCTCTTGTTGTGACTCCCCTTCCTCATCCTCATTGTTAGCATCATCCTTATCTTTCGACACTAATTCGTCCTCATCAGTAGACACATCCTGTAAGGACCCAATTAGTTTTAACCCAAACACCACTATAACTTTTTTTTGTTCAATGTGTTCATTCATACATATACTCAAGAACTTCTATCTATACAGGATAGGTATATCATTTGTTCATATGGAACAAGAATTCACTTCATCTATTCATATAATCAGAATAGGCATCCACCTAAATGAAGTTGACATCTATCATACAATAGGTATGTGCTTTGCCCAGAGTCTTGGACCCATCGAGATCATCTGGATCATGAGTCGCTTCTTTGATGACCACACTACCCGATGGGAGTGTACTAAGGTCGTCATCCTCAGGGGTATGTAAATCATAATTCTAGGCTTGAAACCCACCTCAGAATTTGGCCCAAGGCCTCAGGGAAATCAAGCAATCCGTACAGGATTCTTCTGAGTATAGTTGAATAAAATTTTAATTGATTATCTTTTGAAATGTTTAGATGATCTCTCTTGCCCTAAACCCCATTCCCAAATGCCTGAGTACTAGGAGCATCCTTCGTTTCCCAGACTACCTACATACCTTGCTTCCAAACAGGATCATGGCGTAAAATATGTAGTTTTGTTTTCTAGACTATGTTTTATGTGAAATGTTATAAAAAGGTGGGTATGCAACCCTTTCTAGGGTTCTCATTCCCCAAACAATTCCTCTACGGTTTCCACCCATGAAGGGAAGCAAGAATAACAAATAGTCAATTTGACCATTGTTTGTTTACCTAACAACATTCATCTAGCCTATTTCCTATTAATATTCATCACCCTTGACCCGTTTGAACAATATATCTTCAATCTGAATTATATTGCATTGTAGAAAATTCCTACTTGGGGTTTTTCCTAGGTTTCCATTAGCGGATTTGATTCATTTCTTTATTATCTTGTTGGGTTATCACACCAAAGTGGATTTCCCTCCCTTTGGATTTAATCAACCAATGTTCCTTATTTCTCCCTGACAATTTATGAAGACGATGCCACATACATCATTGTTGCAATTGTGTTATGCTATAGATGCAGTAGCTCAAATGCAATGGCATTACCCGTAAACGTGAGCCAGAGGCACCGTTAATACCGAACGTTGTTGGTTTTTTTATCCTTCTTTGATTAGTTTTCAAATCTATATCTAACATACTTAAATCTTAAAAACAAAAAATCATAATGCATAGTAACTTTAACAATGTTCACTAGAAAATAAACCCATGATGGTTAAATAAATCAACCAGAATTGGTCGATAATTTATAAAAATTTAAGTACCATAGAGATTAAAGGAGTTAGCTAACCATTTATTTAGTAACTAAACCATACCTCATCATAAAAGAAATCTCATGCAACATAATTGAGTACTTAAATTAAATTATATGGTTCCCTACTTTCCTTACCAATCTTATACAAGAAATCCCTTTTTCCTAGAGTCAAATATCTTCAAGAATTGTTGTGAGGCTAACTTTTCAACTTATATCTCTATTGTCTAGATAGTTTACATAGCATTAAGAAATGAAGATTTAGTTTCTATATTATGAATGTAAATAAAATATCTATTCAACACAAATTAGGGCTATTTGATGAAGTTCTTATGTTGTCTATTTCTTATAGAAGGTTACCTCTAGATAAGAGGATTCACTCACTCTATATTTGAATTGAAAAGCCTAGATCAAATGTGTGTTAATAGAAAAGAACTTGTATGCTTCAATATAGCCAACCACGAAGCAATATTAATAAATGTTTAGGAAACTTTTATTTATTTATTTATTTATTTTATAAGTTCTAGGGTTTGATTAGCTATAGTCGAAAGAGCTTTTTTGATATTATTACATGGGGTTGGATTAGTAAAACTAATAATACCTTTACATCAATTGGATTGCTAATTCCCAAATCTAACTACACTAGATATCAATTATGTATGTCCAAGTGTTTTCTTTGATAAAACTTCTTAATTAGATTAGGCCATATATATATATACCAAATCAACATACCATTCCACGATTAACATGAGATAAAAGTAAAAGGGGTGGTTTATAGGTTGTGATAGATAGTGATCTTTCATAAGTTAGACTGAACTTAAGGTAGATTAAAGAATAGTTTTTAATAGATAGTTATTCTATTTATGTAATCATGATCAACCACTTATACATTATTATGGCATTTACTACATTCTTTATAGGCATCCAAAATAAATTAGAGGCAACTATATAAGTGTGAGAATGGGTAAAATGATAATGAAGCTATAATCAATCTTGGATAAAATTTAGATGCCTAAACTAGGCTCTCATTATAGGGTAGATCAAAGTGCATGTTTGGTTTGACATAACACTTCAAGAGGTTTCTTTTTTTTAGTTTTCTTAAAAAAAATAGAAATCCATCCAAGGTTGAATCTTTATCATTCAAGCCACTATTTAAATAAACAAGGAAATCATTTGTATAGTTGATATTCTAATAAATGAGATATTCAATAACCAAGAACAATTAGAGCTATTGTTAACATAAGGTGTTGATCTTCCTTTTCATTGAAATACTAGAATTTTTTTAATAAGATTCATAGACGCTTGCCAAAAGAAAGGAAACTCGATTTGTAAATGATTTGACATCTATAAGTTTGTCAAAAAGGTTTATTGCGCTTCCTATCTGAAGCTTAAATTTACTAATCCCTTAAAGCTTCAAGCAACGTTCTACACTTATAAATTTGTTGTAATAAATGCATTGAATTGAACAATAAAGTTCACATACATTTTCCTAATCATACTCTAAGTTTTCAAAAAAACCAATGTACATTTTAAAGTCCATCACAATTCTGATTTATTATATGAAGACAATATTATCAGTTATGAAACAATTAGTTGATTTTAGTTTTATGACAGCAATCTACAATATATCAAATCAATAGGACTAACTGTCTAAGCCCTCATTTGGTTGAAGGTTTTATAAGAGATAGATGGATTTATTAGCTGACAATGTACATAGTACTTTTCAACTATATTCTCAAGTTGTAATGTTGGTTGATTGAGGTGTGTTTGAGACAATATACACTATAGAGTTCTTCCTATGCATGAGTGATTTCCATAACGATGGATCAGTAATGGGGCTCAAATCTAAAATTGACATGGTGAATAAGAATACCCCTTAAATTCTATTTTGAATGCATGTAATTCGCAGTTGAGAACTAGATGGGGGGTGTAGTTGTAGATAAAGAATTTATAGTCAAATGCAAATCTTTAATATGTTATGGTTTGCACATAGATTTATTACCAAATCTGAAGCTACACATCTGAAACAGTATGAGTACATAACTAGTTTTCTTTTCATGGAATGCTTAATGTAATAAAATGAGTAACCGCCACCAAAATGATATATATACACATGATCATTTCAAGAAGAAGGTGTGAACCTACCTATTGCACTAATTCTTGGAGGAACTTTGAGATGTTTGATGGAAAAAGGAGTACCCAAGTCACCACGATTTTCTTCCATGCAAATCTGCAACACAAACTCTTCTAGAGCTCTGCCAAGCAATTCCATGATCTAATCCACATAACTATATCAACAACGTAAAATGAAACCTTCAAATGTTGAATGCCTGCTCATCGATTTGTTTCAAAGGTAGAGCACAAACACACAATCTAAAATGCATAACATAGAATTGGAGTGTTTCCTGAAACGCAAGCCCATACATTCAATTTATAGATAGAAATGCATTAAATTCATTTCCACTGTAGTTTTTGAATTAGCTCTGCAATTTATTGAGGGTAGTTGGAACGTAATCCATGTGAATAATATGGGTGGGGTGAGAAGTCGATGTTGGGCGGCAGAATGTTGTCCTTGGTCAGCAAGTAAGCACATGCTATGTATGGCGCCTTCAATTTATTTGACTTCAACTCTTGATCTCAAGTTTTGTTATGTTTAAATTTAATGAATACTAACTCACAATTTGATTGGGAAGGATGTGGGGAGTAATTTTCAGTTTTTCTATGATTATCAAATTCTTAACACATGTTCAATGCATTCACCCTTTAATATTAACGTTTATCAAAATGTGCAATAAAAGTTGGGGAGGAGGAGTCGTGACATTCATCCCCAAGGCTATCAGGAATTTCCTCAAGAGAGGAAGCAATATCCTTTCTTACCTTCTTCCCTTTCCTATCCTGGGACTCGGTAGCACACTTTTCATCTGAGCTTCTCAACTTTTTGTTGCTCTCAGACCCTTTAGATGCCGCCAAAGCAAGCTTGGTAGACCTGTGACCCACTAGTGTAGAACACTCAGGACTAATGTCCTTGTCATCCAGAATCGTGATAGTGTTGGGATCAGCCCCCAACTCCCAGATAAGCATCTTTCTTTTTTTGTTCACAACAGGGATAGTAAGTGCAACATTTCATTTTTTAGGAGTGACTTTATGTAGGTCCGACCAAGTAGGGTCAACAGGGTTGGGAGAAGTCTTAGCAAAGTTTTTGGTCGGGGTGTGGGGACGACTTTCAATAAGCTCAATTTTCACAAAGATTTTGGGGGTAGGGTTTTCAATCAAATTAAGGAGAAGATTTCTCTGCGGCGAAGTACCTAAAACATATTTGCATATAGCGCAAATTAGACCCTAGTGTAATGGCGGATTAGCTCCATTGGTAAGACTCTAGCTCAGGGATGAAAAGAGGAAGAAAGGTAGGTTAATCTTCTCAAGGTGTTGAATATGGTTCAAGATTGGGAAGTGGTAGCCATGAACAAACTGAAACCTACCTTCAAGCGTCAAGTATTTCATCACAAAAAAACACACATTGTGGTATGGGGGAGGAAGCAAAACCCTAGAATAACCATTCTAGAATCTGTGTACTTTTTCTTTATCCTCAAAAAAATTCTCAATATAAGATTGCTACCTGCCATCACTTACCTTTGCCACCTTCTTCCCTTCGTATGTCAGCCTCGTTGCCATAGCAATGAGCTTAGCATCCATTGTGAAATGTAGACCACCCAACTCCACTTCGTCATCCTTCCAAGCATTCGCGAACTTGTAGCTCAGCTACTCATTATTCCTTCCATGGAAGCAACGTACGGGGTAAAACTAGCCTTCTCAAACAAACCCCATAACTTTGAATTCTTCCTCAGAGAATCATACTTTCGTGGCTCCATCCTCTTTTTGGGGCCTCCCATGGTGTTATCCTTGCAAAAGTAATTCTTTGGAAGGAGTATAAACTCATCTTTTTGTCCCTCTTCATTCACAACAGTTGCAACCAACAGTTCAAAATTCTCAATATTGAGGGAGACCTTATAGTTTTTCATTTGAGAGGATAACGGTTCAAAACTTTTGGTAGGTTGTTTAAAATAATCACTTTTGAACCAAAGCCAATATTCACCTTTTCAATCCCCTTCATTATGAACTCTGACAACTCCGCCACCCTTATTATTCATGATTATTCTTATTTTAATACTCTCCTTCCCATCGGCACTAACACATGTCAATGTATCTTTTACAAAATCAAACTCGAGATTTTTAGCGATGCGAATGGTGCTCCCAAAATTATCATTAAAAAAATTATTTTTGGAACACGAGGTAACCCAAATAATCTATCCTTTCCATCTCACTTTTTTAATTTCTTTGGGATTTGTCATATCTCTACACATGTACCACCCATTCCATCTTGTCAACTCGCCCAGATGCCACCGAGGATAAACCCACCTAACAGATGGACGACTAATCACTCCTCTTTTAATTATTTTTATTCTTTCCATGATTAATCCACTCTCCCATTATTCCCTTCACTCCTAATCTATCTATAGCAATTATTTCTTTTATTTAATTAGATAGATTGGATAAATCCCAATATTTTAACACCTCCTATCTAAGGCCAAATTTTTCCATACCATCGATAGCCTTATTTCCTTCCCTAAAAGTATGGTAAATCTTGTAGGTTTGAAAAGACTATAGCATATTTTAACAATCATCCAATAGGTCTTTTATTTCCCAAGGAGCCTTAGATATATTTTTCAAATACTCAATAATAAGCTTGGAATCGCCTTCAACAATAACTTTCATATACCCATTGTCTTTGAGGTAGCTTATTCCCGCCCAAATAGAAAAGGCTTCAGCAAAATTGTTAGTTGTTGTACCTAGGCCCTTGTTGTATCCTGCCACATAGATGCCTCATTCATCTCTAACCACTCCACCTGCTCCTACCAGACCAGGATTCCCTTTTGAACATCCATCGAAATTACATTTTACGCATCTTGGATCCGAGGGAATCCTAACAGTGTTGCTTCTGATAATCTATTTGGCCCAATTAACATTATTAAGATCATGGGAAATCCCCCACTGTTGCTTGATTCTCAGCTCACGATAGGAAGGCCCTTTCCTTGATTGGGTGTACTTGTAGCTTTCAATGTTTTCTTGAATCTGTTTCCTTATAAGCATACATAGCTCCTTACTATTTTTAGCAACATCTCTAAATATTCTATTATTTCTCTCTTTTCACAAACCCCAGGTGAGGAATGCGGGAACTTGTCTCCAGAGGTCAAGAATTATTTTATGAGAGTAAGGACATAAGCTCCACCCTTCAACAAACATTTTGATCAAAGTAGGGAAAACCCATTCCACCATAAGATTTTTTAGGAAAAAAACTCAAACTTCTTGAGCATAGGGGCATTGAAAGAACAAATGCATAATAGTGTATTCTTCTTCATTGCAAAGATAACATTTATTGACTAAATACCAGCCTCTTAAGATTGTCAATTGTGAGAATCTTACCATGTATCACAGCCCACCAAAAGCAATTAATCTTGGGAATTAAGTTCTTACTTCACACCATGTTCTAATTAAAGATTCCAAGGTTTAGGGGATGCACCTCCACAGTCTCATAGGCTGACTTAACCAAGAACCTCCCTGAAGCATTTTTGTCTAGATCCATTCATCCTTTTTGTTTCTTGAAAAAAGGTTAGGATCCCCAATTAGTCTCAACAGAGAGTCTAGAGCAGCATCCCAATTCGGTTGTATACCACCCTTGAGAACAACATTATTCAAATAGTACTTGAAGTCAATCCATAGTGGTTTCAATCCTTCCCAATTTAAGTAATTAGAAACCTTTCCAATGCTTCTTTTTAACCTAATTCTTATTTGCTGAAGGTTTTCATTAGCAAAGGAGCACAAGTGGACCAAGCATCCTCCCAAAAATCAGTACTAAGCCCATTTCCAATTCTCAATTTTGCTCATTTAGTGAGGGTTCCTCTAACTTTTAGCAGGTTATTCCAAAAGACAGAGCCATAAGGTAGCTCTTTTTTCCTAATAAAACAACAAGCACCCTTATTGTTCAGGTATTTAGCCCATAGGATTTGTACCCAATCCTTTTCTCCTTCCAAAATAAACCAACCCATTTTTGCCACAAGAGCTTTGTTAAACATTTTTATTCTTCTAATTCCTAGACCACCTTCTCTCTTCGGTGTGCAAACAATTTCCCATTTGATGAGTGACATTCTTTTTCTTTCTTCCACTCCTGACCATAAGAATTCCTTTGAATCATTTCAATTTTCTCAACAATATAGACAGGGATGTTGAATAGAGATAAATAGTAGACAGCTATGTTTTGTAAGGAAGCTTTTAGAAGTTGAACCTGCCTAGCAAAGCTCGGTAATTTGTCCTTCCACCCAACAAGTTTCTTCTGGATATTTTCCACTATGTAATTCTAGTAGTTATTGTTGGGCTTTCTGGATATTAAAGGTAGGCCCAAATAAGTAGCTAGCAAGTCCACCTCCTGGCATCCTATTATATTTATAACTTTGTCCTTAACAATCTGGCTAGTATTGAAAAAATGGATTTTACTTTTCTAACAATTGATCAATTGGCCAGATATTTTAGCATATATATCAAGGATAGCTTTCCATTGTTTTGCTTCTAAAAGAGAAGCCTCCCCCATGAGGATAGTGTCATCAACGAATTATTGATATGCAGCAGGGGGGAGGGAGGAAGCAGCACAAAAAACTTTTAAAGTTTTATTAGCAAGTTGTTTCTGAATATTATAGTTTGAAGCTTCAACAACAATAACAAATAGGTAAGGTGACAATGGGTCCCCCTATCTCAGGCCACGGCCCAAAGAGAAGAAGCCTTTAGGAACCCCATTAATTAGGACAGAATACTTCGAAGTAGTGACACAAGATCTGATAAGATTGAAGAATTTAACATTGAAGCCAAATTTTTCAAGAACAAATAAAAATTTCCAAGAAACCCGATCATACGCTTTAGAGATATCCAATTTCAATGACATACCCTATTTTTTGTTGTGATCCATCGAATGTAAAACCTCATGGGTATAAATAGTTGTGTCCAATACTTGTCTTCCTTGGAAAAATCCCTTTTGATTGACAACAATCATTTTATTCAAGACTAATTTCAGCCTATTAACCATAATTTTAAAACAAATCTTGTAGGTGGTGTTGCACAAACTTATAGGCCTATAGTCATTCATAGAAACATCATCATTAGACTTAGGAATTAGAGCAATAAAATTGGTATTCATCTGATTTAAAAGCCTTCCCGATTTGAAAAAATCTCTGACCGCATTGAACAAGTCAAGAGAGACTATATCCCAATAGACTTGGAAAAAACTTGGGGGAAATCCATCCGGTCCTGGAACTTTAAAAGCACCAAAAGAAAAAACAGCCTCCTTCACCTCATTCATAGAAACAGCTTTAGACAATTCTTTTAAATCCTGCTCTGTGATAACATGAGGGATGACTTGCAGAAAATCATCCACTTCAGAATTATCAACCTTTGGCAGTTCAGGAAAGTTTGAAAAAAAGGAAACTACCTCCCTAGCAATGTCCTCTTCATTAACAAGTCTTGTCCCATTAGAAGTAATTAAAAATATGATATTGTTTCTTCCCCTTTGTTTCAAAGTGGATTGATGGAAAAACTTTGTATTTCTATCCCCTTCCCGTAACCATTGGATTCTTGATTTTTGTTTCCAAAAAATTTCTTCCTTTTTGTTTATTTTATACCACTGAGATCTCAACTCCCTTTCTTTGTTATAGGTCTCATCATCCATAAATCCCAGCTCCATAAGATCTTGAATCTCCTTAATTTTCGAGTTTAAGTCTTTCTTAGTGGCAAAAATATTCCCAAACAAATATTTGTTCCACCCCTTGACCTTTTGTTGACTCTTTTCAACTTCTGAGTTAATCTATACATGGGCGTGCCATCACAAGGTAGATTCCACCACTCCTCAACCAAAGATTTGAAGTCCGGAAGAAGCAACCACATTATTTCATATCTAAAAGGAAAAGGCCTTCTAGTCATTCTATCATCACATTTCAGGAGAAGAGCATTATGGTCTGACCCTGTTCTTGGGAAAGCGGTAAGAAAGAGATCCTGTAGAATGTTCCAATTAGAGGAAACAAGAAATATGTCCAATTTAACCTGGATAAGATGACTTCCCTGCCGCCTATTTGACCAGTTAAAGAGAGAACCATTCAGAGGAATGTCCATTAACCCCACTGAGTTAAAGAAACCAACAAGGTCCATCATACTATCAAATAAGTCAGTAACACCTCCACTTTTTTCAGAGGGGTATAATGGGGAATTAAAGTCCCCCCCAAGCATCCATAACTCATCTTTTCTATTGGCTATGATTCCTTCCAACATGTTCCATAAATCAAGTTTGTCCATTCTTGAGTTCGGACCATAAATATTGACCAAATTCCATTTTACCGAGGTAACATTATCTTCCAAATTGACTAAGAGACTATTTTTTTTACTCAAATTCACTCTTCCAACAAGCCTAGAAGGGTTCCAACAAGTTGCAATCCCTTCTAAGGCTCCCTCAACATCACTGACTTCAAAACTAGCACTAGGCCAAATCCATTTTAGTGCTTTCTCAAAGCTATCTTTTTTCATTTTAGTTTCTTGAATCAGTAAAACATCAGTTTCACATCAGCCAAACAAGCTTTTAACAAATGTTGTTTCTAGGGGCCATTAAGTCCCCTTACATTCCAAGATAGCATGTGCATCAGAGCAAAACAGGAAAATCAATATCTCTTGATACTACTCAAAGAGGGAGAGGAACTCCCCTTCCTTCTTTCTGGATTTGCTCACTATCAGGGAATCAAGAGTTCTCTGCTTACCTATAGCCACATCTCTTGTTGTTTCTTTAATTCTTGACTCTTTTAATTGAGGTCTTCCCACTTTGGTATTTCCTCCTACATTCGGTTTCTTATTTTTCCTTGATTTTGTATTTATCCAATCTTCATCTACCAAACCCTCTTTTTGGGGAGAAAAAGAGTTTATCCATCCTTTACTATTTCCATCTTTACCTTCCTTCTCACTTTTATCTTCTAGCGTGTGATTCTCCCCCAAAAAAGGTTCTATTGTAGGGCATTCAAGAGAGGGAGTCAGAATTTTTTCTCTTTGACTGACAATCTCACCCTCCTCAAGAAGCTCACCCTGTTGTTCACCTCCCACTAGAACTTGAGAATTTTCCAAAGAAGGCGAGGAGATGAGCCCATTAGCAGTCTCCTCCAAAAAATTACCAACCACATTTTCCTTTGAGACATCCTCATTAAAGGACAAACCTTCCTCCTCTTGCATCTTTAGAAGAGGCTTCCTTTCCTTATCTGATAGCATCAAACCCTTAATAGGAGTTGGGGTTTTAGGCTCCTTCATCAAGTTCATAAGAACCATATTTTTCAAAGGGGAACTTTGTTGGGTTTCAATTTGAGGCTTCTTAGGTTCCAGAGGAGCTTTGTTGCACACATCCTGTAAATTTCCAAACTTATTACATCCTTGGAAAAATACCATGGCTTTTTCATACTCCAACAATTGAACCCATATTCCAATTTTTTAATTTTAAAGTAACAAAGGTGGGTAGAACTGTGTTGACAGCAACATTCACACTCATTCTAGCATAAACCAATCGAGTCTTAAGAAGGGTTACTTTATCCACCATAACCAAGGTCCCAAAAGAATCAACAAGCCCTTTAAAAACATTTTGGTTCTGAAATTCTAGTGGCAAACCAAGGAGCCTGACCCAAGTAGGGGCGACTTTCTCCAAGTCAGCAAAGGCATCAAACCCTAGTTACCACTTACACAAAGACAAAATATTCTTAAAACTTTTATCAAAAGCCCACGAACCTCCCATGAGAACCTTTGTCATATCCTCAAGTATAATAAAGGTAAAAAAAAGAAGTCATTTAGGCATAGCACAAATAGAAACACTTCCCTTGAGATTCCAAGTTTTAATGGCCCACTTGCGTACCTGATCAATATTTGAACGGCTAGCAAAGAACTTACCCACCAAGGACAGCTTCAGGCCCTCCAACGCATCATTCAAAATTACATCTGGGACGTCCACTTCATCCCCCACAACAGTACAGAAAGAAAACAAAGAGTTTTGAGGCACCTTTGTCAAAGCCCTTCCTCCAACAAGCTTTTCCACATAAGAAGCATAGTTTCACCAGTTACCAAATTGTTCTTACTATTGAAAGGCGCAACAAAACTGAGAGGGGGGGCGTGAATCAGTTGTCACCAATCTTAATCACAAATCTCAAACAATTATTAACTCCACATCTACTTTATTCGGTTATTAAGTATGAACATGAAATGCAAATAACATAAAGCAATATTAACACAAGAAACACTAGATTTACATGGAAAACCCAATAAGGGAAAACTACGGTGAGGATTAACTCACAATATAAAGTAATTCCAAAATCGATTACAAAGAGGCTCACTGCCCAAGAAGGAATCATTATCAGGATTCAAGGCTCATTGCCTACAACTAGGACTCACTATCCAACAAGGAGGCTCACTGCCTACAGATACAAAAGATAACAGAAAATCCACCACAACAAATTACACACATCTGCAGCAGTGATCAGAAGATTGCAGACACCATCAACTTACTACTTTCAGGAGTCTAACACATTAAAGTATTGTTGCCTCAATTCACTTTCACACACCTTTTTTTCTCAAATTTGTAGTATATTTGATACATCAATCCATAACATATCGACTTGTATTTATACCATCATCAACCTTAGAAACTTTCTCCAAGGTCGGCTACACATTCTTTATTTTACAAATTCAAATTAGGTCAGCAACTCAACATTCCCGCGGTGGAAGAGAATCAGAGCGGACCAAACCAACACTTAACCAAGACCCAAAACAACATCTCGAATCAATCACATGCTTCCTCAATTGATACTTATCATTCACATGACGTGTAGACACCAAGTCGGCCAAACCTAATGAAAACACCAATGAACTTTGAAGTACACGTTTCCACAACAAAAAAATTACATGCGGACCACATAACACACTTCATCATACACTGGAACACATCTCAGATGCCTTCATATTCATCCACAACAAATGCATCAACCTTCATACACAAAACACTTTCCATCAATCCATCTGGACTATATAGACACACACAACAACTCTGAAACCAGTCTTCTGGAGCACCAAACCACGAATACCTTTGATAAAACATAGATAGCACCATTACAAGCCTTCTACCAGATTCGCAAGACCTAGAACAAAATAGCGGAGGACTGCGAAGCAGATACATTTCTCCCAGTCACAAACAAACAACACTGCCAAACCATTTCACACATTGGTAAACACAACTTTCACTCTACATCAAACCAGAAGCTACAATCCAGGATATATCACCAACAAATGCCCATAAACAATAATTCAGATCTACACAAGCATAGTATCAACACAGAAGAAACGTGAAGCACATACCGGAGCACATTTTGAACATACACACAACTTTGTCTTTCACTATTTCTCAAAATCACTTGGTAACTCATCATATCAACACACCTGCAACACCACAAAGATAGCTCCATGTACTCACAACATCTCTACAGTATATATGCACAACCTGCAATCACTTGTTTCCTTTCTCTGCAACAATCTATGTTGTGTTAACATCAATGACAACACCACCATACTCATTCATACTTGCAACACTTACTCCCAAGAGAAGAAATAGTCACATTCAAACCCCCAAGCGAAGGAACAAGTGAAGCACCAGGCGTACTTTTAATTCCCCCAAAAGGAGGCATGCCATTCATGGAAGGATTAGAGTGCTTAGGTGGGGGAGCCCTAATGGGGCTCCCTCCAGATTGATTCATCAAGCTATAGAAGATCCAAAACTTGAAAAAGGGAGCGCATGTGCAATATTTTTTGTTGCTCTTTCCAAAATTCAAAATTATTTTGGACCTAACACAATTTCTTGTATCAACATTTTATCTGAAGCCTATGAGGCTAGTTTGAGTTGAATGCAGATAAATTTTAAAATGACAAATATGAATTAGGCTTATACATGTCTTAATTCTATGGAAAAGATGATGAATGAATATATTTCTAAATCAATATCCCTACATGCCATTTTTTCTAGTAATGAATAGGTTGTTATGAGCACTAGTCAAATGGATGCAAAAAATAGAGTGAATACACCATCAAATGATGATTGTGTATGCAGGAAAGATGTCGATCAATCATATGACAACAATATAGATGTTGAAGGTAGTGTTTTCACCTACCTTTAACTTGATAGGTCATCCATGGGTGATTACAATGATGAAACAAATGATGACCTTAAGTCCATTAATGAGGTAAATGACTATTATTTGTGATATCCATATAGACAATGAAGATGTGGTACATACAAGTGAGCGGTTAAATAAATCATCTCATGAGTTTGATTATATAAAACTTGTATATGCATGTAGTGTAAAGAGTAAACAAGAAGACAGTCTCTTGTTTGATGTATTTCCTTCCTTTGTCCATGTTATATATGAAGCTACTAATATTTTTTCATGATGGTGAATGAGACATGGTTACACTTAGTGATATTATTACTAAAGTAGGTGTTTGTGCAACAAATAGTTTTTAGCTTAAAGACTTTGTCTGTGATGAATGTGAAGATGGTGATCATGTAGATGTATATGAGATTGTTTATTTAGTGTAAGACTTGTATTCCTCATACA
This sequence comes from Sequoia sempervirens, assembly GCA_007258455.2. Lineage (NCBI taxonomy): Eukaryota > Viridiplantae > Streptophyta > Pinopsida > Cupressales > Cupressaceae > Sequoia > Sequoia sempervirens. The sequence continues at coordinate 93,276,616 of VDFB02000015.1, forward strand.
AAATGTGCTTCAATAGGATCATAGAAAAATTCTTTTACATTGTTTGGGGAAGAATAAAAAGTGTGTCAAAGGTCTATTTGCAAGAATATAATGACACAATAGATTTCCAAAGTGAGTGTGAAATAGGGATAAAATCTCAAGAACATGGTTCTTACTTGAGGTGTATCATGAAAGTTATTTTTATGCTAATGATGATAGTGAAGATGTGGATCAAGTATGTGATTTGAACATGGAATGCATAAGCATATGTGAGTGATGTATGTTGGTTGATTGTTGTCCAAGGGTTTTGTATGGATGTAGCTAATTATAAGGCTTTCCTTTTTGAAGTTCAAACCTCTTATCGTTGTGGATAATGGTAATGCCTAAAATTGAATCTTACTTTTAGGCCTAGTATATAAGTAATGATTATGTTGAGTAGAAACACATATATAAACAAGAAAATTAGTATGCTACTACCTAGCTTGATAGTGTACCTATGATTGAGAAAGTCCAATCTAGAATACAAATTTAATTCCATCCTTGTGCTAGGAAATTTTGAAACTAGCGGTATATTTTTCTTTGCCTTTTGAATTTGAGGTACTCTTTTTACCTCAATTCAATTGAAGAGGTCACTTAGTATGAAAAAATTCTAATTCTTTTGATGCTAACCTATTTTTTCCAAGTCTCATCTCCTAATATATGCATGAATTAAGTTTCATTGAATAGGTCCATCATCTATAGTCTACGGTTGTATTAGCACATATATCTTTAAAGTAAAAGCATATCATAATAGTCTTAAATAATTCTCAGAATAAATGTTTGTTGTCTATAGAGCAACAAAAATGGGTCGCAAAGATGTTGGGATATGAATTTGAGATTATATTTAAGAAACAAAAGTAGATTGTTGTGGCTGGTGTCTATCTAGGGAGATAAGCCTACAAAGTCACTATTGTATGGAATTTCCATATGTTGACAAATTGGGATGATGAGCAACGAAAAGAGTGGGAGAAGAACATGAATACTCAAACTCTCATTGAAAAACTCAAACAAGATGAAAGTATGTTAGAAAAAATTGAATGAAAGGGAAATGCTTTATGGTACAAGGATAGGTTCTACCTATGTAAGAACTCAACCCTTAAGTTTAGAGTTTTGGTAGAATTGCATGCTTCTCTATAGGTGGGAACTCAAAATTCTTGAAGACTTTTCATAGAATCGAGCAAGATTTTTTTTAGGATGGGTTCATAGGGGATGTGCAAAAATGTCTCAAAAAATACATGTTATGTAAACAAAATAAAGGGGAGACAATTAAGAATATGGATCTTTTGTAACCCTTATCTATTCCAAGACAAAATTCGGACAAGGAATATGTGGATTTTATCACAAGTTTACCTATGTCTAAAGGAAAACAATGTCAACATGGTTGATGTGGATCAACTCATCAAACATGGACATTTTTATGCTTTGTTGCATCATTTGTAGCAAGTATTGTAGCAATAACCTTTATGGATACCTTTCAGAAGCCACATAAGACTCCAAAAATCATAGCAAGTGATCATAAGCCTATATTTACAAGTAATTTTTGGACTTACTCTTATGTCTGGAAGCTAAAATTGTTCATATTTCACCATATCAGCTACAATCAAATGGACAAACTAGGGTGATCAACAAGTGTTTGGAGGGCTTCTTTGATGTTTTGTTTTGGATAAACAAGAGACATGTGCAATGGTTGCCACTAGAAGAATCATGGTATAACACTTATTTCCACATTTCATCCAAAATGTCTCCATTTTTGTAATATACGGTTACCATCCACCATCAATCACCTCCTCATTATGAGCACAATCAAAGGTAAAAACAATTGAATGACACATTCAACACCAACAAGAGGTACTCTCTAGTCTCGGGGAGAACTTGCCAATGAAGCAACAAATTGATCAACACTACAATGAAAACACTTTTTAAGCAAGAGATTAGATTTGTATGACTACAACCATCTAAACAAATGTCACTAAAACAACAAAAGAAGGATAACAATCTTGCTCCCTAAGTATAATGCCCCTTATAAGGTTTTGTAAAGGATTGGTAGTGGAGCATACATATTAAAGTTACCTAAGTCAACAATAATACATCTAGTCTTCCATCTTTCCTAGTTGAACAAGATTATCAAACAAAGAGTTTCAACACAAATTGAGTTACAAGAACTTAATGAGGAAAGTTGAATGATGTTGGAATCTAAGGGAATCCTTCAAACTCACACTAAGAGGGTACAAATGAAGGTGATCGATCATGCATTTGATCACGTGGAAGAAGTCTCTAATTGATCATGCATTTGATCATGTGGAAGAAGTTTCTAATTGAATATGATGTGGAAAAATTAACATTTTGTGCATATTATGATATTGCTATCAGGATTCAACCGTGTAGTTTCGAGTCAAACTCATTGACCCATGTTTCATGAGTAGTGGTTCAACAAGAACCCATCTCTCATGATATCGAATGGTCCACTTAGCACTCATTGCATCTAGGTGATGCTCACAGGTGAAGCAGGGCCTAGGAGGTCACCCATCCAGTCTGCTCAGCTCAGCCGCTTAACCAGGGGAGTTTTCTCCAAGGTTAAGCCCGCTTGAGTTGTTACCCCATTGCAAAACCTTCAGCAAGTGTTGTGCCTTATGAACCATTCATAATAGATCCCCTTTAGCTCATCAATTGATAAGTAGGAGGTATTTTTCCACAGCGTGTCAAATTATGATATTGCTATCAGGATTCAACCGTAGTTTCGAGTCAAACTCATTGACCCATGTTTCATGAGTAGTGGTTCAACAAGAACCCATCTCTCATGATATCGAATGGTCCACTTAGCACTCATTGCATCTAGGTGATGCTCACAGAGGTGAAGCACTGGTCCGTCCCGGGAGGTCACCCATCCCAGTACTGCTCCAGCTCAAGCGCGCTTAACCAGGGAGTTTTCTCCAAGGTTAAGCCCGCTTGAGTTGTTACCCCATTTGCAAAACCTTCAGCAAGTGTTGTGCCTTATGAACCATTCATAATAGAGCCCCTTTAGCTCATCAATTGATAAGTAGGAGGTATTTTTCCACAGCGTGTCAAATTATGATATTGCTATCAGGATTCAACCGTGTAGTTTTGAGTCAAACTCATTGACCCATGTTTCATGAGTAGTGGTTCAACAAGAACCCATCTCTCATGATATCGAATGGTCCACTAGCACTCATTGCATCTAGGTGATGCTCACAGAGGTGAAGCACTGGTCCGTCCCGGGAGGTCACCCATCCCAGTACTGCTCCAGCTCAAGCGCGCTTAACCAGGGAGTTTTCTCCAAGGTTAAGCCCGCTTGAGTTGTTACCCCATTTGCAAAACCTTCAGCAAGTGTTGTGCCTTATGAACCATTCATAATAGAGCCCCTTTAGCTCATCAATTGATAAGTAGGAGGTATTTTTCCACGTGTCAAATTATGATATTGCTATCGAGGATTCAACCGTGTAGTTTGAGTCAAACTCATTGACCCATGTTTCATGAGTAGTGGTTCAACAAGAACCCATCTCTCATGATATCGAATGGTCCACTTAGCACTCATTGCATCTAGGTGATGCTCACAAAGGTGAAGCACTGGTCCGTCCCGGGAGGTCACCCATCCCAGTACTGCTCCTACTTATCAATTTTGTGCATATGCATCCATAGTTGATTCATGTTGAGGACAACACTTCTCTAAATAGGGGCAGCATGCTACACCCTTAACCCATTGATTGTATTGGGATATGTGTAGTTGACTTGTGGTTGACATAATTGTTAAGTTATGTAATCATTTGCATACTTATACAAGTACTATGGCCAATTTGGTGACATCCAAATCATAACTATGGTATATATTTGAGGTAGTGAGTAGTACTTCATCACCATATTCCAAACTCTATTTGTTGTTGAGGGCTTTTGGAGGTTTATCCCCTCAAATTTTCTTATTATTATCAAGTATTTGTTGCATTCTTCTATTTTGTGAGTTATTTGATTACATAAATATCAAGTTCTCCAATCCAATCTATTAGATCTTGTGAAAGGTAACATCTACATAGTTTGGAATGTCCATGCACAATTTTCCACCTACTCTAGAGATGGCCCCTATATAATATACCCTTTGTCGGGTCTTCGTAATCTTCCTCCATGCACACTACAAGTGCCTCATCAACACTCAAATATACATTTTCTTGTATTTGTTGAGCATTCTTAAAAGCATCTAACCTTATTTGGAGGTCTCTCATCAAGTTTGTCATTTTTGGTGGTCAATTTCTTCCACCACATCCTTTGAGAGGAATCCCTTTGTTTGTCATTGCTTTTTCTCTAATTTTTGAGACTTCATTCACTACATTTTCTAACAAAATCGTTATTGAGTTACCACACATATTTGCTTTGGTGAATCATCTTGAACTGTTTGCCCCTCCTTGTGAATCAATGGTCTTGATTGTATTGAGACAACAAAGCAAGTGCAAATTCTTTTCTTCTACTTGTTGCTTGGTGAACAACTTTGCTTGTTGTAGGAGTTGACCCTTCTTGGAAAATCTATATATAAGTAGAATTCATGTTGAACAAAGTTTCTAGGATTTGATCTTTCATGGTTGCAAGAAGTCAGATAGTAAATGGAGGTGAGATACAATAAAATACAATTGTGTTTGGATTTGATGTAAGAAGTGTTGAGCATGAATTCCCTTCTAGAATATGGTGCCTCTTGATGTCCAATGTTCCACCATGTTGTGAGGATTGACATTGTATATATACATATGACTAGATACATGTATAGATGTCGAAGGAGCACTTTTTGTACCTCCATAGGCACTAAATTCCAACCTAATTATTCCTAAGATAGATTAATAAAATAAGTGAACTAACACTAAAAGGTTACCTTTATTCATCGGGTGTTGCAAGAGCTGACCCAACCCACTATGTATAAATGTTGATGAGTCATGATTGGCAGCTTCAATCTCTCAAGCGTTTTTTAAGAGATTAAATTCTTCATACTACCACCATTAATAATGGAGTCCAAAGGTTACTCCTTGACCCACATTTGCAATTGAAATAACCACTCTACCTCAACTTCCTTAAGCAAAGGGGTTGTTGCATATGTATTGTTGACTCAAATGTTGGGTTTTGCATCAATGATCTTGTCATAGGGATTAACATCACCATGTCCAACTTCTATTGTGAGAACCTTCTTTTGTGCATGGCATTCCTCATTGGAATGATTGCAACTCTTGTGCTTGTCACACTACTTATTGATCTTGGATGGCTTGTTGTTGTCCAAAGATACTAGCTTTTTGGGTGTGTTGGCTAACTTTCACTTGACCTTCTACTTCAACTCCACATTTTTTTGTCACATAGCTATAAGGTTCCCCAATCAAATTCACTTTGAATTGGATTGCTAGATGAAGGCCGCTATAGTATTTTAGGACTCTATGCTACTCTAACTTAAGTGATCCCAACCTAGCACAGAGCTCATGGATGGTGTTAGTATAAGCCTAGATAGTCTAGGTATGTCCTTGGCACAACTGAGATTGCCACGCATCTAATCAACATACACATTTTCAAGACAAAACTCATCCTTGAAGGCTACTAGGAATTGCACCTAAGTTGTTCTAATTTTTGGTTTGATTGTTCCTCTACCCAAAATGTAAAGGCTTGCCACGATTACTCGATAGCTAAGAAACCATAAAGAAAGCAAGCTATATATTTTCCTTATTAATGAAATCATTCATGGAAAGGTAAGATTTAGTCTAATCAATCCAATTATCTAGAATATTTACACCAATCTTACCCTTAAGGACTCATTTGTCCAAGTTTACACGAAACATAAGGAAACTCAACCATTAAAGGCTTTGCTTGATGAAGGGGTCAATCCAGTCACCCATTTAAGGACCTGCAGAAATTGTTTGAACAAGAACTTTTGTTGACCCATGTGTGCATCTTTAGTCTCACTTCTAAACATTTTATGTATCTCCACTTGTGTTAGTTTGGCCATATTGACATAGGTTGGCAAATAGTTTAATAGACCCCAAGGTTCTATGTCAAGGCTCAAGTACTTTGACCACGCACGAAAGGACATCCAAGATGCAAAGGAAACCAGTCTATTGCCACTAATCTAGGGCCCCATGGTTTGAACCTAGTGAGCAACTCTCTAGATGAGAATTTGATTATGGCCTATATAGAAGCAATCAAACAAAACTAAAAAAATTCCAAGATAAAAGGATAAATAACTAAACAAAGAATGTTTTATTATTTTGCTTTGTTCTATATATAGCATACCCTTGAGAAAGGCATATAGATGTTTATCTCCTACTTGATGACAGATATATAGCGAAACAGAGTTCACAAAAGATTGTCATGGAGACCAAAAGCAACTAAGGAGTAGAATTATCTCCTCGAGAAGAATAGTTTTAAAGGTTAAATTCTCATCCCCTGACAATTGCCACATGTAACCACTTGATGATGAGTCATTATTGGGCAAGTGAGTTGGCATGTCACAAGCCTTTTGGATGCCAACTTGGTTACCTTGTCGACAATTATATGAGACAATATAATCGCATTCAAGCTCATTTAATGAGTTTGGTGATGGGCCTTGTTAAAGTTATAGTAGAAACCACACAAAAATGAGTTAAGGCATGTCTACAAAAAATGGTTAGCCTCCAAACAAATTGTGATGCATTATATGTGTGGCATTGCTAGAGAGATGTTGATTTTTGTGTTCCCTAGAGCATCTAATGCATCAAGCATGTGTGGCATTGCTAAAGAGAAGAAGATTATTTGAGCTCCCTAGAGCATCTGAGAAGTGCATTGGTGTACCATAGACCTAAGAAGTTGCTCCAAAGTTATTGCAAGCCACAAGGATAGATTGGGTATTACCATAGGTAGTCGGTTTGGTGAAACCTCCTAGACCATCTATATTGGAATATTTCGTTATTTTCTACCCACACTCACATATGTGAAAAGCAAACGCTTTTGGAAGTTGAACTAGATACTCTAATACCAAATGATATTGTCTTAATTAGGGGTCCCCATTAAGGGAATCCTTAGGCCATGCAACCCTCAAAGTTAGCCAAAGATAAATAAAAGCCACCAAGGAAAACGCAAGAAATGACATGAAACGTTATATTATTTTATTATCAAATTATTGAGGATATACAATCTTACAAGATCCCACAAGGGATGTCACCAAATGAGTCTACATATACAACTCACAATGACACACCTTCTTTGCAACTCAACCCTCCTCCAACTTCCATCACTATCCCACTTATGAATCTCCCAACTCTCATGGTTGACTCTAAATGTAATTGCTCAACTTGCCAGCCACCACCAAGCTTTGCCAACAAAATTTCCCTTTGATCAAAGTACAAGAAGCGTTGAATAACACCTCATAAATCTAAGTCAACACATAGACGACTCCTTACAAATCACAAAGTAATTACACATGAACAATAATGATCATACAAAACATCATTGACCAAGAGAGTATTCCACTACTCAATCTACACCAATGCATCAAGACAATCGTTAACACACACAATTGCACCTAACACACAAGTTCCAACATCCACACAAAGAACTTGTGTGCAAAATTTTTGGGATTGTTCTACTCCACGAGGTGCACAAAAGGTTTTGTGTGAGCAATTTATTCATAAAATATTTTTTGTTTACGAGGATTGCTCAGTGCCTAGATGATCCTAAAACAATTATATACATGGTCTGAAATTTGTGACTATGCTTTTTTGTTTGAGGATTTCTCAATGTCTAGATGATCCTACAACAATTATATATGTGGTCTGAAATTTGTGACTACATATATAATTAGCTAAGAATTGGGTGTGTTAACACCTAATCCAACGATCCAATTTTTTCTAAGTATGGCACCCCTTTGTTGCTTTGGCCAAGCCTATCACATCTTTGATCACCGATCTAAGAATTCTCTAATGAAGCCACATGGGTAAATGTATGCTTGGTGTTGTGCTTTGCCTCCCCTTATACTTTAGTCATGTGCCCAAGTTGCAAAAAATCAAAAAACAATCTAACGGTGATTGTGGCTATTTCTAGTCTTTGTTAGGTTTTTGGGTTTGTACTCAGAGTATGCTTTCCCCTCATTCCCCAAAGCCTCATGGTCCAACCTCCCTCTAAATCATTTGTCCATTTGGGGGTTTTTAAACTTCTTATTACCTAGGTACCTTGTCATGAAGTTTCTCGAACTCTTACTTCCCACCACCCTCCTTCACCTTTAGGCCCTCACCTTGTCCAACTACACTTTCCTACAATCCATACAAGTAATAGTGGTCCATTAAAGTATTGCAAATTCATTGACTAATACCATAGAATACACTCTTTGTAACCAATGCAAAAAATTAGCTCAAAGACTAACCTTTACAATATATAGTATTGCAAGTTGGGAAAGAATGCTAGGGCGAGAATGCCAATGGTCAACAAGTTTGCAAGTCACCAAAGTTTACTTGCATCGTCTCCACATGGCCATGTATACGCAACCATGTTCATTTGTTCCAAAACCATATCTAATTATATACAAAACATGCCCTTGAGGGGCCCATGGGTACATAGAGGTATTGGAGAGCCATCTACTACCTAACTACCTTCATTCTAAGCCATTAATGGCATTCTAGGTCATGCATAGAGGTAAATAGGGTTTCTTGTTTGAATGTTGAGGTTATGCTTGAATATGTGCCTAAACAATGCCTTGAAGGCCTAACATCAAGGATCTAGGAAAAGGCATGTTGTGATGCCAATAAGGAACAAGACATGAAACTTGGGGAAGGGAGATGCCATAACAATTTTGTGCTTAGTGTATGCCAAAATTAAGAATCTTAAAAGCTTGTAAGAAGAGGCACAAGGAAGAGTGGGAGTCGAGTGTCGTACCAAATACCAATACGAAAAAAGGAAAGTGGTGGAAGGATTTTCGAGGGCATGGTGATGAAGATCCAAACAAGAGTGTGGATTGGAGAAATCGTGTGCTATTCCACAAGAAGAGTAGAGATGAAGAGGAGACTTTGGAAACCCAAAGCAAATATTCATGATGTGGCAATGATCAAGTTTTGAGAAGACCACATACCCTAGGCATTTTGTGGAAGAGAGGATGGAAAAGCACAAAAGCACGAGATAGAGTGAAGCCATTTAGGATTAGGGATGCACAATACCTAATGCCTTCAAGGTAAGATGGCAAAGAAATCTCTGAGGGTTTGTGATGTAATAAAAATCAAGAGATGGGGAAACATGAGGACATTGGGGTTTGAAGATTGAGCTTGCACAGTGACATCCATACAATAAAAATGTGGAAATGTGGGGAGGATGACTTGGGGAATGGGGGCCAATGGAAGAAGTCTACAAGGAACCGACAAGTTATAGTAAAGGTTAAGAGAAAAACAAAATTGTAGGAGTGTGAGGTTTGCAAGGAAATAAGGAAAATCCAAGAGTCTAAAAGAAGTATGCAAGTTTGCAAAGTGGAGAAGGGAAGTGAGGATGTGAGAAATGGGATAAACCATGGATTTTTCCAAAAGTGCAGAAATCTACAAACTCACAAAAGGAGGAGAAAGCAAACAAGAAGAAGACAAAGCTATGGGGATTAAAAATGTGAGATGCCACATGGTAATTTAGCATGACAACAAGAGGAAACTCCATTTTATGATACTTCAAGGAGGTTTTCAAACCTAGTTGTGGCACCTCTCTTGACACATTTGTCAACTTGGAGTAATGCAAATTTGAGTAATGTCACAACATTATAAAGCATTGTAAACTCTTTTGTAATGGTCTTCTCTTTATTACATGTGGGGTATTGTTGATGTAAGATGGATTATTAAGTATGTGTGATTATGTTATATTTCCCTATTTTTATGATTCCATTGCAATCCCATATGGCTATTTTTCCTCCTTACATGTTAATTTTTTGCCTAATGAATTTTGCATCATTCAATTTAACTTGGATTTCAATCATTTTCATTGAAGAACAATGCTTTCTATTTATTTTTGCCTAATGAATTTTGCATCCTTCAATTCTACTTGGATTTCAATCATTTTCATTGAAGAACGCTTTCTATTTATGTTGTAATTTAGTTTCTTGCCTTGCCCACATACATGAATCATCATTGTCACTTCTACTATATCTTAGGGGATTCATACTTGAAAGAGATGTTCAAGTTTTATGTATGTAGGAGTCCTACTCATCATTGCAACCTATTGCTTCAATAATGAACATCTATAGCAAGTTGGTGCCAAATATATCTCTAGAGGGTTGTGTTGATGAGATACAAGATGCATGTGTGGTATGAAATGTTTAGAGGTACTCATCTTGTGTCGTATGAGTAATTTTACACCCTTAGATGCAAATGCATGCTTGTCCATATTTGTTGTTAGTGGGGTCTAATAGGCATGTACTAATTTCCATTAGGGCATGGTAGTCAAAGCCTTGTTCCAGTTTATATCCTAATAAAAGGCCTTAAGGACATTTTAGCAAAGCATATAGAAGAGGAGGATTTTCCCTAATCCTATGAATTGGTCCAAAACCACAATCTCCTTGATGTATTACACTTTATTTGTTCCCCTTGTCTCACTTTGGATTGTGGTGCTAGAGGAAAGGGCCTATGATTTTGAGCACCAACAAGGTGTGTGGGATTTATGGTTCATGAACATAAATGTCAATCTATATCTAAGAGTCAGTTTATTTTCTATAGCAATATTGACTCAAAAAGACAAATCAAGGTTGTAAGACATTTCAAATATAATATGATAGATATCCTCATTGATGGGGAGTTCAAATATGAGCTTGCTAAGAGGGAGAATATCAAATTGCACTCCACTAAGATTTGTCAAAATCAATTTTCATGGATCATTAAAAGGAAATCCTAGCCCATCAAGAGTGGGATGTGCACTAAGAAATGAAATAGGAGATCTAATAATTATTGTGTATAGAAAATTGCTAGATGAAACTAAAAATGTGTTGGAAATATTGTCATTGATGTCAAAGGTGTATGGACAAAATTGTTAGAATTATTATCATTGATGTGAAAGGAAGACTTCTATGATGAAAAGTTCATTGATTGAAGACAAGGAATAATAAGAACTATTGATTTAATTTATTTATGGCTAGCCGGCCTCCATCTACTTATGGCAACGCTAGATTTAAAAGGTAGAAATTAAAATAGAATATTAATTAAAGGGCCTGACACCTTTATCTCCCATGGATGGTCGGCCGCACATTAAATTAATATTGATCAAAGATGGTTGACCCACTTTGAAAGGTGAATTTTAATATTTAAAATAAATTTTGTCAAATCTTGGTCGACCTACTTTTGGTGAAGTGCATGATTTGGATATAAATACAAGTTATTTTGGAGGTTAGAAAGCAAGTTCTTTAATGCAAAATCATTCCCTTTAAGTGCAGAGATTAGGAGAAGAGCAAATTTAAGAAAAAATGGAGAAAATTTATAGCAAACCTTTAAGGCAGATTTATAGCAAACATTATGTCTGATTTGAAGCAAACCTTTAAGGCAGATTTATAGCAAACATTGTGCCTGATTTGGAGCAAACCTTTAAGGCAAATTTATAGCAAACATTGTATCTGATTTGGAGCAGACCTTTAAGGCAAATTTATAGCAGACATTGTGCCTCATTTGGAGCAAACCTTTAAGGAAAATTTATAAGACATTGTGTCTAATTTGGAGTAGACCTTTAAGGCAAATTTAAAGTAGACAATGTGCCTAATTTGGAGCAAACCTTTATGGGAGATTTATAGCAGACATTGTGCCTAATTTAGATTAAAATTTGGATTAGAAATTGCATCACTTTGCAGCAGAGATATAAGGTGAACTTGAGCAAAGATATAAGGGAGATTTGGAGCAAAGATTAAGGCGAAATTGGAGCATAAATAAGTGAAGTTTTGGAGCAAACATCGGAGAGGTTGGTGCCTTCCAATTTAGAAGAGATTGGTGTCTCTTACTAAGTCGGTGCTTAGTTGTGGGGATTGGTGTCTCCAATAGGTTGGTGCCTGCAAACCTTGTAAGTGGGGATTGGTGTCTCCAATGGGTTTGTGCTTATGAAGATTGTAAGAAAAGTTTTATATAAGCAATATTTTGTCGTGGTTTTCTTCCATAAGGGTTTCCACATAAATCGTGTGTTCCTCTTGTGTTGCATGATTATTAGATCTTAGGTTAATGATATTGTGCAATTGATATTATTGTGGTTGTTAATTTGAAAGTAAAAGATTGTATCATACTAAATCACCCCCCCCCAATCTCACTATAATCATGTGCTCATCAAATTAAGTCAAAGCTCACACCTTCATTCCATGCCTTCAAATGGCTTTCGTGGCAACTCAAGAAAGATATGCATTGAATGAGGTTTCATAACATTAATGCAATCAATAAGTGGTCTTTCCCAAACTAGAAGATTAACAATATTCACCAAGATAGTTCAATTTTTCACTCCAACATTCTCTACATGTTACATTGCTTTTGGGAGGAAAACTCAAATGTTGACTTTTTGGCAAAGCAATGTATTAGGACTAATAACACCACCAAAATAGCAAATTTATTGTATAAGTGAGCAAATCTAAAAAATATTTTATATGATCACACATAGTCAAAGGTATTATTCTCTCATGATTTCCTACTCATATGGCAAAGTACAATTGACCCTCTATCTCATTATTTCTTGGTATGTGAAATGAAATTGGCATTGCATAAGCCATAAATGAAATAATTGATTCACTAGAAGTTGATATAAAGCAACACATCTGGATGGTTTCCCACCATTACTTTCATTTCTTTGCACTCTATAGGGTTTCTCTATCTACAATGGAATCTCTCTTTTTTCGACAAGTAGACAATTGTGAAATGGCCTTCCATGGCTCAATAACAAAGGCTCATCTCAAAAGGATTTGTGTTCTAGAAAGTGATTTGGTTGAGGTTTCCATCAAGAAAAATATATCTAAGAAGCCATGTAAATTTAAAGTTGCCTTGTTCTTTTCTCTCAAATCTAATGTTGCTAGCAAATGATCAAGATATAGTAATGTGTTGCTTTGTGTTATATTCATAACAAGATTGGAAGATGCTTTGGCACTTGATTGGGACTTCATATGAGAAGTTATCCCCATTTCAAGGGCAAATTTTAGAGGCATTTCCACCATGGGTGCATTTAGAGAGCTAGAATATTGTTTCAATGTGTCGATTAAGCAAATAGGAGAAATGCAAGATTTTATGCTATCTAGAGGAGCCATAAAATATTTTATGGAGTTTAAATATGAAACTTTGACAGACCCTTTCCTTTCAACTCACACACTAGTGGCTTGTAAAAGCTACTCTCAAGCATACAACACAACAAGTGCCCTCCTCCATCTTCTTGTTTCTACTTTGATCCTCCCTCCATTGCAAGAGGAAGGTCCTTTTGGTGATAGTGTTAGCTTCACTAAGATGGTGGGCAAGAACTTTGTTAATATATATATATGATTAGTTAGTTTATTGTACTATATTTGCCCCTTTTTCATCTTCATCTAGGATGCAGTTTTCTTTGCATTGCCTCGTACATACAAATATGGCAATTACACTGGTTAAGTATCTTACTCTAAAAAGTCCTACTAAACTACATCACTGGCATTTTGTAAACTAAACTAAATGTTAAAAAAAAAAAAAACCTATTTTAATATAAAAGGAGAGACTCACTTCCCTCACTTATCAAAAGAAAGTTGAAAGACCCAAAAGGAAAGTTTGAAAGACTCAAAGGGAAAGTTTAACTCATTAAATATATGAGCATCCAATAGTTGTCCTGTGGAGGTAGAAAAATCTACTAGAGGCCATTTACTATGCACCATTTTAGCACATATGACATCAAAATTCATCTATATGATCATGCCTTTACTAAGACAAGTAAATTCCTATGTTACCCAGGGATGCGTACCCAACATATTTAGGGGTGTCCCAGGTCGAAAATGTCTCAAAGATTCGAGGACACCTCAGAAACGTCCCTGCGTCGTCCCCAATTTGACAACAAAATTTGGAAACATCCTAAGGACGTCTGTCAATAAGCCAAAAACGGCAGGGGACAGCTAGTTGTCCCCAAGACGACCAGGGGATGTCCCTAGACTGTCCCGAGGATGTCCTTAAACTGTCTCGCAGACGACTAGCCATCCCCTATGGCCTAGCAAGTTATGATTTCATTTTAAAAGAAAAAACACAAAACTATTAAAAATATTATGTTCAGAACTTCTCTGTAGACACATCTCACTATTAATCTATAGTTTTGATAACAACCATTGTAAGTCTACAGTTTAACAACCTGCACACATCTCATTAGAATCGGACCCAACCTTCTATTGATCCTACTCTCTTATTATTGTAATATTGGACAGCAATTTTGCTTTAAATGTCAACCAAATGTTTTATCTTTGCTTCAAATTTGACTATTGCAATGCTTGTGATGCAACCTTCTCAATTGATGTACTTATTCTCAAAATTTCAATGTGGAAGACATAACTAGAGAACTAACATGCTATAAGGAATGTATGATAGAATGTTTCTAAATGATGGATAGTGAGAAATTTTAATAGAACTTTTGAAAGAATATTGATGTGAAGTTCTATACTATTCCTTCATGAGCACATCATCTCAATATCAGCCAAAACAGTTAGATTGAATATGAGGGCATGAACCTGATCAGGGAATTTGAAACTACATGACCTCCAAATTTTTTTCAGTCGGAGAAGAATCAAGATTGACTACCTAATAACTAAGTGAATGAAACTAAAATTTAGAGATAAATTCACAAGCTCAAGTGAATTTTCAGAATAAGCACAGACAAAGATGAGGCAAAGACAATTTATTATGTTGCATTTCAACACATTTCATCCAGCTTGAGGCAAAGACAATTTATTATGCTGCATTTCAACACATTTCATCCAGCTTGTGGCATGAAATAAAACTTGAGAAGCCAAAAAGGTAATTTTATGTTGCTTTCTATGAAATGAAAATATCAATTGAACTCTAATAATATCAAGGTTGCCAGGGGACTGGTACGAGAGACTAGTACCGGTACCAGTATGGCTTTTTTTGAAAAATAGGAGACATGGGTACTTGGAGACGCCATCTTTTTTTAATATAAAAAAAAAATTAATAAATTAATAATTTATAGAATATATCATGACATTGAACTTTCAAAACAAGAGCAGTAGTAAAGTTTAACAATAAACATTAAAGTTTAAATACACAAATGTCATTATGTTAGAGTGACAAAACTTTATGCTTTCACGTTATACCTTTTTTATGCTTTTAAGTTACACGGGAGACGCCAAGTTTTCCGTCGGGAGATGTCGAGAGACTCGAGAGACGGCGCGTCAAGTTTCCGAGCTGCTAGAGGCGTTTCTGGGGACGTCTTCGATACTGGAGAGGCGTACTAGTCCCCAAGACACGCCTTAGGGGGCAGGAGACATGTCTCCCAACAACACTAAATATTATGTGTTTGGGTTCTATGATGTATATGATGATTCCCTTATCATATGAATATTTGAAATTTTTTGTATTTTTAAATTTTTTCCATTTTTTAATAGTCGTCCCCTACCATCCCCTAAAAATTGGCCTCCCTCCCATACCCATTCCCGATACGTGTCCCCCATCCCTGTCATCCCCATGCCAAAAACTTGGGGTAACATAGGTAAACTCTCAAGATACAACCAACTCAAAAATGATAGCCAAAAGAGCCTAGACTTTTTGCTAAAAAGTCCAAAGAAAAATAGATACATGCTACTTCCTCAAGTGCTCTACCATTAGTGGCAAGGGCAATTTTTAACATTTCCCCCTAGATTTTACTATCCGTAACCAGTCTATGAGTGAAGTTCTTGAGTCTTGCGACTACCCAAAAATGAAAAAAAAAAAGCTATGTGCTACCTCTTCAAGTGCTTGACCGTTAACTGCCCTACCACTCGAGGACGTTTTTAACATTTTCCGATTAGATCTCACCGTCCCTAACAAAAGTCTCATAACTACCCAAAAATGAAACAGAAAAACAAAAACTTTTTGGTTCATTTGATAAAACTCATTAATTTTCCCATAAGCGGTGTAAAAAATTAAAAACTAAAAAGAGCATTAACATAATTTCCAAAAAAATCTATTAGACTTCATAACCCTGAATTGGCTATAAGTTTGAGTCTCTCGGCTTACTTTATTACAATGCTCGATATAAGAACGCCAACTGTAAAATAAAACCAGCACTAAACAATAAAAAATAACCTTTCACAGCTCTAAGGTGGCTAGAAGTCAAGGGTTCGAATCCCACAGCTGCCAGTGCTAGTTTTTGTCCACTATTAATAAATTTAGGTCGGTACAAGAATAATAGCACTGTAAATTAAAATAAACATTAATCACAAATTTTTAAGCATTTTTTATTATTAGATTTCATAATCCTATTAAGGCTACAGGCAAACATTCAATTGATATAGCTATCCAAAAACAAAAAAGAAATTCAGCTCAATATAAGAATTTTAACTATGTAAGGAAAAACAACAATCAAACAGAAATCCTTCAACACTTCTCCTTCAAATTTTATCACCCTAAACTGGCTACTGGTCAAGGATTCAAGTAAAACAAGATTGAAAATGAATCATGTTTGTCCACTGTAGATGTATCTATTGTTTTCATTGTAATCAATCAAGCTTGTATGCTTTGCATTCCGATTGAAAAGAATACAGTTTATTCTATCAATTTTGATTTCATGTTTATGTTTTCTTTCAATCATTTGCATTCCGGGTGGCTTCACAGCCAAATCTTACAGTAATCCATCTCAATATAAGACTATTAACTATGAAAACATAGAAAAAATAAATAAATAATAATTCACACATTTGATCTTTAGATTTTATCAACCTAAGCTTGCTACAGGTCAAGCGTAATTTTGTTCACAGCTAATAAGTTCTACCTCAATATAAGAAAAACACGATGTAAAACGATTAAACAGAAGACTTGAAAATCTGAATATATATAGTTAATTTTAGGTGATCTTACAATGGCATTACAGGCAGGAAAATGACCTCCATGCACTACTTTCTAACTCTGTCTCTCTAATGCCCTGCAATTGACCTTAGAAAAAGGATAGTGTCTTTGAGCTTCACAGGCTGAAACTGAAATGCAGAAAAAATGCTGCTTTAATTTTCAACAGCCAGTTTAAGAAGAGCAAGACCTCCTTGAAACACAAAAGAAATGAAGTGAAAAGATGTAATGAGTGACAAAGAAGAAAATAAAGAACAAAAACTGATCTCCAATGCAATCACCTCAGCATGGCCTGCAGAGGAGAGTGGATTCATTTTCCAGTCACACTCAGACCAGGTAGTTTGAAGCTGACTTTGTTGGGCGAAACTGCAATCTCTTTCTTGCCATTAATGCATGTACGAAGGATCATAACATGTGGAAAAGAATACTCTAGTTTCTGCTGCTATTTTCAGAACTAGATTGGCTGATGTCATGGGTCGGTCACAAACAGCTTGCAAGCCAGAATAAACCATCCCAGCTATTCATTCATTTTAATGTCCCATCATTTCATATATTTAAGTATTTTTTTCATTGAAGAATGGCTGTCACCATGTTATTGGTTCAACGGTCATTGAACATTACATGTTTTTATTCCATTGATTTAAACAAACAGTTTAATATTTACTTCTACAGTATATGCTAGGTTCACTCCGTTGAAGGGAAAGCCTATCAGTATAACTATCTGTTTCAAAACAGGTTAGGCATAACTTCATCCAATTTGACTTTATTCAGTTTATTTGGTGCTTGCCTTCACACCAGGCCCTGACTAATTGGGAATGATTCTGTTTTTTGGTGTAAAGGACCCCTGTAAAACCCTTACTCTACTGTCAAACCAGAGAAGAATAACACATAGCCACTCACAATGCAATGAATATACATAATTTTTCTTCAAAATAAACTGAGTACATGGTAAAAATATGTATAAACACTTGAATATTAAGCTAGTAAAGCAAAAATCATCTAGCAGATCTCAAACACAAGGCATTAGAAATGCCCAAACAAAATAAACTCAAAATAGAGCTAGTCTGACAATTTTTAAAGCATTAATAAAAACATTACTAATTGTAATAATCTAATTGCATCGAAGGGGTTGAGATCAAGTGGTTAATACATTAGGTTCTCATTGTGGAAACCCAATTCCAAATCCTCAAAGTGACATCTCATGTGCAGTTCTAAGTGGTGATTCTTGGTCTCCCATTGTTTGGCTTCTAGTAGTAATTTCCTAGTTGTTGCTCTTAATGAGCTTAGTATTATATTGCTCATCAGAAGCTAACTATGTGTATCAGTTGGCTCAGATGCTCATTTGAGCTATATTTGTCAACTATAAGAAATATTAAAATAATAATAATCTAATTGTGATAACAAGCTTAGCTTTACATGTTAATGACCTATGAAACACTAGTCTATCAAATTCTGAATTCAACTAACATATGTCAACTCTCGAACATTAGAATACAATTAAACCCATGATAAATATGCAAAGAATAGCCTTAATAAAAGTTAATAATATAACCAATCTAGATATAGAAAAATAACAATATAAATACAAAGTAAATTAGTAAAGTTATATCTAGATATAGAAATATGCCTACTTAAAAAAATCTATTATGATATGAAGAATCACCCTATATGCTAATAAATAGTCAAATACTCATTCCAAACTCAAAACAGAGCTTTTATGGAAATCAGCCTCATTGTCAGAAAGAATGTGAAATATACAAAAATAAATAAATAAACAAAAATTAGGATAAACTCTTGCAGAGGCAGGGAGAATACACCCTATTCTAAAATCTCTCAATGCATTAAGTGTTCTCAGGTAAAATGAAGTAAGATACGTTCAATAAGAGCATCTGAATAAAGATGGCTTTCACGGAATAGACAACCAACAAAACACCAAGAATTGCCTTAAAAAGTAATGCAAAAGTTAGTAACAAGCACGGACAATCTATAAACAATTGTACAGTAGGTTATCACACCAAAGTGTAGCAACACACTGCAACCCATTCAACAAGTAAGAATAGATGCTTGAGAAAGAGCCAAATTTGATGGCATACCTGAAGCAGATTTGTTATACATTTAAAGTCAAAACTTAAATATGCTTTCCATAAATAGCTCCAAGCTCATGAGAACATAAAGAAATTTAGATATTGGCATCAAGCCATGAATGTCAGGAAACCATTTTCTTAAAAAATAGCAACATTGCTGGAGAATCATTTCCATTCTCAAAGAAATTACATCCAAAAATAAAATCAACTTTTTATTCTTTTCTTGAATATCATGTTCATGGAAACCTTTGTCAAATGACATGAGATTATTATAAGAACTCTTTTTTTCTTTCCTTCTTCCAAAATAGTCATGTTAGCATGTATGATTTATCAAGGTATTTGGCCTATGGCTGATTTGCTTCTACAAAACGGAATGTTTCAACCCTAACAAGAACACATGTCTAGAGAAAACAAACAACTTTTTTGAATGTACCAACTAGGGCAAATATGAACAGCAATTTTTCAAAATGTGTTGACTAGATAATAACATAAATCACAATTTTCCAGTGCAACCTTTAACTATGAAAGCAATGTAATTTTCTAGCACAAATTTCAAAGCAGTCTTTTTCTGATTTTTTGACCATATTTTTGAAAGATTCAGCACCAACTTATAGCACTTTTTGCCTTACACCTTCATGACCTCTTTCTCCCAAAAATTCTACTCAATTTGGTATTTACTCTTGTGTCCAAGGTCCAATGAATGAAATCTTTGGATTATTTGCTCCAAAACCAAATGTTACCAGAAATCAGACATATACAACAAAGGTGTGATGGAGTTAAAAAACTCACATATGGCATATTCATTTATCAATAGGAAGGGGAATGGGGGCAACCCTTTGGTGAAATGGTGGGGCTTCTTGCCTGTAGAGCCAACAACCAAGGTTCAAACCTCACGGGGTCGCCCTCTACCGTGTGAACAATGGAGTTTGTTGTTTACCCTCTATTAAGGGGAGGCTCTTTGGTGAACTGGTGGGGCTTCTTGCTTGTAGTGCCAACAACTAAGGCCCAAACCTTAATATTTTAATGGGGATAGCCCATTTTGGTGAATGAAGCGGTGTTTGGCGTCCTGCGCGAGCTAGGGTTCATCGCCCTAGTTCCGCTCTTTCTTTGTCTGTCTGTGGAGTGTATTCGATCTTCTTGGCAGGGGCGGGTGTTTTTTGTGGTGCGGGGAGTCATCGGCTAGGCAGGTCGTCTTTGTTTTTGTTCTGTTTGCTCTCTTCTTTGGCGGCATTTTTTGGTGCGGGGTTTATCTATTGACGGTAGCTTGTGCAGTGTGTGGGGCGTTCGGTGTTTGAGGTGTTGGGGAAGTGTGAGAAGGGGGTGTGCGTTGGGTGGAATCGGTGCTGAAGCAGTGTGAGAGGTTTGGAGTTGGGTTTAAATTTTTCTGGGTGTTGGGTGTGGTAGAATGAAAGGGGTTTCTCAAAGTTTGGTGCTTGCTAGTGTGAAGCTGTCTCAGGGCTTTTCTAGGGACATGCATGCAAAGGGGACGGATTCCTCTTTTGTGGGAGAGAGCTCTAAGCTTAAGAAAGTAAATGGATGTTTGTCGCGGACTCATGATCGTCCCGTCCTAGTTATTTCAACTGAATCGGTGCAAGAGGACATTTCTTATTGGAGCCAACATGTTCTAATTTGTAAGTTTCTGGGATTCATGTCTCTCTCTTGGCTTTGGAGTCTTGGATTCGTCAGTCCTGGCAGGTTGAAGGAGATTTTGAAATTTTGGTGGTCGCGAATGGCTATTTTATGGTGGATTTTTCTTGCATTACGGATCGTAATCGAGTTTTTGAGGGAGGGTCGTATTTTTACAATCATGTGGGCTTGTTCATGAAGCCTTGGCATGGAGGATTTAATGCGGCAGAGAATCTGCCTTCACGGGTTCCTATTTGGGTCTATCTGCCATGGCTGCCGTTGGAGTTTTGGAGGGAGGATATTTTGCCCCAGATTGCTGCTTTGTTGGGGAAGGCAGCTGCCATTGCTCAGAATACTCTCGATAAAAAGGTATTCTCTTATGCTCGTATTTGTGTTGAAATTGACTTAAATAATCCGTTGTCGGATTCTTTAGAAATTTGTCTTGGCTCTGCCTCGTGGGTTCAACAGTTAGATTATGAGTCCCTTCCTTTTCGATGTCGTTTTTGTCATGAGAATGGACACCTTCAGCGCCAATGTCCTCAAGCACCTAAAGCGGCTAGGGTTTCTTCTGCTCCTTCATCAGGGGCTTCGGTGGAGAAGGGGGATAAAGGAAAGGCACCTGTGGCTAAGGGTGGGCCTGATAAGGATGGCTTTACTCCTGTTAGGCCGAGGGCTAAAGGGAGGAAGAGGACCTATAAGAAGGATAGACAAAGCGATCAGGGATTCAACCGTTTTGAGGTCTTGGAGACTTAGGCCTTGGAGGAGGGGAGTCCTGTTGAGATTTCTTCTGGGGTCACTAGTATGGTTACAGGGTTGGAGCAGGCAATTGTTGATACAAGGCTGGAGCAGGCAATTGTTGTTAAGGATAATTCTTCGGCTTTGGAGCAGGGGAATTCTGGGCTTCCAGGTGTCTCTACAAGTTTGCAGGATGATATTGTATTAGCGGATTTAGCTAAGGAGGAGTTGTTTTCAAGATAAAGGACGGGGATTGTCTTTTGTTCTGGGGGTGCTACAACGCCCTCTTAAGAAGGCTCATTTTGAAAATTCCTCTAAAGTTGGTCGTAAGAA
>VDFB02000015.1:93298499-93455280 GCA_007258455.2 Sequoia sempervirens
AAGTGAGCAAATCTAAAAAATATTTTATATGATCACACATAGTCAAAGGTATTATTCTCTCATGATTTCCTACTCATATGGCAAAGTACAATTGACCCTCTATCTCATTATTTCTTGGTATGTGAAATGAAATTGGCATTGCATAAGCCATAAATGAAATAATTGATTCACTAGAAGTTGATATAAAGCAACACATCTGGATGGTTTCCCACCATTACTTTCATTTCTTTGCACTCTATAGGGTTTCTCTATCTACAATGGAATCTCTCTTTTTTCGACAAGTAGACAATTGTGAAATGGCCTTCCATGGCTCAATAACAAAGGATCATCTCAAAAGGATTTGTGTTCTAGAAAGTGATTTGGTTGAGGTTTCCATCAAGAAAAATATATCTAAGAAGCCATGTAAATTTAAAGTTGCCTTGTTCTTTTCTCTCAAATCTAATGTTGCTAGCAAATGATCAAGATATAGTAATGTGTTGCTTTGTGTTATATTCATAACAAGATTGGAAGATGCTTTGGCACTTGATTGGGACTTCATATGAGAAGTTATCCCCATTTCAAGGGCAAATTTTAGAGGCATTTCCACCATGGGTGCATTTAGAGAGCTAGAATATTGTTTCAATGTGTCGATTAAGCAAATAGGAGAAATGCAAGATTTTATGCTATCTAGAGGAGCCATAAAATATTTTATGGAGTTTAAATATGAAACTTTGACAGACCCTTTCCTTTCAACTCACACACTAGTGGCTTGTAAAAGCTACTCTCAAGCATACAACACAACAAGTGCCCTCCTCCATCTTCTTGTTTCTACTTTGATCCTCCCTCCATTGCAAGAGGAAGGTCCTTTTGGTGATAGTGTTAGCTTCACTAAGATGGTGGGCAAGAACTTTGTTAATATATATATATGATTAGTTAGTTTATTGTACTATATTTGCCCCTTTTTCATCTTCATCTAGGATGCAGTTTTCTTTGCATTGCCTCGTACATACAAATATGGCAATTACACTGGTTAAGTATCTTACTCTAAAAAGTCCTACTAAACTACATCACTGGCATTTTGTAAACTAAACTAAATGTTAAAAAAAAAAAAAACCTATTTTAATATAAAAGGAGAGACTCACTTCCCTCACTTATCAAAAGAAAGTTGAAAGACCCAAAAGGAAAGTTTGAAAGACTCAAAGGGAAAGTTTAACTCATTAAATATATGAGCATCCAATAGTTGTCCTATGGAGGTAGAAAAATTTACTAGAGGCCATTTACTATGCACCATTTTAGCACATATGACATCAAAATTCATTTATGTAATCATGCCTTTACTAAGACAAGTAAACTCCTATGTTACCCAGGGATGCATACCCAGCATATTTAGGGGTGTCCCCGATCAAAAATGTCTCAAAGATTCGAGGACACCTCGGAAACGTCCCTGCGTCATCCCCAATTTGACAACAAATTTTGGAAACATCCTGAGGACGTCTGTCAATAAGCCAAAAACGGCAGGGGACAGCTAGTTGTCCCCGGGACAACCAAGGGATGTCCCTAGACTGTCCCGAGGATGTCCTTAAATTGTCCCACGGATGACTAGCCATCCCCTATGGCCTAGCAAGTTATGATTTCATTTTAAAAGAAAAAACACAAAACTATTAAAAATATTATGTTCAGAACTTCTCTGTAGACACATCTCACTATTAGTCTATAGTTTTGATAACAAACATTGTAAGTCTACAGTTTAACAGCTTACACACATCTCATTAGAATCAGACCTAACCTTCTATTGATCCTACTCTCTTATTATTGTAATATTGGACAACAATTTTGCTTTAAATGTCAACCAAATGCTTTATCTTTGCTTCAAATTTGACTATTACAATGCTTGTGATGCAACCTTCTCAATTGATGTACTTATTCTCAAAATTTCAATGTGGAAGACATAACTAGAGAACTAACATGCTATAAAGAATGTATGATAGAATGTTTCTAAATGATGGATAGTGAGAAATTTTAATAGAACTTTTGAAAGAATATTGATGTGAAGTTCTATACTATTCCTTCATGAGCACATCATCTCAATATCAGCCAAAACAGTTAGATTGAATATGAGGGCATGAACCTGATCAGGGAATTTGAAACTACATGACCTCCAAATTTTTTTCAGTCGGAGAAGAATCAAGATTGACTACCTAATAACTAAGTGAATGAAACTAAAATTTAGAGATAAATTCACAAGCTCAAGTGAATTTTCAGAATAAGCACAGACAAAGATGAGGCAAAGACAATTTATTATGTTGCAATTCAACACATTTCATCCAGCTTGAGGCAAAGACAATTTATTATGCTGCATTTCAACACATTTCATCCAGCTTGTGGCATGAAATAAAACTTGAGAAGCCAAAAAGGTAATTTTATGTTGCTTTCTATGAAATGAAAATATCAATTGAACTCTAATAATATCAAGGTTGCCAGGGGACTGGTACGAGAGACTAGTACCGGTACCAGTATGGCTTTTTTTGAAAAATAGGAGACATGGGTACTTGGAGACGCCATCTTTTTTTAATATAAAAAAAAAATTAATAAATTAATAATTTATAGAATATATCATGACATTGAACTTTCAAAACAAGAGCAGTAGTAAAGTTTAACAATAAACATTAAAGTTTAAATACACAAATGTCATTATGTTAGAGTGACAAAACTTTATGCTTTCACGTTATACCTTTTTTATGCTTTTAAGTTACACGGGAGACGCCAAGTTTTCCGTCGGGAGATGTCGAGAGACTCGAGAGACGGCGCGTCAAGTTTCCGAGCTGCTAGAGGCGTTTCTGGGGACGTCTTCGATACTGGAGAGGCGTACTAGTCCCCAAGACACGCCTTAGGGGGCAGGAGACATGTCTCCCAACAACACTAAATATTATGTGTTTGGGTTCTATGATGTATATGATGATTCCCTTATCATATGAATATTTGAAATTTTTTGTATTTTTAAATTTTTTCCATTTTTTAATAGTCGTCCCCTACCATCCCCTAAAAATTGGCCTCCCTCCCATACCCATTCCCGATACGTGTCCCCCATCCCTGTCATCCCCATGCCAAAAACTTGGGGTAACATAGGTAAACTCTCAAGATACAACCAACTCAAAAATGATAGCCAAAAGAGCCTAGACTTTTTGCTAAAAAGTCCAAAGAAAAATAGATACATGCTACTTCCTCAAGTGCTCTACCATTAGTGGCAAGGGCAATTTTTAACATTTCCCCCTAGATTTTACTATCCGTAACCAGTCTATGAGTGAAGTTCTTGAGTCTTGCGACTACCCAAAAATGAAAAAAAAAAAGCTATGTGCTACCTCTTCAAGTGCTTGACCGTTAACTGCCCTACCACTCGAGGACGTTTTTAACATTTTCCGATTAGATCTCACCGTCCCTAACAAAAGTCTCATAACTACCCAAAAATGAAACAGAAAAACAAAAACTTTTTGGTTCATTTGATAAAACTCATTAATTTTCCCATAAGCGGTGTAAAAAATTAAAAACTAAAAAGAGCATTAACATAATTTCCAAAAAAATCTATTAGACTTCATAACCCTGAATTGGCTATAAGTTTGAGTCTCTCGGCTTACTTTATTACAATGCTCGATATAAGAACGCCAACTGTAAAATAAAACCAGCACTAAACAATAAAAAATAACCTTTCACAGCTCTAAGGTGGCTAGAAGTCAAGGGTTCGAATCCCACAGCTGCCAGTGCTAGTTTTTGTCCACTATTAATAAATTTAGGTCGGTACAAGAATAATAGCACTGTAAATTAAAATAAACATTAATCACAAATTTTTAAGCATTTTTTATTATTAGATTTCATAATCCTATTAAGGCTACAGGCAAACATTCAATTGATATAGCTATCCAAAAACAAAAAAGAAATTCAGCTCAATATAAGAATTTTAACTATGTAAGGAAAAACAACAATCAAACAGAAATCCTTCAACACTTCTCCTTCAAATTTTATCACCCTAAACTGGCTACTGGTCAAGGATTCAAGTAAAACAAGATTGAAAATGAATCATGTTTGTCCACTGTAGATGTATCTATTGTTTTCATTGTAATCAATCAAGCTTGTATGCTTTGCATTCCGATTGAAAAGAATACAGTTTATTCTATCAATTTTGATTTCATGTTTATGTTTTCTTTCAATCATTTGCATTCCGGGTGGCTTCACAGCCAAATCTTACAGTAATCCATCTCAATATAAGACTATTAACTATGAAAACATAGAAAAAATAAATAAATAATAATTCACACATTTGATCTTTAGATTTTATCAACCTAAGCTTGCTACAGGTCAAGCGTAATTTTGTTCACAGCTAATAAGTTCTACCTCAATATAAGAAAAACACGATGTAAAACGATTAAACAGAAGACTTGAAAATCTGAATATATATAGTTAATTTTAGGTGATCTTACAATGGCATTACAGGCAGGAAAATGACCTCCATGCACTACTTTCTAACTCTGTCTCTCTAATGCCCTGCAATTGACCTTAGAAAAAGGATAGTGTCTTTGAGCTTCACAGGCTGAAACTGAAATGCAGAAAAAATGCTGCTTTAATTTTCAACAGCCAGTTTAAGAAGAGCAAGACCTCCTTGAAACACAAAAGAAATGAAGTGAAAAGATGTAATGAGTGACAAAGAAGAAAATAAAGAACAAAAACTGATCTCCAATGCAATCACCTCAGCATGGCCTGCAGAGGAGAGTGGATTCATTTTCCAGTCACACTCAGACCAGGTAGTTTGAAGCTGACTTTGTTGGGCGAAACTGCAATCTCTTTCTTGCCATTAATGCATGTACGAAGGATCATAACATGTGGAAAAGAATACTCTAGTTTCTGCTGCTATTTTCAGAACTAGATTGGCTGATGTCATGGGTCGGTCACAAACAGCTTGCAAGCCAGAATAAACCATCCCAGCTATTCATTCATTTTAATGTCCCATCATTTCATATATTTAAGTATTTTTTTCATTGAAGAATGGCTGTCACCATGTTATTGGTTCAACGGTCATTGAACATTACATGTTTTTATTCCATTGATTTAAACAAACAGTTTAATATTTACTTCTACAGTATATGCTAGGTTCACTCCGTTGAAGGGAAAGCCTATCAGTATAACTATCTGTTTCAAAACAGGTTAGGCATAACTTCATCCAATTTGACTTTATTCAGTTTATTTGGTGCTTGCCTTCACACCAGGCCCTGACTAATTGGGAATGATTCTGTTTTTTGGTGTAAAGGACCCCTGTAAAACCCTTACTCTACTGTCAAACCAGAGAAGAATAACACATAGCCACTCACAATGCAATGAATATACATAATTTTTCTTCAAAATAAACTGAGTACATGGTAAAAATATGTATAAACACTTGAATATTAAGCTAGTAAAGCAAAAATCATCTAGCAGATCTCAAACACAAGGCATTAGAAATGCCCAAACAAAATAAACTCAAAATAGAGCTAGTCTGACAATTTTTAAAGCATTAATAAAAACATTACTAATTGTAATAATCTAATTGCATCGAAGGGGTTGAGATCAAGTGGTTAATACATTAGGTTCTCATTGTGGAAACCCAATTCCAAATCCTCAAAGTGACATCTCATGTGCAGTTCTAAGTGGTGATTCTTGGTCTCCCATTGTTTGGCTTCTAGTAGTAATTTCCTAGTTGTTGCTCTTAATGAGCTTAGTATTATATTGCTCATCAGAAGCTAACTATGTGTATCAGTTGGCTCAGATGCTCATTTGAGCTATATTTGTCAACTATAAGAAATATTAAAATAATAATAATCTAATTGTGATAACAAGCTTAGCTTTACATGTTAATGACCTATGAAACACTAGTCTATCAAATTCTGAATTCAACTAACATATGTCAACTCTCGAACATTAGAATACAATTAAACCCATGATAAATATGCAAAGAATAGCCTTAATAAAAGTTAATAATATAACCAATCTAGATATAGAAAAATAACAATATAAATACAAAGTAAATTAGTAAAGTTATATCTAGATATAGAAATATGCCTACTTAAAAAAATCTATTATGATATGAAGAATCACCCTATATGCTAATAAATAGTCAAATACTCATTCCAAACTCAAAACAGAGCTTTTATGGAAATCAGCCTCATTGTCAGAAAGAATGTGAAATATACAAAAATAAATAAATAAACAAAAATTAGGATAAACTCTTGCAGAGGCAGGGAGAATACACCCTATTCTAAAATCTCTCAATGCATTAAGTGTTCTCAGGTAAAATGAAGTAAGATACGTTCAATAAGAGCATCTGAATAAAGATGGCTTTCACGGAATAGACAACCAACAAAACACCAAGAATTGCCTTAAAAAGTAATGCAAAAGTTAGTAACAAGCACGGACAATCTATAAACAATTGTACAGTAGGTTATCACACCAAAGTGTAGCAACACACTGCAACCCATTCAACAAGTAAGAATAGATGCTTGAGAAAGAGCCAAATTTGATGGCATACCTGAAGCAGATTTGTTATACATTTAAAGTCAAAACTTAAATATGCTTTCCATAAATAGCTCCAAGCTCATGAGAACATAAAGAAATTTAGATATTGGCATCAAGCCATGAATGTCAGGAAACCATTTTCTTAAAAAATAGCAACATTGCTGGAGAATCATTTCCATTCTCAAAGAAATTACATCCAAAAATAAAATCAACTTTTTATTCTTTTCTTGAATATCATGTTCATGGAAACCTTTGTCAAATGACATGAGATTATTATAAGAACTCTTTTTTTCTTTCCTTCTTCCAAAATAGTCATGTTAGCATGTATGATTTATCAAGGTATTTGGCCTATGGCTGATTTGCTTCTACAAAACGGAATGTTTCAACCCTAACAAGAACACATGTCTAGAGAAAACAAACAACTTTTTTGAATGTACCAACTAGGGCAAATATGAACAGCAATTTTTCAAAATGTGTTGACTAGATAATAACATAAATCACAATTTTCCAGTGCAACCTTTAACTATGAAAGCAATGTAATTTTCTAGCACAAATTTCAAAGCAGTCTTTTTCTGATTTTTTGACCATATTTTTGAAAGATTCAGCACCAACTTATAGCACTTTTTGCCTTACACCTTCATGACCTCTTTCTCCCAAAAATTCTACTCAATTTGGTATTTACTCTTGTGTCCAAGGTCCAATGAATGAAATCTTTGGATTATTTGCTCCAAAACCAAATGTTACCAGAAATCAGACATATACAACAAAGGTGTGATGGAGTTAAAAAACTCACATATGGCATATTCATTTATCAATAGGAAGGGGAATGGGGGCAACCCTTTGGTGAAATGGTGGGGCTTCTTGCCTGTAGAGCCAACAACCAAGGTTCAAACCTCACGGGGTCGCCCTCTACCGTGTGAACAATGGAGTTTGTTGTTTACCCTCTATTAAGGGGAGGCTCTTTGGTGAACTGGTGGGGCTTCTTGCTTGTAGTGCCAACAACTAAGGCCCAAACCTTAATATTTTAATGGGGATAGCCCATTTTGGTGAATGAAGCGGTGTTTGGCGTCCTGCGCGAGCTAGGGTTCATCGCCCTAGTTCCGCTCTTTCTTTGTCTGTCTGTGGAGTGTATTCGATCTTCTTGGCAGGGGCGGGTGTTTTTTGTGGTGCGGGGAGTCATCGGCTAGGCAGGTCGTCTTTGTTTTTGTTCTGTTTGCTCTCTTCTTTGGCGGCATTTTTTGGTGCGGGGTTTATCTATTGACGGTAGCTTGTGCAGTGTGTGGGGCGTTCGGTGTTTGAGGTGTTGGGGAAGTGTGAGAAGGGGGTGTGCGTTGGGTGGAATCGGTGCTGAAGCAGTGTGAGAGGTTTGGAGTTGGGTTTAAATTTTTCTGGGTGTTGGGTGTGGTAGAATGAAAGGGGTTTCTCAAAGTTTGGTGCTTGCTAGTGTGAAGCTGTCTCAGGGCTTTTCTAGGGACATGCATGCAAAGGGGACGGATTCCTCTTTTGTGGGAGAGAGCTCTAAGCTTAAGAAAGTAAATGGATGTTTGTCGCGGACTCATGATCGTCCCGTCCTAGTTATTTCAACTGAATCGGTGCAAGAGGACATTTCTTATTGGAGCCAACATGTTCTAATTTGTAAGTTTCTGGGATTCATGTCTCTCTCTTGGCTTTGGAGTCTTGGATTCGTCAGTCCTGGCAGGTTGAAGGAGATTTTGAAATTTTGGTGGTCGCGAATGGCTATTTTATGGTGGATTTTTCTTGCATTACGGATCGTAATCGAGTTTTTGAGGGAGGGTCGTATTTTTACAATCATGTGGGCTTGTTCATGAAGCCTTGGCATGGAGGATTTAATGCGGCAGAGAATCTGCCTTCACGGGTTCCTATTTGGGTCTATCTGCCATGGCTGCCGTTGGAGTTTTGGAGGGAGGATATTTTGCCCCAGATTGCTGCTTTGTTGGGGAAGGCAGCTGCCATTGCTCAGAATACTCTCGATAAAAAGGTATTCTCTTATGCTCGTATTTGTGTTGAAATTGACTTAAATAATCCGTTGTCGGATTCTTTAGAAATTTGTCTTGGCTCTGCCTCGTGGGTTCAACAGTTAGATTATGAGTCCCTTCCTTTTCGATGTCGTTTTTGTCATGAGAATGGACACCTTCAGCGCCAATGTCCTCAAGCACCTAAAGCGGCTAGGGTTTCTTCTGCTCCTTCATCAGGGGCTTCGGTGGAGAAGGGGGATAAAGGAAAGGCACCTGTGGCTAAGGGTGGGCCTGATAAGGATGGCTTTACTCCTGTTAGGCCGAGGGCTAAAGGGAGGAAGAGGACCTATAAGAAGGATAGACAAAGCGATCAGGGATTCAACCGTTTTGAGGTCTTGGAGACTTAGGCCTTGGAGGAGGGGAGTCCTGTTGAGATTTCTTCTGGGGTCACTAGTATGGTTACAGGGTTGGAGCAGGCAATTGTTGATACAAGGCTGGAGCAGGCAATTGTTGTTAAGGATAATTCTTCGGCTTTGGAGCAGGGGAATTCTGGGCTTCCAGGTGTCTCTACAAGTTTGCAGGATGATATTGTATTAGCGGATTTAGCTAAGGAGGAGTTGTTTTCAAGATAAAGGACGGGGATTGTCTTTTGTTCTGGGGGTGCTACAACGCCCTCTTAAGAAGGCTCATTTTGAAAATTCCTCTAAAGTTGGTCGTAAGAAGGATGTGGACAAGATTAAATCTACTGAAGATTTGTTGGTGGAATCTGGGTCTGTTAAGACCATTGATGCTCACTTCTCTCATCCTTCCTCATGATTATTCTCTCATGGAATGCAAAGGGGTTGAATAGCACCTCCCGTCAAAAGGCTATTTAGGATATGATTATGGTTCATTCTCCAGATATCTTTTGTGTTCAGGAGACTAAGCTTCGGGTGGACTTCATGCTTCAGTATGCTTCACGTATTTGGTTTTTTGGTCAATGTCAGTGTATTGGTTCTAGGGGAACTCTTGAGGTCTAGTTTTGGAATCTGGTGAGACTATTTTGGTCAGTAATGTTTATGCTCTGATTGACATCCGTGGTAAAATTCAGCTTTGGGCCCACATCAGGTATGTTGGTCCTGTGCACCCTATCTACCTTGGATCTTAGTCGGAGATTTCAACTCGGTGTTGTGTTTGGAGGAGAAAAAAGGGGGGTTGCCTAGGCTTGGTCCTGCTTCAGATTTTTTTCGATCAAATGTGGATTCTCTTGCTCTAGTTGATGTTAAGCCCTCTAATGGAATATTCACTTGGAATAATAGACGGAGTGGGCCAGAAGCGATATCTGAGCGGTTGGATAGATTTCTTGTTTCTAGTTTTTGGGTGGCTGGCTAGCAGCATTGTCACTTGCTCTGAGATTTTGGACTGGTGCAGCTCTGATCATTGGCCAATTAAGTTTTCTACTTCTTCTTTTACTATCCCAAAGAATCCTCCTTTCAAATTTCAGCTTATGTGGCTTCGAGATTCTTCTTTGCATGATCTTGTTGCTCAGTGGTGGCGGGATGGAGCCCCTACGTATGGTACTACTATGTATTCTTTGGTTAAGAAGCTGCAAAATGTCAAATATCATCTTAAGCGATGGAATAGGTCGTCTTTTGGGAATCTTCAGGCCAAGAAAAGGGAAGGGCAGGATCGTCTTGCTATTATAACTTGCCAAATTCGGGATTTGGGATTTTCGAAGGCTCTTGGTCATGCTGAGTCCCAAGCTCTAAAATTGGTGGAGTGGGAGCTTCGTGAGGAGATTTTCTGGAAACAAAAGGTTAGAATTGACTGGCTTCAAAAGGGTGACAGGAATACTGCTTTCTTCCATCATTCTGTGCAAGCTCGTCGGAATAAGTGTTATATCTCTTCTCTTGTTAATTCTGAGGGTCTTTTGATTTCTTCACAACAGGCTTTGTTTAGAGAGGCTCGTCAGTTTTACTCTGCTTTGTTTACTGAGGATTCACTTCCTGTTGAGGCTTATGAGAATATGGTCCTTGCTTGCATTCCTTCTTTGATTTCTAATGATTTGAATGCTTCTCTGACTCGTCTGATTACTCTGTTTGAAGTGGAAGAGGTTGTGTTTGGGATCAATAAGGGGAAAGCTCCTAGCCCCGATGGCTTCCTAGTTGAATTTTTCCAAGAGTTTTGGGATATTGTGAAGCTAGATTTGTTGGAGGTTGTCCAGGAGTCTCTTCATAGTAAGCAAATGCTTCGAGCCCTGAATGCTACTTTTTTGGTTCTCATCCCTAAGAAGGAAGGTGCTGATAGGCTTGAATTCTTTAGACCTATTGTGCTCTGTAATGTGGTGTATAAGATTATTATGAAATTGATTGTTGAGAGGCTTAAACCTTGTTTGCCTGTTGTTATTTCTGAGGAGCAAGGAGGATTTGTGGTAGGTCATCAAATTTTGGATGGGGTGGTGGTAGCCTCTAAGGTTCTTCATTCTATGGCGACCTCTAAGGATAGGTCTATGTTCATCAAGTTGGTTATGGCCAAAACTTATGATAGAGTTAAATGGAGTTTTCTACAAAAGATTTTATTGGCCTTTGGGTTTTCTTCTGATTGGGTGAGTTGGACTATGAGTTGTGTGGCTTCTTCCTCATTTACGGTTATTATAAATGGTGAACCTTCAGAGCTTTTTGGTGCTTCCAGGGCCTTCGTCAGGGGGATCCGCTCTCCCCTTATCTGTTTATTATAATGGCAGTGGGGTTGGGTCGGTTTCTTAATTTTCAGGTTTCTCAAGGCTTGATTCAGGGCTGGCAGTGGGGTTTGGGTCTGCCAACACTTTCTCATCTCCAGTTTATGGATGACACCTCTTATCGGGTTGGCTCGCATTCAGGAAGCTAAATCCTTTAGGCATGCTTTGGATATCTACCTTGCTACTTCGGATCAGAAAGTCAATGAGCAGAAGTCTTCTATTTTCTTTTTTAATACTCCTCAGGCTATTCAACGGCAGATTGCAGCTATTTTGCGGTTTCAAATTGGATCTCTTCCCTTTGTCTATTTGGGTATTCCTCTTGTTGTTGGTCGTCAACCTAGGTCCTCCTGGCAGATGTTGCTTGATAAATTGCGAAGGAAGGTAACTCATTGGACTCATCAGTGGTTGTCTACAGCTACTAGAGTGACTCTTCTCAAATCAGTTATTTAGGCCCTTCCCATCTACAAATGCTTTGTTCAAGCAGCCCCTATGTATTTCCTTAGGGAATTTGATGCTCTTTCACATCAATTTTTTTGGAGTGGTAACTTACTGTCTACTAAGTGGAGCCTTGTTAAGTGGGAATCTGTGTGTAGACCAAAGCAGGAGGGTGGTCTTGGTTTATGTTTTGCTATTTTGAATGGCCAAGTTCTTGCTACTAAGCTTTACTAGCGGTGGTATACCAATCAACACCAATTATGGGCCCGCATTCTCAATCATAAATATCTTAGGGGTGTTGATTCTTTTGAGGTTCCTCACTATCCTCTGGAGGGGAGTGGTTTTATGATTTGGCAGACTTTGAAAGTGGGGGCAAATTTGATTAAGCGGGCACTTTTTTGGATTTGTCATTCGGGATCACAGGCTCTTTTTTGGTTAGATTCTTGGGATGGTCACCCATCTATTCTCTCTACTTTTCCTCACCTCCAGTCCCTTTCTGATGTTTTTACTGCGGTTGGTTGGGATACCGTTGAGCATTATAAGGTTGTGTTGGAATTGTGTGCCTCAATCCCACTGGCCTAAACATCTGAGAGAGCGATTTCAGTGTGACCGTTGAGATGTCTGGCCGATCTGCTTGGTGATCCTGAACTGTCTGTGAGATCAGTGTGACTCAGCCCGATCTGTGTTCTCCTTGTGAAGTTCCTTTATTGGTGTGACCTCTGGCATGTTCTGGTGATGAACGTTATCAGCGTGACCTGAACTATCGGCGCAAGTTTCCTAACTCCTTCCAACAATAGAAGTTTGGCCAATATTGGTGTGACCTTTGGTTGCCTTGCCGACGGAAGTGATCGGTGTGACTTGAACTGTCGATGTGACTACTCGATCTCTTGCCGATAGTGTTGGTCTTATCGATGGATTTGCTCATGATGAACATCGGTGTGACTCTGGCCGATGGTACTTGGTCGGGGTGACATGAAGATTTTGAAAGAGTCTTAATGACAGAGCGTGTCTGGCCGATGGGTTTGCTTTTGGTGTGACTCTTGCTGATGAGGTGTTCCGAACTGTAGCTGAGTGTGAGGTCGTCAGTGTGACTTGGGACTTCGGTGAAACCTTCTCCAATGATGGTTGTCTTGCCACTAAGGATAGTTGATGCTCCTGTTGATCATTGGGGTGACTCAGGCCAACAAGATGGTTCGAAAGGTGTTTGAGCTTAATGACATCGGGGAGACTTGTGGGTTCGATGTGACATTATGAACTCTTGCCGATGGGCTTGGTCGAGACCTCAGGATGATGGACGACATCAGGGAGACTTTGATGATCGGTGTGTTTTTCCAAACTGTGGCCGATAGACAAAGTCATGCCAATAGACTCGAAGGCGGACCATGGTTGAACAGGTGCTAGCTTGATTGAACTGCTGAGTTGTACTATGACTGTACAGTTTGCTCGTAACCGTTCGGTCTAGTTGGAAATTGGAACGATGGCAGTTGGAGAAGTTTGTTAGATGTCCAAGACTGTTGACAGTTGGTCCAACAGAAAGAATACAAACTGATCTACAGAGGAAGTAGAACTGTTTCCTATCAGTTGAGAACGAATATATAAACATTGAACGTTCTGCAGTAATATTAGAGAGAGGAAGATCTAAGCAAGGTTATGCTACCGAAATCTCCCCTAATAGAATGTCTTGATCGATCTTTTTGTTGTTAATCTGCACTGTATACTGTGTGAGAGTATTGTAACAGTGCAAAGGTTGAAATGGACTAAGAGGTTGATCAGGGAAATGTAAAAAGGGAGAGAGGGAAATAGAACAGGGTTGCTACCAGTTTGTCTCCAGAATGAAACAAGTTGTAATCTCTGTGAAAAGGCTATGAGCCTGACATTGTATTGTAACTTTGTTTGTTGTTGAATAATACAATGGCTCGGATCTTCTGGAGTGTGGGGTTTTTTACCCGAAAGGCTTTTCCCCACATAAATCTGTGTGTTCTAATCTTCTGGAATGCTAAAAATAGCCTATCGAAGGGCAATTTTCACAAAAAAAAATTTGAGATATGGGTTTTGTCCAGAAAAAAATTCTAAGACAACCCAGAACGTCAGAAATGCAAAAATCTGACTTCTACTTGACCATGCAAGGAATTTTCAGTTGAGAAAATTAGAGCCTCGAGAACTGATGCTCTAGAGTAAAACTTTCCTGAAAAATTCTAGCACATGGGTTTTACTGAGGAAGCTATGTAGAACGATCCAGATGATTTGTTTTGCCAAAATTTGCCTGTTTCTCGAACATGCGAATGGAGTCTGAGAGAATTTGGAAGAATTTGAGAAGAGAAGAGACGTTTTTATATTGCTCTCCTCTATCAAAATCGCCACTTAATCTTCAAATTCGCTGATAATTGTGAACTTGTACCTGCAAAAGGAATTTCTCTAATGCCTTTACCACTGATTGCTGATAAAATCGCCCAACTAAAGAAAATTCGCCTCTGCCTTGAAAAGAATTCAATTTTTTGAAGTTGGATGAATGAACAATGATAGACGCCATGATTAAATAGAGCAAAATCGCACCATAAAGGATGACTACAAGATTTCAAAACCCTACTTGAAAAAGAATGTTTTTGATTGGACCCCCTCCAATTGAACTGATACTGACTCGAAGTCCCAATTAAAATAATAATAAAAATATTCATCTTTCCTTTACATGCGATTTTAATCCTTCAGCATAAAGAGGCACCAAAAATGAATTAATTGGGCAAAATCGCCACATTTCATGCTGGTATGCAAAATAAATATTTAATATTATTTTATTCAGTTGACAAAAAAAAAGTCAAAAGCATTTGAATACACTCGACAAACTTCACTGATTCCAAAAAGTCATCACTTGACCCTCTAGGCGCCCATTTGCAAGAGTTATTAACTTTTTTGCTAACTTCCTATTTTATAGCTGACTGCAAAGTTATAGTTGACCATGTTCAGCACTGATTTTTGGGTGACCGAGTGACGTTGTGACCAAGCTAAGATATCCACCGCGAAGCCTGTAGAGCAAGGATGAAATGTTTGTTGGGAGCTGCAACTGCTAAAATCAACATTTGACACCCCAAAAAATTAGGCGCCTTTGATGAAATTGGTGTTCAGGCACCAGACTTGGCCATTTCTCCATTCTGCCATCTAACGCTTCAAACTGATGGCAAACGATGAACCCTGCTAACTAGATGATAGGCTCACTACATGACTGGAAGTATTTTGCATCCAATGACTATATGTAAGGTACTTGAAAGTTGTATTAAGGACCCTAAATGCAAGGGCGCCCCTAGCCTATGAAGGCTCAAACACCATTTTGTCAAAAATGTAACTTTCATCCGGATACCCAAGTTCGACCCTTGATACCAAGAGCTAGAGTGCTCTGATTTGCGCACCGCCAGTCTCATCGCATAGCTAGATCAACTTACGAGAGATGTCTCTGGAGGCGACGAAGCGATAAAACTGCTTCTAAGACCTCAAAGAGAAGGGCGCCCTTTCTAAGGTGAAATGTACTCTCCATACTTAGCCATTTTCCGGCTGTCTTCACTTTTCAATGTTCTACACAGACCTTGCACGTACAAGCGTTTGCCAAATCCCGGAGGCTGACGGCTAGGCTCGTTGGAAAGCTGGGGTAATTCCTCACAAGTCTTATGAATACTGCGAAAACTAAAAACTCCATTTGACAGACCTAAAGGCTGGGCGCCCCTGGCCTACAGAGGTACAGACGAAAATACTACATTTCTCCACCCTCTGATTTACGTGTCTGGTAGAATCTCTGCCACGATCACTCAAAATGTTGGATTGACTTGCGAACTGGTGCATTGCGAAGCTAGACTAGATTAGAAAAGATATCAAGAAGACCACATCTGCAAATTCAAACATCTAAGAGGTCATATTGAAGGGCGCCCCTGGGCTACAGGGGCACAGAAACTGCAAACTGACAATCCTCTGTGACATGCAACCTCTCATACCTCCAGCTTCTAACCTCAGTTGTCGGAGTTCTGCAACTCGGATGACTTCGTCGAATAGCTCGTTGAATAGTTGGGCTAATTTTGAAGAGATTGAATGTATTTGCAAGCAAAAGTAACAAGATTTGGGCCTTCAAAGAGAAGGGCACCCCTAAGCTACAGGGGTGCAGATTTACTTTCTGCTAAAAATCTTCATCTGTAAACACCTTTCTAGCCACTAAAATGACCATGCAGGGGTATAATCTCGTCGTGAAACACTTCTCCATCATGATATATCTCACTCTGAGTCCTAGGTTAAGGTTTTGTGCCCCAGGTACTGACTAATTGTTGCTGACGACTGACATAATACTGACCAAAGTCCATGCTTGACTTGCCTAAAAACTGTATTTTGACATCATTCAACAAGGTTTAGACTTTTTTAAGCAAAATGCCTTAATGAAGCAAAAAAATTGGTTTGGGTACAACAATGGTTTTGTTTGTTGAATCTGTTTATGCATGTTGTTGAAACTAAATTTACTTTTGCTTCTCTCAAAAGGATTAATGTGGGAAATGAACTATGTCTGATTCCGCTTTGTGACATAGTTGTACATGTTTTTGAGGCAATCTAATTGAAATTAAAGTTACTAAAGGCACTACTGTTCTTAGATGTTTCATTCTAAGATGACCCAAAATTTCCCAACAGGTTGCACAACATTGTGGATCAGTTGTAAGCTTTCCTTGGAAGCATCCTTCTAAGTGGCCACCTAGGGGGTCTAAGGAGGATAGGCATGAGCTAGCTCATCTTTTGGCTTCCCGTGCTTGTAACTCGTTGAGGGGGCCTGATGTCCTAGCTTGGGATGGTTTTGATTTGTCCGAGAAGTACTCTGTGTCTACTGGTTATAAGCAGCTTGGTAGGCAATTGTTTGGGGATATTGAGGTCCCTTGGTGGAAGCAAGTCTGGCACAAGTCGTCGTGGCCCAAGTGCAATTTTTTCATGTGGTTAGTTGCTCAAAACCGGTGTCTTACTTGGGATAATTTGTGTAAGCGAGGTTTCCAAGGCCCTTCAATGTGTGTTTTGGGTCGTAACTGTGAGGAGAGTGTCTCCAATCTCTTTTTCCAATGTTCCTTTGCTAGGGAGATTTGGCATTTTTGGTGGGGGGTGTGGAATACGCCCTGTTGGCATGTTTCCTCGCTGGTTGAGTTTGTCGATCGATGGGGCAAGGCCCCTGTTTCTACTTCCTTCAAATTGTTTGGGCTCTTGGCCCATCCTTTATTATTTGGAACCTTTGGTTGGAGAGGAATCGTCTTTTAGGATGTGATGTCGATGGCCCCTCGCTTGTGGTGGAAAATTTTGCATTCTGTGGGAGAGACTGTCGCTGCTTAGTGTGATCTAACTACTTCAATGGATCCCTGTGATGTTGGTTGTTGTAATCGTCTTCATCTTCCTCCTCCGCAACGATAGCTCATGCATAATAGATGTAGACATCCTACCCCAAAGGTGAATAGGGAGGGGAGATGGTCTTCTCCACCTCAGGGAGTCTTAAAAATTAACATGGATGGATCTTCCCAAGGAAACCCGGGTCATGCAGGAATTGGTGGGGTTGGTCGGGACAGCTTTGGAGATGTTCAGTTTATCTTCTATGTTTATAAGGGTCTTCATACTAATAATTTAATGGAGGCTCAGGCCATTTTATTGGTTGTGGAGCGTGGAAGTCAGTTGGGGTGGCGCAGGATCATATGTGAGTCTGATTCCCAAGTTGCGGTGAACTTGTTGAATAGGCGACATTTAGAGGATGTTAGCTGGCATCTAGCTTTGATTGTTGAACAGATTTTTAACCTTTGTGCTTCTTTGGAGTTTGTTACTTTCACTCATAGTCCTAGAGATTGGAATGTTGTAGCTGATTGTTTGGCTAAATGGGCTTTTGATCATATTCACGATTGGAATTTGGTAGACTGGGATCAGTTACCCCCAGATTTGTCTCAACAGTTGGATCACTTGGTGGGGCTTGATAGGGCTATGTAATGCCCTTGCTTTGTACTTCTTGTTTTAATAAAAAATTTACCCCTCCTTTATGTTCATCAATAGGAAGGGGAAGAAGTTATATTTAGTGGTTATATAAAGTTAATTCGGACAAGTAGTTATTGTGTGTTGTAGTCAGTTGATAATTTTGTTGTATTTTTCTACCTTGGATATGATAGTGACTTTTCAGTGTTTATAAACTTTATACCACAATATCTCCTCACAATCCAGCCCAGCAGAGACCAACACAACCCTGCCAATATAATTTGGAATGCAGTGTTGTTAGTAGCATTTTACCACCCGCTCACATCAGACAACAAGACTAGAGGTTTACTCACATATCATTCAAATAAATCTTTTATTGTTAACTTAGCAATAACTTTATCAACTTCATACAGAACTGTTGGAAATATTGTCATTGATGTCAAAGGTACAAAGACGAAGTTTTCTATCATTAATGTTAAAGGAAGAATGAGGAAATTGTTGGATATTGTCATCGATGAGTTAAAGTAAAGTGAGAAGATTAAGCATGACTGAAGATAACATATTTAAAGAACAAAATGCAGGGTTACCCGAGGACGCGTCCCCCCCCCCAAAACCACCCGTCCCGGTTCCGGGGACGTCCCGAGTACCAGGGGACGGCTAGGGGACGGGGGGGGACCGTCCCCCTTTTTTGAAAAAAACTCGGAAACGTCCCCGGGACGGGGGGACGGCTGACAGAAAATTAGGGACGGCTAGCAGTCCCGGGGACGGCTGGGGGACGGCTGAGCCGTCCCTCGACTGTCCCGGGGACGGCCGGCCGTCCCCTGCGTTTTTAAGCGCCCAAACTTTAAAAAAAAAAGCAAAAAATTAAAAAATAAAACCCTGCCTATGTGGCATACGTGGGCCCCACCATGTTTTGCTCTCTTAAGAATGAAAGGAGGCCTCTAAAAGTTCATTATTTTCATTTTGTTTGTGTAGGGAGCCAAGGGTTTGAGAAGAAAAAAAATTGCAGCCATTGAAGGAGAAGGAGCAGCTGTTTGGAGGAGAGGAGGTTGAAAGAGTGTTGCTGGGAGTGCAAATCCATCAAAAAAGGTATGCATTTTCTTTCACCATTCTTTTTTTTTCATTTTTTTTGCAAAATATGAAGTTTGCATAGTCTGATTTTTTTTTATTTTGTTCATTTTCAGTCAACACTTGCATTCTAAAAACAAAAAATATGAGCAACAGTGAAGGTGGGAGTGATAGTGAAGTTGAAATGCAAGCTAGAAGGCAAACTAGAGAGCAAATAAGAATAACCCCTACCCAACACCATCATTCATCAACCAATTCCAAAACTATGAAGGACTATGCCAAACACCCAATAGACAAAAAAAAACCATTCCTTCAATTTGTGACAGCCATGGGTGAAAGACAAAAAAATTCAGGGGGGAGTAGGGTTTGGTTGTGCCATGTTTGTGAAAAGGAGTTTAGGGGCAGCTACACTAGAGTTAGGTCTCATTTTTTGGGTGAGGTGGGCCATGGAGTTAGAACGTGTCCTGCATTGACAGATGCACTATTTATAGAGTGCCAAACAATTCAAATGGAGTGTGATGGTGGGGTTCAAACTGGGTCTCCTTCTTTCCCAAGTTCACAATCGTCTATGCCTACTCCTACTCCTAGTCCTTCCACAGTTGGTAGTACTGTTATCTTAAGAGGAAAGAGGAAGGTGATTGGTGGTGATAAGGGAGCCTCAGTTGAGTCCATGTTTCAAAACCAAGCACGAGAAACCTGTGAATCCTCCATTGCCAAATTCTTTTTTGCCCATGCCATTCCATTTCATGTGGCCCGTTCCTCTTATTTCAAACAAATGGTGAAAGACTTAGTCACTGTTGGTCCTTCATTTGTACCCCCTGGAGATCATAAGCTACGCACCACCCTCCTAGACAAAGAGTACTCCAAAGTTAATGTGTTAATGGAGGAGATGAGGCAAACATGGATGAGGACGGGGTGCTCTATAGTGATGGATGGGTGGACTGATTGTAGACGTCGGCCACTCATCAATGTCATAGTCACATGCCCTGCTGGTTCTTATTTTCTTAGAGCCGTAGATTGTTCAGGGAGACGTAAGGATGCTGACTTCCAATTTTCCATTTTGAGAGATGCCATAGAGGAGGTTGGGGCTGCAAATGTGGTGCAGGTGATCACCGATTCAGCACGTGTGTGCAAATCGGCTGGATTGATGGTGGAGGGTACTTACAGGCATATATTTTGGACCCCATGTTGTGTTCATGCATTGAACAATGCATTGAAAGACATAGGGAAGATGGATTGGGTGAAGAAAACGGTGGCAGAAGCTAGAGAAATTCAAATGTTCATTTGCAACCACCACACCTCACTTGCTCTTTTCAGGACATTTTCAAAGAAGGAGTTTCTCAAACCTGTTGATACAAGGTATGCCATTTACTTCATTTTGTTTCACTTTCAATTTGTATTCATAATCTGATTTTGTTTTAAATTTTTATTTTTTAATGAATCATTGAATTAATGAATGTAGATATGCCACCTACTTCATCCTATTGGAGAGGATGCTTGAGGTGCATGAGCCTCTACAACTAATGATGGTCAATGCTGAGTGGACTAGATGGCCTAATGCAAGTTCCACTCAAGGAAAGAGCATCAAGCAAAAGATCCTCGATGATGATTGGTGGGCCAATGTGAGGTAAGACATATTAGATGGCTGATTTTCATATTAAATTTCTGATTTTAATATTTTAATTTTATTGTCCAATGTTCCAACTTTTGAAGTTTCTAACATGTCAAATAACTTGTCAACTAATTATTTTGAACTTTTTGTTTGCATTTTGCAGATATATTTGCTCCTTTATCTCGCCCATTGTAGATGTCATTA
This sequence comes from Sequoia sempervirens, assembly GCA_007258455.2. Lineage (NCBI taxonomy): Eukaryota > Viridiplantae > Streptophyta > Pinopsida > Cupressales > Cupressaceae > Sequoia > Sequoia sempervirens. The sequence continues at coordinate 93,318,985 of VDFB02000015.1, forward strand.
GATATGCTGATACAGACTCTCCTAGTCTTGGAGAGATATATGAGACATTTGACACTATGCTTGGGAAGATCAGGCAAGTTATTTTGGCAAAGGACCCCACTTTGGATTTATATGAGCAACACATTAGGCCCATTGTGACGCGGAGGTGGAATACAATGAACACCCCGCTTCATATGGCTGCCTTTGCTCTAAATCCAAAATGGTATGCACCAAGGGATGGTAGGGTGCCTCCATGTGATGATCCTGAGGTTTTAGATGGGTTCACAAAGGCCATTGAAAAGATTTATCCAGCCGAGCAAGCTTCAATACTTCGGTCACAATTTCTAGACTTTGCTAATCTTAATGGCCCAAACTTGAGCAAACCACAGGCGAGGTTGGATAGAGCTATATTAGCTCAAGGGAACCCTATTGGATGGTGGACCTATCATGGGAGAGATACACCACAGTTGAAGATACTTGCCACTCGCCTTCTTGCACAGGTTGCTAGTTCCTCTGCTGCAGAGAGGAATTGGTCTACATATGGCTTTATCCACTCTGTCAAGAGGAATAGACTTACCTCTAGACGAGCAGAGAAGCTAGTGGCTGTTCATAGTGCTCTTCGGCTTCAGGATCGACAGACTCCAGAGTATCGACAGACTCCAGCTCTACGGTGGGATATTGATCCCGAGGACGCGGCTCAGATAGATGAGGAGGAGACAGCTGAGGGCTTGGTTGGGGTCCCATTGGCTGAGGAGGAGCATTATGGTGGCAGTGACTCAGAGGATGACTCTGATTTTGATGCAGTTATGAGAGATGATTAGGGGCAGCAGTGCTCTTTGTTTATTTTGTAAATTTGTATTCATTATTGACATACGATATTGTATTTTGATTTTCATAGCAAACTAAAACTTTAAAACTATATGGCAGCAATGTAGCCTTTGGGCATTTTGATATAAGTTTATAAATTATAACTTGGAGGTTGTTTCATGATTCGTGTATGTTAATTTTGAATGCGTATTGAGTATTGGCATAATGTTGAACACAAATGTTATATGTTAATGTTCTATAATGTGTATTATGCATGCCTTATTCATGTTATGTATTGAATATTTAAAATTTCCCTATATTTTTTAAAATTTCCCTATATTTTTGTATAGCCGTCCCCTGCCGTCCCTAATTTTGGCCTCAAAAATCGGAAACTTGGGGACTCGTCCCGCCGTCCCCTGCCGTCCCCGTCCCGGAAACTTGGGGTAACCTTGACAAAATGTGATTATGAACAGCATTTCCTGAAACAATACATTCAGATGTATAACCTATGGTCTGATCTGTGCATATAAACAGAGTGCACTTTATGCATCGAATTGAGGAAACCATATATTGCTGGGCAAGTGTGAGAATCTTGGAATTACTATGAGAGAAGGTTACTATCAGGCTTTGCGGTATTTATTAAAGCTTGGGCCATAAGATGGATATGAATGATAACATGGGCAAAGATTTCAGAAGAACAAATGTCTATCACAGCTCCTAAGGATTAGAGTCGGGATTAATTGTAGGAAGATGCGAAAATATTATTGCATCATAAAATCACAAGGAAGGGAATTAGACTTGGACGGTGTCATCATTTAAAGTATGTACCATCTCCGATCTTTAGAGTGAACATGGTAATGAAGTCATAGAAATTGATAATAACGCTGGGTGCTTTAATATTGAAATAGGAAGCTGCAATGATACTTATATTAAAGAACAAATGAGACAGAAGCTTTTTCCCATTCCAAACAATGCAATATCATTAATCGACCTAGTTAAAAGCAATGATCAAAAAGGGAGAAGAAACATATCATAATACGATTTCATCACTAATAGTATATGTTAACTAAAATGTGCAACTAAAATAAATGAGATGGTGCGATGGCAAAAGATTTATAAAAACAAAATCTTAAGAGATGAGATTATCCTCCTAAAGATAAAAATGTCAGATTTATTAAGAGTCTAAATGGTGTGACTTTTTAAAGGAAAACAATAAAAATTAAAGTCAGATTTCAAAAGGTTCAATCTGTTTGAAGGCAGCAGTTCAAAGAGACATGTTGCTCAAGTAAAAGGTTGCAATGTTTGACCATAATACATATATGATTCAAATCAGATTTGCAGAAAGGAGAGAGTGTGAGAATGGAAATGTGAAATCAGAACAGAAGATTATATTTCTTGTGTGGGCATTAAAGTGACAGCATACATCACAAAGAAAGGATTGGAGTGAAGTAAAAAGCAGAATTCAGATTTTTGGTTTATCATAAGAGGTTGGTGCCTTGGAAGAGGGAGTTGGTGCTCCTTGTAGGTTGGTGCCTACAAAAACAGATTAAGAGGTTGGTGCCTACAACCATTGTTAACTTATATAAATATAAAGTACATTATTTGTATTGTGATTTTCTCCGGTAAGGGTTTCCACGTACAATCTTGGTGTCAACTTGTTCTTATTGTTATATTCTTGCATAATTGAAATTGTGATTGATAAAGTTATAAATTGGTAAAAGTTGTGTTATACTGATTCACTCCCTCTCCCCCTTCTCCCCTCTCAGTATAACTATGTGCTCATCAAGAACTTACCAAAAAATCATTTACTAGCAAAGCTTACATGCTACATTGCATTGTACTTTTTTAGACAAACTTTTCATTTGGAGAGTCTAAAATTTATGATTACTGGCTCAAAATCTGCTTTTATTTATGATTATTAGCACAAAAATCTGTTGTTAACCTTTTTCTTTCAAACCACTGCAACAAAAAAAATGCCTACTAGTTCTTTCATGGAAAAGCATCATGCTTAGGCATAGCTATTAGCCTGAATTTGCAGAAACTAGAAACTATACTTTGAAATAAACAAAAAGTAATCTCCCACTACATGTCTTTCAACTCTTATCCATTCCTTCTTTGTTATCAATGATTATGTGTGTCTAATATGATTATCTATATGCTCTGAATTAGTTACAATTGAACTATATAAGTTATCTCACAACAACAAAAAGCCTTGTGAAAGAGAATTAAAATGAAATTTGCAAATTTTCCCCAAAAAATTATTCATGCCTTCAAACTTTCTTGTGACCTTTGATGTCAAACTAGATTATAAAATCATTTGGATGAGGTAGTTAGTATCATGAAAGACTGAGTTAAAATAGTTTTGTAGATTTGATAATAATGCCACATCAGAAAGACTTTGTGTGGACACATTGCACATCAATCTCAGGTACAACTAAAGTTAAATGCAACTGGTGTTTGGATGATATCAATGGTGGCATTTATCGCTTCAAATGGCATTTAGCATAGGACGCATGACATAACACCACTAGTTGCACGGTATGCCTTGCAGATGTCACATATCAGGCAAAACAAGCTCTTCAAGTGATTTCTGAAGGTAAGACAAAAAAGGCAAGAATTGAGATAAAAATAGCTTTTAATTTTGCAAATGCTAGGAGCAATCGTTTGGATGAGAAAGATGGTACACAAAATTCTTTCAAGGAATCTAGGTCAACACCTCTTTTACAGCATGTGGCCCAAACATAGGTGGAGAAAACATTATTTTTTTTTTTCACACCTCATACTACACTAGGATCACAGACCACTTAGGAGAGTACATCATGGAGCAAGAATGTCCATGAACAAGCAAAGAAGGTGATTGCAAATTTTTGTTACTACTCTAGCTTGTCATTCCATGTTGTCAGGTCTCCATACTAGCAAGGTATGATGGATGCTATTGTAGCTGCGAGTCCTAGGTTCAAAGCCTCATCTTACAAGATATTGAGGGTTGGTATGTTCAATGATGCAATAGAAGATGTTAAGGATGTTGTTAATGAACATCAACTAGAGTGGGCAAAGACTGTTTACATCATAATGTCAGATGGATGGACAGATATAAGGAACCAAACCCTCATCAACTTCCTCATCTCTTGTGATATTGGCACGATATTTTTAAAAACCATGGATGTATCAGATAGAATCAAATTTGCAACTACATTGTTCGAGTTGTTTGACATCATGGTCAAAGATGTAGTGCAACCAAATGTGGTTCAACTTATTACAGACAATGTTGTTGCTTGTGTTGTTGTTGGGAGACTCCTAATGAACAAATACCCCTCTATGTTTTTTAACATATGTGCAGCACATTGCCTTGGTCTAACCCTAGAGGACAGTGGAAAACTTGAATGGGTTAAGGAGGTATTGCAAAAGGCTTGCACAATTACCAAATTCATCTATAACCACACAAAGGTTTTGTGTATAATGTACTCTTTCACAAAGAGCAAAGAGCTAGTTTGACCAAGCATGACAAGATTTGCAACACACTTCCTTGCACTATACTCTTTGCCAATAAAAAATGAATTTGAAACGAATATTTGTTTCATATGAGTGGATGGAGTCTGGCTTTACAAATCAAACAGATGTTATAACAGTGGCAAAGTACATTTATTTTACAAGTTTTCGGGATGCAGCTAAACAAGTTGTAGAATTTTAGAAGCCTCTAGTAAAAGTCTTGAGACTAGTGGATGGGGAGAAATCCCCCATGGGCTATTTGTATGAGGCCATGGATAGTGCCAAGGATGTGATGAGGGGTACGATGGAAAATAACATGGACAAGTATATGCCATTATGAGGCATAATTGATAGAAGATGGGATCGATAGATGCACTCTCCTCCCCATGCTATAGGATACTATCTCAATCCAACGTTGTTCTACAGCTCTTCCTTCAAAGATGATGATGTTGAGGTCACACAAGGCTTGTCAATGTACAAGCAAGAAAAGGGTTTTCTCTCAACTAAGGTTGTCATGGAATGAAGACCTTCAAACCAGGTAAAATCTATAAACTTTTTATAGTCTTTCTATATTGTGGACATGTAAACTAAAGGTGTTAAGATTTTAATATATTCTTACATGATATCATCTCCAAATAACGTGTTTTTCAGCACAGTGGTGGGATATTTTTGGCCACGACCAAAAATCATAGATGGATGGCTAGATGCATTTTGAGCCAGCCATGCAGCTTGTCTGTTTTTTAACATACTTGGAGTGTTTCTGAACACATACATTCCCAAAAACACAACGAATGAATGACTTTGTGTTTTATTCACCACAACCTTCGCCTAAGCTAAAAAAAGCTCAAGGTTAGACTTTTAATATACTTGCAATCATAGTTATAATTGTATTCATTATGTTTTTCACTTTCAATTGCCAAGACTAATTTCTAAATAAATTAGATACTGTTGAGGATGATGAGCCAATTGACTTGATGAAATTGATCCAAAGCCTAAGTGGATTGCAGATGATGATGACTTTCTTGAACCTAAGAATTTTGACATCCTAACAAAGGCCAACTTGGATAATGATGAGAATGACTTAAGAGAGGCTCTAACCTAAGAGCTTCATCATCGGGACCTACAACCCTCTAGCATAGCTCTATTTGTAGTAGCAAGAGTCATTGGCTAGGTTTGATTTTTTGGAACTTCGTACATAATTTATAGGATAACTTTGTACAAACTATATCGTAATTGAAATTTTGTCAATTGCCAGCATCTACTTATTATTTATGCATTATGAAGTATGCTTTGTGCAATACAATGTAATCAAGGATATGAATATAAACAACAAAAACCTATTTTCTACAATTCATGGGTTAAACTTTGTATTTTATTTGCTCTCTATATCTCTATGCTATGGAAATGTCTTTAAATTTCAAAAACAAATAGTTTGTCTATTTTTCTACATTTTTTACTTTTTTTAAAATGCAATCTTTTCCCAATTTTTTCAAAAAATATTATGCTTTTGGTTTGCCAATCTTTTCCCCAAAATATTTTTGATGCTATGGTTTATATTCATATCGCTAATTACATTGCATTGCACATAGCATACTTCATAGTGCATAAATAATAACTAGATGCTGACAATTGACAAAATTTCAATTACAAATTTACAATATAGTTTGTACAAAGTCAACCTATAGACTAGGTACAAAGTTGCAAAAAATCAAACCTATCCAATGACTCTTGCTACTACAAATAGAGCTATGCTAGAGGGTTGCAAGTTGTATTGATGGAACTTGTGGGTCAAAGACTCTCCTAAGTCATTCAACCTCATCCCTATCCAAGTTGGCCTTTGTTAGGATCTCAAAATCCTCAAGTTCAAGAAAATCATCATCATCTACAATCCACTCAAACTTTGAATCAATTTAATCAAGGTCAATTGGATCGTCATCCTCAATAGTGCCTAATTTTGTCCATGTAAAAATTAGTTTTGGCAATTGAAAGTGAAAAACATAATGAATACAATTATAACTATGATTGCAAGTATATTAAAGATCTAACTTTGAGCTTTCTTTAGCTTCAGGCAAAGGTTGTGGTGAACAAATACCAAGTCATTCATCCATTATTATGTTAAACAATTGTGTTTCTTGGAATGTATGTGTTCAAAAACACTCCAAGTACATTCACAAGCGAATGAACTACATGGATGACTCAAAATGCATCTTGCCATCCATCTAAGATTTTTTGTTTCATGGCCCAAAAAATCCCATCATTGCACTAAAAAACACAAATTATTTGGAGATGATATCATGTAAGAACTTAAAATCTTAACACCTTTAATGTGCATGTCCACAATATAGAGAGATTGTCAAAAATTTATAATGTATCTGGTTTGAAGGTCTTCTTGCCTTCCACGGCAACCTTAGTAGAGAGAAAACCCCTTGCTTGCTTGTACATTGGCAACTCTATCATAGCTACCTACAATTTTTCTAAGCTAGGAAACATTTTCTCCATGCACATGAACAAGCTTTGTATAACCTTAACATCATCACTTTTGACCAAAGAACTATAGAACGGCGTTGGAGTGAAAATAGTATCCAATAGTATGGAGATGAGAGTGCATTTGTCAATCCTATTTTCTATCAAATATGTCCTATAATGGCATATACTTGTCCCTATTATTTTCCATCCTACCCCTCATCACCTTCTTGGCCCTATACATGGCCTCATACAAATAGCCCATGGGGGATTTCTCCCCATCCACTAGTCTCAAGACTTTTGCTAGAGGCTCGAAAAATTCGTCAACTTGTTCAATCGCATTCAAAAAACTAGTATAATAAATGTATTTTGTCACTGCTATGCTTTCTACTTGATTTGTAAAGCTAAACTCCATCCACTCATTTGAAATAAATATTCATCTCAAATTCATTTTTTGTTGGCAAAGAGTTTGTAATGCAAAGAAGTGTTTTGCAAATCTTGTAAACCTTGGTCAAACTAGCTTTTTGCCCTCTATGAAAGAGTGCATCACACACAAAACACTCATGTGGTTATAGATGAATTTGGTAATTGTGTGATCCTTTTGCAATACCTATTTAATCCATTCAAGTTTTCCAATGTCCTCTAGGGTTAGATCAAGGCAATATGTTGCACATACGATAAAAAATATAGAGGGGTTTTTGTTTGTTAAGAGTCTCCCAGCAACAACACAAACAGCAACATTGTCTATAATAAATTGAACCACATTCGGTGGACTTACATCTTTGACCATCAAGTCAAACAACTTGAACAATGCACCTGTAGATTTGATTTTATCTGATGCATCCATGGATTTCAAAAATATCATGCCAATATCACAAAAAACGAGGAAGTTGATGAGGGTTCGGTTCCTTCTCTCCATCCATCCATTTGACATTATTGTGCAACTAGTCTTTGGCCACTCTAACCGGTGTTCATTAACACCCTGTACTGCATCATTGAGCATACCAACCCTCAATGTCTCATAAGATGGGGCTTTGAATCCAGGGCCCACAGCTACAATGGAATCCACCGTACCTTGCCAATATGGAGACCTAGCAACATGGAATGGTAAGCCAAAGTAGTACTAAAAATTTGCAATCACCTTCTTTACTTGTTCATGGACATTCTTCCTTGATCTTGTACTCTCCAAAGTGGTTCGTGATCCTAGTGTAGTAATAGGTGCGAAAAAAGAATTAATGTTTCCTCCACTTGTGTTTGGGCCACATGTTGTGGAAGGTGTTGACCTAGATTTCTTGAAAGACTCTTGTGCACCACCTTCCTCATCCAAACGATTGCTCCTAGCATTTGTATAATTATAAGTTATTTTTATCCCAATTCTTGTCTTATTTGCCTTACCCTTAGAAATCATCTAAAGAGTTTGTTTTTCCTATTATGTGACATCTGCAAGGCATACTCTACAACCAATGGTGTCATGTCCTACCTCCTTTTCCAAATGCCATTCAAAGTGATAAATGCCACCATTGATATCATTCAAACACTAGTTTCATTTAACCTTATTTGTACCCGAGATTGATGTGCAATGTGTTCACACAAAGTCTTTTTGACATGGCATTATGATCAAATTTTGCAAAAGTATTTTAATTCAATCTTTCATGATGCCAACTACCTCATCCAAATGATTTTATAGTCTAGTTTGACATCAAAGGTTACAAAAAAGTTTGAAGGCGAGATTAATTTTTTGGGAAAATTCAAAAAATTGCAAATTTCATTTTAATTCTCTTCCACATGGCATTTTGTTGTTGTGAGAGAAACTATGTAGTTCAACTATAACTAATTTGAAGCATATAGATAATTATATTAGACACACATAACATAAACATTGATAGCAAGGAAGATATGGATAAGAGATGAAAGGCATGTATTGGGAGACTACTTATAGTTTCTTTTCAAAGTATAGTTTCTAGTTTCTGCAAATTCAAGCTAATAGCTATGCCTATGCATGATGCTTTTCCATGAAAGAATTAGCAGGCATTCTTTCCTGTTGCAATGGTTTGAGGAAAAGAGGCTAACAACAGATTTGTGTGTTAATAATCATAAATAAAAGCAGATATGTGGGCTAGTAATCATAAATTTCAAACTCTCCAAATGAACATTTTGTTTAAAATAGCACAACGCAGTGTAACATGTAAGCTTTGCTAGTGAATGATTCTTTGGTAAGTTTTGTATGAAGTTGATAAAGTAATTGCTAAGTTAACAATAAAAGATTTCTATGAATGATATGTGAGTAAACCTCTAGTCTTGTTGTATGATGTGAGTGGATGGTAAAATACTACTAACAACACTGCATTCCAAATTATGAGGAGATATTGTGGAATAAAGTCCATATTTTGCCCTAGTTGGTATATTCAAAAAAGTTGTTTTGCTCTAGACAAGTGCTCTTGTCAGGGTTGAGACATTCAATTTTGTAGAAGCAGATAAGCAACATTTTTGCAACATCTTACTTATCCGTAAAGATAACTACAAATCAAAATTTGCAATATCTATTGATGAATCCAATAAAGGCCCCTTTTTGAGAGAAAATCTGATCAATGAAGCTGCAAATAATTCAACACAAAATAATACGTGCTTCACTTTATTTTAATTCAATACATGGCTAATATATAGCCACTTACATAGCTAAACACCCTACTATTTAATAGGGAGGTGTTATAACAAATATCCCAGAATACCATTCATGGGTATAACACACTAACCACTAACTATATTGTTATTTTAACAATATACACGGCTAACCATCAAACCTATACACATGACTAACAAACCTAACAAATAATTTAATATTACTACCTATGTGAACACTAATTTCCAACACCCCCCCTTAATGTGAACATGGGGAGAAAGTACATCACAATACTTGATGATCACACTCAGTAGCTCACCAAAAATATAAGATAAGAGTAGGGACATACATATCTACTCATGTCAAGCAATAGTGGAACTAGCCTCGCTACACTTAGTACTTCCATCCAAGGATAGGGACAAACACATCTACCCATGGAACCGAGGATAGGGACTAACACATCTATTCAAGGTCTTACATCAAGTTTGCATAGGGACAAACACATCTATCCAACATTGAGGTTATGAACAAGGACAAACACATCTGCTCACAACAATTATGATTGGGGAAACACACATCCAATCATAATCACCAACTCTTGTGACTGGGGACAAACACTTCCAATCACTTCACTATCTCGTGAATGGGGACAAACACATCCATTCACTAACAATCAAGAAATGTGATTGGGGACATACACATCTAATCACAACTTACATAGCTTCTTGTCGCGTATGCAGCCACCATTGTAGATCATTGCCACTTTGATCACAAACGATATGAGATGATTGCCGCTACCACCTGGAAACCGATCTTGGCTTTAGTCATTTTGGCACAAGTTGTTTTGTCACTAAAACAATTTTGCAACCCCGTCGCTAGTGACTCACGAGAGGTCGTTGAGTATCCTCCAACCCCCGGTGCCTCCATCCTCCAATTGGTTTGCTACTTAGCAAATTTGATTTTGAGGTTCAATTATAAAATGCCTCCCTGAATATGAACGTCGCGTACAAGCGATAATGCGTTCATTTACAATTGAAACAATTTTTATTTTATTTTATTTATTTATTTATTTGACTCCTTTGGACTTTGATAGAAATACTTTTGAAAACACAAAATTTGATGACTTATGAAAATGCACCCTATACATCTTGACCTTGACTATGACACAAAATACATTTTGAAATACTAAAAGAGAATAACTGAACAATAAATTAAAATGACAACCTACAACTTAACTTTAATCTAAAAAAAAAATACAAACTCAATCTACAAATGTAGACTTCAAAAAACTAAACTCAACCTAGTTAACATATAAGCCACCTAATAATTATCGACACCACAATAAGGATGTGAGATCAAAACACTTAGAAAACAATCTATAATCGGTCAACACAATCACCTTCCTTTATTCCCCTTATCTTCTTCTCGTTCCACTTCACTCCTTCGAGTCCTAGTGCGCACCTCAGTGAATCAGACCCCAAATTAGGGCTTCTGATGCTAGAAATAATGAAAATCAAAATCTTAACAATAAATGAATGTCTCAATGGTGCGTCCTCCTGGCAGGCCGACATCTCTCCTTGCAAAAACAAACCCGCTAAATAGAAAAATGCTCACTGAGAAACAACACAATGGACCACACGATGGTTGAATAAAGGCTAATGGTACTGAAGAAGACAAAGCACATCAACACAACGCAATCTCAAGCAATGAGCCTAGAATTTCAAACGCCCCTCATGCCCTCAAAAATGAAAATCAGGCCTATCCCTTCAAACGTGCCTTTGGCCAATTTCCTTGCAGCCTTTATTTTAGACGTTGACACTGCAACAGATAAGCGTGGCTTGCACAAATAGATCAGTCTACCTTTTCTCTCTGCTTGTGGGCCTCAACAATCTTTGGTTTGAGGATTCAATATCACAGTTTCAATTGTCCACTCACAAATTGCATAGACGGCCTCCCCCTGCCAACAGATAGACGAATCAAGCTTTCCACATGTGAAATTGTGACTAGCAGCAAAAATCTTGGTAAAATGAACAGATCACGACTTCGAGGTTCTATGCAACCTCTCACAAAAGATTCTCACCTGCAAACGGATGGAGTTGCGGTCTTTGGCCTCTAGATAGTAGAAACCACGCGTAGAAATCACCCTCAAACAATTCACGTCCTTCAACACAATGAAATAGCGCTTAAACAAAGGACACACTGAAACAGAGGATTATAAATGGAAATGGCGACGCTCCTAGAAGAAAATCGTGCCCAACAAATAGCAAATGGTGCCCTTGAATGAGATTCACGGCCTCTGAAGCTCCAACGCCATGCCCATTCAATCAACTCACTGTATTGGATTGCCTTCTATATACAATTGTGCCCTTCGCATACACTCATGACCTTTAACAAAAGCAGCAACAACTTGCACATAGACTCTTGCTTCATAGAGGCGATGGATTCCAAACCCTCATCACAATCAAACGCTAGTCTTGATCACATCCTCATACAAGTATTGGTATCCCAATAAATCATGTGCTATGAATGCAAGAAAATCACGCTAATATTTTTCTCAATTTGATCAAAGTGATAGTGAAGTGGAAGCAGATTTAGAAGTCTATAAGGCTCCTGATATTGAAGAGTTTGATGTTCTTGAGCAAAAATCAGATTTATTAGTGCACGAAGTTGATCATCATCTAGATGTTGAGCAATGTCATCACATGGACAATGTGGGGTGTGAAACTAGGGACAGCCTTGGGGTCTTTGAAAACAAGAATGAGAGTTTTGATTTTAAGCAAAGGCTTGAAAAAATTGTAGAGTCTGATCCTATTTATGATATTGAGCATTTTCAGCTAGTGGGTGGTGAAGAAAGGGGGTCTTGGAGCAGCTATGAGGGCAGCAAAGACACAAAACAGAGTCTGATTTTTTCTTGCAGCCTATCAGCAATTGACCATCTTTGCATTCTTATGAGTGGGAAGGTCAATTCAGGGCATCCCTTGAAAAAGAAGTGCAAGCTCTATCCCAATTTGATCACACACATAGTTTGATTGAAGAACTCTACTAGAAGGCTCAGATTGAAGAGAGACAAAAGGGAGTTAGGGGTGATGCTACTCTCCCAAATTTGCAACTTATCAAAGATTCTTTGGAGACATTGAAATCAGCATACATTCACTTGATTAGAGATCGAGATTATGCCTTCGATATTGCAAAAAAGACCATGGGTGCTTTCCAGGAAAAGGAGAGACAGGTTGATGAGCTTACTCTTGAGCTTGAGTCAACAAAAAAAATGTTAGAAAACACTCAAGTGGCATTAATGGAGGTAGAAGAGCAGCTAGCTGATTTCAAACTTTTCAGAGAACAGGAGTATGAACAAAGAGTGGAAGAAATCAAACAGGTAATTGAAGAGCTTGATAGTCTACAAGAAGAGTTTGACTTGGAGAACGTTCCACAAAAATCAGAAATAGCATGTGCAGATTTGGGTCAGCAAGATGGAAGTGAGCAAGAGGAAAGGGATGGCTTCCAAGCTTTTGACAACCCTCTCTTTGAATTGAGTGCTGAAGAAACTTATGATAACCCTCTCTTTGTGATGGACGATAAAACATGTGGCAAAGTGACCGAGCATGAGACTAAGTATGATTTCCAGCGTATTGATGATAAGATATCAGTCTATGAGGACTGTTGATGAGTTTTTCGTGACCGCACCAACACAGAATAAAGTTACCAACGGCGACTCTATCCTCTCTTGAACAAAATCTCCTGCATGCTAAGATTGCTAGAAAGATCATGCATTCAACTCCAAGGTTACTTCATGTAGTGGATAGTCTCAGTTGGCTTGATGTGATTTGTTGGTATTTCAAGGGGACTTACAAAATTGTTCAACAGCGGAGAAAGGAGAATGCTCGAAAGGTTTGTCTATAAAGCTATTGTTTCCTAAATTAAACAGAAAGTACTGAATTGAAATGGTTGCAGGGATAAGAAGGCTCTAATCTACTCTAAGGCGTGGGACATGGCGATCAATTCTCACAGACTTCAACCAAGCTCCGCTTTGCCTCACTTCGAATAGCTTCCACAGAACTAGTGCAATCTTCGAGGGGAGTAAATAAAGATATTCAGATTACAATTCAACAATGAAAACACCGTCACAACAACGCATACCAACATGAAGATCATAATCGAAGTTAAGTCCACGAGTTTCCAGTTGACCACGCAAGGCAAACTCACCATCAGCGAGCCCACTAGTGGTATGGATTGACGAAGTTTGCTCAAATTGGAGACCACACTCCATAGTTACTATTTACTACTAGTATGAAACAATATCTATTTACTTTACTTTAAAATCCTACTTGAAGTAGAAGGACGAAGAAACCTCGCTAGCTACTCACAACAAAAGATGAGATCATCATCAATGAAAACTCTTTTTATTGAGAGAGTGTTCACAACAATTTCTTACAAAGCTTTAAAGGAAAAACTTTCCTTCTTCTTCAAACTATACTATCAATCTATTAGCTATGCTAACTCTAAGCTATCTCTTTAATGCTCTTTATGTCTAATCTAATCTAATGAGATACAAATGAGGGGGATGCCCCTTTTATAGATGGCCAAGTCCAGTGGACGGCTCAGATTACAATCAAATGGAGGGCTCAGATCGAGCCACATAAGCCCTAACCCTAAAAACCGCCACCAAGAAGAGTGGAGTAATAAATGAGCAATCAATGTCCACCATCTTCTAGAAGATTCCTGTCTGGAAATGCGTTCGCATTGTTCTTGTTCTTCTTCTTGACTACAAACTGGATGAGTCTGATCATCATGGCTTCAACTTCTTCCTTAGTCTTGAGGGCATTTCAGTGCTTGAGGATGATCCTTAATGTCTGGGCCTTCATCTTTTCTTTCATTTTGAACTTGAAAGATTTTCTTGTCTTGGACTCGAGCATTTCTTCACCTAGGTTGGGCACAACACTTAGCCATTTCAGATAACATCTCCCTCCATGGTTTGGGTGCAACTGAGATCTTGTGGAGGAGCTTGAAACACATAACTTTATATCGTCTTGGATTACTTGTTTCATTGCTTCAAGTCATCGTGCTTTGGCCCCGGCGTTCATCCTGCAAAACAAACAAAGAGGAGGACATCAAAACACTTTACAATATAAATCCACTTTACTTACCTGATATCCATGTTCTAATCTCCAAGGTCTGAGTGATCTAGTTCATCCTTTTCCTCTAGCAAACTTGATCTTCAAATTCTTCATGCCTTAGCCAAATTTCCAACCCATCGGCTTTAGAAATAATTTATTTCCTCTAGAAAATTCATCAACCAGGCGCTCGAGTGAAATTTCCATCTTAAAGTCCTTGGCAAGGTGTGAAAAGTTTTAAAATCAATTCCTTGTCGAAGATATCCAGTACCTAGAAGAAAATTTTCCCCAGAAAGCATCAAATTCATGGGTCTACAAACGAAGGGATTCACTTAATTTTTGAATTTTATACCCTAGAAAAAATGCTTTCTTCAAAATTTATCTTTACTCTTCATCTCTGGGCGTATTTTCTTGCTTTGTCTTGACAATCCTCTTCAACCTCATGAAGCTGGCACATTCTGATGTATCTATTACCAATTCATACATGCCTCAAAAAATTTTATCAACTCCTCTCAAGCTTAGGCATATTTTCCTTTAGAAAAACTTTAAATATCATCACCGACATGGGCACATATGAGAGGTCTAAGAGGAATTTTAATTTTGCACACCTTAGATAATTTTTCTCCCATCCATCTTTCTCTAGTCATGGACGCATTTTGCTTGGGGTGGAGGAATTTCAACAATACTTAACATATTTCCTAGAGTAATCTTGAACTTGGGCGCATATTGCATGTCAAGCAAGAATTAGCAACACTTAGCAACTTTTTCTTAACACCTCTAGAGATGGGCGCATATAGGGGGTCTAAGAGGATTTTCAACACTTAGCACATTTTCTAGAGCCACTTCTGACTTGGGCGCATTTGGAGACCCTTGCAGGAAGTAACGACACTCAGAAACTTTGTTTTTAATCCATCCCCAACAGTCTAGCAAGTTGGGCGCATTTCAAATAGGGAGTTAACCCAACGCCTTAGAAACTTTTCCTTCACACATGCTGGAGATGGGCGCATTTGCGGGGTCAAGGAGGAACTTTGACTTGCCTTGGAAACTTTTCAAAGAGTCACCACCTTCAACATGTTTGGGCTCATTTCAAGTAGGGAACAGGAATAACCCAACGCCTTAGCCACTTTTTCTTTACACCTCTAGAGATGGGCGCATATAGGGGGTCTAGGAGGAATTTTCAACACTTAGCATATTTTCCTTCACACTCCATAGCCTAGCAAGTTGGGCGTATTCAAGGGGTCAAGGAGGAACTTTGACTTGCCTTGGAAACTTTTCTCAACCTCACTTTACCTTGGGTGCATTTCAAGGTAGGAGGAGGAATAAACCAACACCTTAGAAACTTTTCTATCACCACCTTGAGATGAGGGCGCATTTCATGGGCCAAGCAGGTACTTAACACTTTTTCCTCACTTCCCTTCATGTCAGAGCGCATTTAGGGGTATGAGCAGCAATTTTCACAGTTGAAACTTTTTCCATCCTCCTGCCAGTCTCATCTTGGGCGCATTTGACAGGGTGAGAGGGAATTTTAACAGACTTGGACATTTTTTTGCTTGCTCGCCTTAGTTTACTATATTTAGTAAGTCTCTGGATTTCACCTTTCTGAAGCTTGGAATGATTTGGAATTTGCGCCATAGGATCCTCATGACCTAGTTAAGCTGTTCACACTGCCATCTCGTGTTGACTTGCTATTTATAGCATGTTTCTAGAGGTGATTTACTATTTATAGTAACTGCTTGTTTTCAGGACTTCTGCATCTCCGTTCAACTTGAAATCTGACTGGTGTGATCCTCATGGGGTGACTTGCCTGTTCACACTAGTGCCTGTTGCTGACCTGCTATTTATAGCCTATTTAAGAAATGCCTTACTATAAATAGTAAGTGCTAGGATTGCCTTCAAATTTCACCAGTGGAATCCTTGAAAGATACTGATCGCAGAGGGATACACTTGTTTTCGGAGATTCTAGCGTTTGACCCCTCATTTTGGGTCCCAAAGCTGGAAACCCTAATCTGACTTGCATGTTGTTCAAACGATCTCCGTTTGACCCCATTTTTGTTGCACTTTGCTCTATTCATGATACTACGGTGTTGGGCAGCTGCCGGAATGATCCTGCTAAAAATAGTAAGTCTGTGAAAAAGTGATCAACTCTGCTTGCATGTCACATCACTACGTAGCTCTTGAAAAACCCATAAAGAATAACTTGACATGCGCAGAAAAGTCCTGCCTACAAACCCTAAAAATAGCTTCTGAAGACGGCTCTTAAAAAAGGTCTCGATCCTGGTTTGCATGTTACACCACTGTGAAGCTTTCGAAAAACCCACAAAGAATATCCAGACATGCGTAGAAAATTCCAACATGCAAACCCTAAAAATAGCCTCCGAAGGTTGAGTGCTAAAAGTCATCATCTCATCTTGCATGTTATATCATTGCGTAGGTCTCTGAAAACCCAGAAATATTCTCCAGACATGCATTGAAAAACTTTGCATGTAAACCCTAAAATCTGCTCCCGAAGGTGAACTTGCTAAAAATAGAAAGTTGTCAGTTCTGGCTCAAATTTTGCTGACGAGCAGTTTGATGTGCTCTGGATGCAGTGTAGTAGTCAGAACTTCGAAAGGTGCTGAGAAAACGTCCCAAATTAGGCACTTACTAAAAATAGTAAGTCGTCAGAATTCAATGAAATTTTGTTGGGGACCTGCTGGAAGCATGTTGAATGCAGTGTCAAGCTTAGATTTCAATTTACTCACTCAATTTGACTTCAAACTGACCAGAAGATCCAAAACCCTAATTCTCAGACTTAGCCAAAATTCCACATTTAAGCTCAAAGATGGGCACATCCCCGGAAAGACAAGCAGCAAAGAGAGAGACAGCAGGAAAAACCAACCAAAATCAAGCCAAAAGACCAAAATGAAGCAAAAATTAGGGGGTCCCCATTTGCAATGGGGCGATGTGTGAAAAGGTCACAACAAGGACATGTCACACTTGGTGAGTGGCAATCATCCAAGGCTATTTGATAATGAATGTATAAGTGGGTTAGAGGATAAAGTCTCCACAAGGGAAGTGATGATTCAGGGAGATTTCAACATCTTTGACATCAAGGTGTTGCCCAAACAAGTCTTAGTAGCTGCTGGTAATTTCGTGACAGCAGCAAGGAGTGAAGAACTCAGACTTGTTACTCAGGAGGAAGGGGAGAAAGAAGAACCAAAATAGATTTTTTACTCCCTTGACAATCCATCCCTTGGGTTGAGAGATGTCTTGACTCATACTAGTCCATTTTTGGAGTTGGGATTGATGCCAACATTGGTTCCATGCTCTTCAGATGTGAATGCATTCATGGTTAGGCTTCAAGGGTTCTTGAGAGAAGACACTAATTCCTTGAGAGTGCAGTTGGTTATGATGGACACTTGGAGACGTATGTTGTATTCTTTCTGGTGTGTTGGGAATCATTCTTGGTTGGGTATCCTTGTTTGGCATCCTCTGCATGGTATGACACAGCTTATTAGGTATGGTTGGACGGATTCATGGAGGAATAAGGATCAAAATTTCAGAATTTGTGGCGCAGCTATCTTCCTTACCAGCCATCTGGTAGTCCCATTTGTACATCAACAAATGGATTGGAAAGAAATTTTAAGTGTGGATAGGAGAGATGAACAAATGGTTACTGTTGCGAGTGATCCTTGGCTTAGACAGGGGCAGATTTTGAGACACGAGTGTTACATCCCACCCTAGTGACTTATATACACTCTTATTTTTGCTTGCTTTAAGAATGTTGAATGTTGCAAATGATGTGTATTTATGCATGAAAGATGGAAATCTTATGATCTTGCTATGAAAACACAATGGGATATGTACTATGTTATTCCTAGATGTTCATGCTGTGGTGAATTTTGAAAGGAAGTTTATATCTTACAGTAATTGAGTTGATTGAAATATGTTTTGATCGTTAATGAGATGATAGTCTAATCCTTCTTCGTTTGTTGGAGTTGGATGCAGGAAAACGTTCCGCAATGCCCGGGAGCAGGGAAGTATCATTTGAGTAGAGAGGTAATGTTGTATGTACCCTGGAATCGCCATTTGAGCTAAGGTTGGTCTCTGGATCTAGTTAACCCTAGAAGTGAGTAATCTGCACCCTGTCGTCGTAGGTTGTCGAGTGAACCTTGAGTGGGTTTGTCATCGGTGCTATTAGGGTTAAGAAACCGGTTCTTTTATCTCTTTGGTCTTTGACGTGCTTAACTTGGGGTTCGTGTTCGGTAATCGTACCGTTGGGAATAACCTTGCTTGGTAAAGTTTATATTATTATTATTATTATTATTATTATTTATTTTGCGAATGAAACTAAATAATGTTATATTGAATATAAAGAGAATTTATTTTATAAATAAATATGTTTTTAATTATAAATAAGAATAATAAATTTTACCATCTTGTGTTGGACGAATTTACTTTTAAATTAACTTATTTATATATTGTGGATATCGTATTTTGCTGAGATGAGTTTTAGCCTCATGGAACAACGTGGTTAAAACTGGTATGTGACCACCCGAGAAATTTGGTTCTGGAGGAGCGACGTGGGTGATATGGAATCGCGTTTCCTATATTTGATATTTTCGAATTTGGTTATGATTCGGGAAAACATTCGTTGGTTTTGCTTTCCTTGTGATCTTGGAGTCCCAAAAAAGGTGTATAGGAAAGGCGTTGAGGGAAGAATGCGAGAAGTAGTTCCAATAACTACCTGGAACGGCCATACGGGGAAAGAAAAAACGTATCTTTTGTAAAAGGTTTTGGGTTTTTTTTGAAAAAAAAGGGGATACGGGACAGAAAGGAGAGGAGAGGAAGGGTTTACGAGGGAAGAACTTATCTTCTGGTAAACAAACGGATTAGAAGAAGCACGAGAATCCATAAAAGGAGAATTCGTTTGGAGTAGAGGAGGTAACAGCTGAAGGAGCTCGCTGGAGTTAGTTTCTGTTGAGTTCGTGGTTGACTGTAACAGCTGGAGGAGTTCGCTTGTGTTAGTTCTGTTGAGCTCGTTGTTGACTAAGACATCAATAACAGGCACGTAGAATACCTACCTTCTATTCTTTAAAATGAGACATGAATTATATGTCATGCTAAGAGCAAATGTGAATACTCGCAGGAAGGTTATAGTTGAGTATTGATATGACAGTGTGTTAAAATACTCCTCATTCCGTTTGAGTTTTAGAGAGTGAAATCTGTAGTATAGAAGGCGGAACTTCTTACTTCTTACTTAGTCTTTAAATCTTGGTCATTGTGCAAGAATCTTAACTGAAACAGCTCTTTATTGAAGTATTTAATTTAAGAGAAAGTAGAAATTTTGAATAAGCTGTGCACAGATAATGTTGCTACTATGAGAGAATAACTGATAGTAATATTATGTTAATACCATATGAGTATGGAAGTTCAAATGACAAACTTTTGCTTAGAACAGAAAGAAAGTATTGCCTTAAACCTCTGTTGTTGTTCAGTAGGGACAATAATGTAGAGAGCAAAATATCTGTGTGAAACAAAACAGCGAATTAACTGGTGGGATTTTATACGCTGATAATGAAAGAGCATCACCATTGTAACCTATGTCAACTTAACGGTAGGAGACCAGTGAATAAAGATTTTGTTTAAAAGAAACTACAGAGTTTAATCCTTCAGTAGCTGAGTTTCTGAAGAGTTAGATGGGATACGTCTACAGACCTTAAAGTCTGAAGTTCCCTAATATTAGCACTCAGTGACTTGTTGAATTCTGTCTTTTATATCCTTTAAATTAAGCTTAGTACTTATTCTAAACTGAATAGGATGACAGTTGGTCATATGGGTAAGCAAATTTTGCGGTAACCCTAGCACCAGATTTGCTTGACACACGTGGCAGTTAGCCAAGAAGTGTGAGTTAAGGGTAGAAAAACCCTAGGTAGGTCATAAATTTTATGCCCTAGGACAGGTGTCCAGATTTGAGAAAGTCACGGAGAAGTATTCTCCAAAAGCCCTAGTTTAAGTAAGCTTTTCCAAGTCGAGCAAGGTGGGTGAGTAGCACAGTAGTGCAAATACTATGGCCATAGTAGGGCAGATGCCACTGACTGCCCTAAGACTCACATGTAACTCAGATATCTAGCTAGCCAGAAATGTCGGCTTAGTAGGAAGAAATCCTTGGTAGTCAGGCAGTGCCAGTTAGATAGGGTTCAACCACCAGAGCTCAGATGGCTGTTAGAGGGTTAGTCCAACATCACCTTTCGCAAGAAGGGCAGGGCCCCCTTCCAGTAGGAAGGTGTGCGTGGGGGACTGAATAAGTCCGTGGTTGGAGGTAAAAGCACTTAGATGATGCTTCCCTCAATTCTTCAGTTGGCAAAGCCGAGTCTTGGAAGACACTGAACAGATGAGGACTTCTTAACCTTTCTCTTGTATTTGCTTTGTACTTATTTTGAAATGTTATCAGATCTCTCATAATATTCTGTAATGTAAATTTGATCTGGTAGTCCCATTTGTACATCAACAAATGGATTGGAAAGAAATTTTAAATGTGGATAGGATAGATGAACAAATGGTTACTGTTGCGAGTGATCCTTGGCTTAGACAGGGGCAGATTTTGAGACACGAGCTTGCTGGTTTGGGACAGACCAGCCACCTTACATGGGGAGTTACTCTCATTCAAGAGAGTTGGTTCATCATTTCTTGTCAAACTGGTGGGAGATATCAGTTGGAGATTTCTTGGGTGTGTTTTCCAGCCACTCACGAGATGATTGAGTGTTAGGATGCTCTTTTCACATGCTCATACTTGGGGATTCCTATGGCACTGCTATTATTCCTTGTGTAGAGTGTATTGTATTTCGCTGATCCCAACCTTGAACAGCAGTGGTCATTGATTCCTTCAGACCTTTCCTACTCTCCGGGTTCATTTTATGGAGGTTTGTGATGCAAATTCTGATAGTTTTCTCACAATATTGGTTTGGGACAGCGAACCCCCACATGCTTTGGTTTATCATTTGGAGGCTGTTGGAGTGGGAGCTATAAGAGTTTTCAGTAGTCCTCATGGTTGTATCAAAATAATTTAGACAAGGCATAGTAGATTCGTGTGGAGTTATGGGGATGAGTTGGTTGAGCTCTTGCACAGGATTGTTTTCCTCTTTGCAAGGAGATTTGGAGAAGTCACCTATGCAGTTGTGGCTCTGTCAAATACCATATGGAGATTTGTTGAGGAGTTTGATTTTGAGCTAGGTAGATTATTTTTCTTATTGCACAGGTTTATGATAGACCTTGGCATTGTTGGTATTGACTACTCAAAGACTTTTGGGCATGAGATGCTGCATGGTATTGACTTCAGTCCTTCCTGTCTCTTCAACTTGAGTTCCATGGATGGCAACATTTTGGGATTACAAGTGAGGTTAGTACAGTTATGGCATGATGGTTTCACTTCTGTGATCAAAGTGGTGCAGCATTGACATGGTGAGTTCTTCCTGAAACGGACATGGGACCTTGGGATTCTACTTGTTCTAGTGCGGATCAGTTTAAATTTTTTTGGAGTTGTGGAGGTATTGCTTGAAGGCAAGCAATATTGGGAAGGGCGGACTGTAATGTCCCCATTTTTAGCACTGCGCTTTCCAGTGACAGTTAGCCTATTCCTAGACGCTCGTAGGCCAATCAGATGCAGAATTAGGGCTTCTAGCTATTTGGAGGCTTCGGTTGTGGATTCAAGGGATTGCATGTTGGAGTTTTGCAGTTTGGTTTATGGATTCTTTCTAGGTTTTCAGAGAGTTTCGCAGTGGTATGACATTGCATATGCACCTGACAACCTTTTTCGGACTTACTATTTTTAGTAAGTTGCGACGGCTGCCCGATTTGTGCTCAAAATGCATTTGGAGTCACTTACTATTTTTAGCAGTATGCTATTTATAGTAAGTGCCATTTTAGCAGCTCAGTTCGAGGGTTTCCGAAGGGGTTTCTATTTTTAGCAGTGGTCGATCATGATGTTGCTATCTTCAGTTGGTCACAGTTCCTCATTGGTCTTCAGTTTCGCTCAATTATGGGCTTTGGGCATATACATACTATTTATAGCAGTGCTATTTTTAGTAAGTCGCCTTTGGGGAGTTGGTTCCAGGCCTGTGTTTCGCAACAGCATTATTATTCAGTTTTCAGTTGGAGAGCCTAAGGTTACAATTTAATATTTGTTCTTTCAACCACTTAAGTCATTTCATTAAGTTGAATTCTAAAGTTAAATTATAACTTATATCATGGGACAAGTGGTCATTGAAGAAAGGACCAAAGCGCCTAGTGAACAACTTTATGTTGTTTTTAAAAGTTAATTAAACATTATATCTCCTCTTAAGTTGGACAACCATGAGAAAGGGGATATAACTTTTTAAATGTTAAAATATCAAAATGAGAAGGGTGTACATTCTAGAGTGGAATTAAAAGTCATTTGAAGTCCATTCACCCTAATGGTTTATAATATGAGTTTGGCTCTTATTTTGATTATCTAGACATTGACAACATACTGAAATGTTGTCGGATTGTCTTCCGGTTGCCTGGAGAACGTTGTGAGGACGAAAACCCTCCATCGTATGGGCTGGTTTCGGTGGTGAAATATCCACCCTAATCAGATATTGGTTTGTATTTGCAGTTAAGATCACAGGAGCTTCAGAGATTGATTTCCAAAGAAGAAAGATGGAAATCTTTCATTATTTTTTGATGGTTTTTTGGTGTGGATAGCATAGTATTCAGTTTTGGTGTGTTGGGTAATGATTTTGGTGTGTTTCGTTGTTTTTCCTGGGACAAAACCCATGTTTATGCTCACAGCTCTCAGATGAAGTGTTGAATCAAAAAGGGTATTTGAACAATAGAAGAGCCATCTCCTACCGATCGTTTCAAGCATAAGAACATAATTTTTGGATGAGTTTTGAATTTTCTAGAGCAAATTGATTTTCTCCAGGAGGGACACCCTCGCCAGGAGAAAACTCTGTTTCCTGACCAGCACATGTGGAGCAGGAATTTGTGAGCTGTGGCGCTGGAAAAGAGAGCCTTGGGCGATGGAAAAAGGGTAGATTCTTGAACGTCAGAGCTTATGTGGTTTTGGTGCTTCTTCAGGGCTTCTAGCTGCTGTAACAGGTTCAATACAAATCTGATTTTCTATTGTTATAATCTGATGATGAACAGAAAATGAATTCAAATGTTGTGGGTTTTCACATCTATTGAATGATTCTAGTTTCCAAGCATTTCTTGTTCATTGTTCTTTTACAAGGGTGTATCTTACAATAGACTCAAAAAGGACTACAATTTTTTGAAAAGTGCATTACATTTGGGGAAAAACCTAAATATGTAAAAATATTCAAATTTGGGTGCCATCAAAGTACTATTTTTGGCCCTAAAAGGAAACCACATCTATAAGGCTGAAACCATGTCCATCTACTCCAAATAGTCACTAAACTTGGTTATGATCTAGATCCATTTAGAGATCGCATTCCCTGAAGGCTTTGGTCCCACAAAAGCTTACTCTTATAGAAGAATTTCTCCCTCCATCTCTAATAATTTCATATCCATGTTTGTGGAACAAGATTCTCTCACATCTTTCTATGTATTCTCCAAGGCGATGCCATGCGCTAACGTGCTCTAGGTAGAAGGTAGTGGTGCTCTATCACACATTGAAACCTATATCTTTCAAAAATGATTTTCCTTTGGTATCTTTCCCATGATCTTCACAATGGTGATTGTTGAAACTTTTCATGCTACAATCGCCTATGACGCACAAAAGCATGCTACAATCGCCTAAGACACATAAAAACATGCTACAATGGTTGGCATGAATTACAATTTACAAACCATGTCACAATATTTTCTATGATACCTCTTTACAACTGGTTGATTCTTACAACTAATTGGCATCCATGATTTTCCTTTCTACTAGAACATTTTTTACAATTAAGTCATACAACATGATAGAATTTACAATCTTATTGAAATACTATTAGTCACACTACATGTTACACCCCGATTGTATAGCTACTATTGCATAGGGCAATTGATTGTAATGTTTGAATCATTGAGATGAATAAAACATGTTCTTGTTATCAAAATGAATGTGTTCTATTTAAATGATTGTCTCATTTGACTGATACTTCTATTGATGTAATTCTTGATTAATGTTGCATGCAAGTTATGCAATAATGTTTTTTCTAACTTTTGAGATGTTTTATGCATACTGCCTTGTTGTGAGCATATGATTTTCGTTGTCGTGTCATGGTATGCAGGTAAGAGGACCATTCCTCCAGGCAGAGGAGAAATATCAATTGGGGAGGAGCTTGGTCAAGTAAATAGTAACGAGTACCATTTGAGCATACACACACGTCCCTTAGACTAAGTAAGCTAAGTCATTTTGTTGAGTTATGAGTAAGTCATCCGTAGGCTTGTATGTTGACATTAGGAGTCTTGTCTACTTCTGAATGCATGTATAAGTGATGCTTATCTGTTTATCTGTTTATGATATTACATTATTGGTTAGGAGGTGGGCATGTATACGTGTATATAGTATATACACGTATCCATAGGTATATTCATGTCGATACAAACGTATTAGGGCAAATGGATATGCTCGTACGAGTACATCGATATAATATACTTACGTATACGTGTACATAGAGGAAAATATACAAACGTATATACACGTATATATACCCACAACCAACTTGATATATATGGATATTAATAATATTATTTTAATATTGCCTTGGAATTTACATATACATGTATATACACATATACATAGATATGTATATTGAAAGTATGTTGACTGGCTCGCAATATACGTATTTATCAAATTAAATATGTAAATGTGTATATATTTATATATGTAAAAGTATATATATATATACTTATTATAGTTTTTACCAAAATATATCTATGTATATATAAACATATTTAAATATACATATATATTAAAGTAAAATAAAACTATAGTATAAATATATAATTATGTAATTAAATATATATATATATATATATATATGTTTATAATTAAAATTGTTTTGATTTAAAATAAGAGATCGATACATCTCATGGTAATGAAAGACTTTATTTTTAAATCAATGTTAAATATTTCTTGAGAACTATGGGAAACCGAGTAAATCAAAGTGATGAAATATTAAGTCTTTTATTTTTAAATCGAACCTCTTTGGCAAATCACACCAAAGTGAAATATTTCTTTGGGAACTTTATGAAAACTTTGGAAAAGGAAATAAAATGAAATGAATGAAATTGCCATGAGAAGCAACGTGCGTGACCTAGAGAACTCGCGCCATGACCAGGTTAGAAGAAATCTTTTTAGCTGGTCATTTGGCAATCGAAATCGAAACCTGTAAATTGGCAACATGGATTGCAGGCGACCTTGACCATTTCTTTTGTGTTGATTCATCAAAACGAATTATTGAATATCTACGCCAAAGGAGAGGGACGCCTGTAGGTGTCATGATTCTAAGTTTTACTTGTGCAATGTTGAATCATTCTTTGATTGCTATCACAAAAAGAGGTCGACTCACCTCTAGAATCCGCCACATTTTATATTTGAATCATTCAAAACCTTGATTAGCATTTTACATGCCATTAAAGAAGGAAAATGGTTGAGCAGGGGCTCTATATAAAGCCGCCCTACTCACTCTTTATCATCATTTTTCATAATCCGAGTTTATGCTTTTTCTAGAGAGCAATTCATATTTTCTGAAGAGCATTTTGTATCAATTTTGAAAGCAAAAATCACCATTGGCTGAGAGTCATTTTCTGTTTACTATCATCACATTTTCTGAGTTCACAATGAGAAGCTGAGTTTACCCTTCAGCTATATATCCTTAGTAAGAGTTCAATTTCTGAGGAGGAGTTAGAGTCTGGTCTAAGAGTTGTTGGAGGTCTTTTGCTGGAGGCCTAAAGTGCTGCAAATACAATCAAGTCCATCATCATTGGGAAAGGCTTATACCAGGCATGGTGTTTCTTCTTTCATGTTCTAGAACATATTTCTTGATATAAAGTATAAACGTGAAAGTGTAATTACTGAGTGTGCATAGATAGGGAATTGCGTTGAGTTCAATACTTCAGTTTGGATGAACAGAGAAGCAGTTCTATGTTACACCATGTAAGTAATTTTACTTTAAGGGAAGGTTATGCATGTTTTTTGAAGTGTATACCTGTTTGCATTAGTGTGTGAATTGCATTAAGGTTAGAGATGCATTAATGTGTAAATTGCACTATATGTATGATCTCCATATAAGGAGAGTATGTGAAAGTAGATACTAAATACTGGGACGGGGATGATAGCATTGAGTCAAGTACAATCCACAGCTTAAGTTAATAGATTAACTTAGCGAAGCTTGCGTAACTCCTAGGATATTGATTTCCAGAATAGGAGAGGACTATGAGTTTACTTGCTATGTTGTTTCATTTCTAGTAGGTTAGTATGATTGTAGGATGTCTGGGGTACGTAATATCCACTAAAGGACAAACCTATGCATAGAGTAAGGAAGCCTTAAGTCAAATCGGCCCTGAGTAGTGTTTATGATAGATGACCTTCATTCGAAATACTGAATGAGAATACTTTGGCCAAAGTAGTGAAATGTACGACTTCCACATAGATGTGAGTTAGTTGAGACTACACTGTTAGTTCATTGTGATTCGAGTACTAGTTCGAGATTGTGAAATAGCAAGGTTCTAGTTGTGTAGGACACAACACTATGCTCAGTTGGTAGTCGTTAAGGGATACCCTACCAATCTCTTCTTCGAAGGGAGGGCAATCTATCTAATGATAGGTGTGCGGGGGACTGCATTATAAGTTTGTGGTTGGCGGAAAAGCGCCCAAGTGATGTTTCTCCTCCACAGCAAGCGGCCGATGTACCAAGATTTGAAAGGACGGACTCCTAGACCTTCTTACTTCTATTTGTTCAAAAGTTCTCGAGCTATGTATGTAATTGTATTACTTTTGTATTCTGATTTATATTTGCAATGAAAATGGAATTCATGTGGAAATATATTGTAACTTGTATGCATTTATCAATGAAGAAAGGAAATTTTTTATTGTATTGCCTTTGTTACTTATTATCTTTATATGTTTGGGGTAAAATTGGAAAAAATTTAATTTACGCATGGGATAGGTCGTTACACTACAAAAACTGAAATCATATGATTCCTCAAAATTACATCACATGATATGCAATTTCTTTGTATTTCTTCACGAATGTGTTTGTATACTAAAAGATCCCAGAGCTATTGAAACTCTCTCATGAGATCATCTTACCTTGTCAATAGACCTGCCCGTTTATGGTTCCATCTTTCTTTTGTTGACAACATGTATTTTGACCAAGAATTGGAGAATCTAACCCCATTTTGTATAGCAATGTTGCCAAATGTTTACTACAAATTGACAACATTACTATTGCAATATAAATAGAATATAACAAAACATGCCAAGAGATTATAAAAGAAATCATTGACTGCTTCAATCAAGGTAGTGCTTGTACAAAATTGACGAACAAGGAGCATCTATCAAAATCAAACTACCTTTCCTTACTACAAGATGCACATACAAAGTGCCCAACAGTTGCCAAATAGAACACAACTATCGACAACTACTTACATCCAAATCTTAGCAACTACCCACAAGCCACCAAGTAATTAACATCAAGTTTGTTACAACTATAGTGCCAAAACATAACAAGATTATTTATATGAACTACATGTTTCTTATTTGTAAATTTTGTCCTCCCTCATATGAAGGTGATGATCTTTTAAGGGCTCTTCTTCGCTCTCTTGAGGTAAAATCTTGCTTTCCTCTACTACCTTTAATTGTCACTCATGTTTTGTGACAACCTACAATCATGTTGAGGCTTCAAATCATCTTTAGTTTTACGAAAAGGAATGACACCATTACCTTGTGGGGATTGTTTTTTTAATTTAGTGGCTTGGGCTTCTTGTCTTTGCAAGTTTCTTTTACCCTTGTTTTGGAGCATTCTCCAACCTCTTGTATACAACCAAAATATGTGAAACCTACATATTTAAATCCTTCCTCAACCTCTATAGGATTAACCATACCTTGGTCATTCTTTCCAAACCCTTTTCCATCATAATCCATTTTACTTAACAACTCGAAACAAAATCCTTTAGTAAACTTTTCAAAACTACCAAAAGATTCTTGGTGGGAAAAATAGAATAAGGTGGTGTGACCATTGTGCATATGTCAATTTGAGTTTGTGATTCCTTTGTAGAGGATTCTTCTCTCCTTTTCAGTCTTATACCATTAACTTACAAGTTTTCCAACATTTCTATTTTATTGCTACTTTTCAACAATGCCTACGAGGAAGTCTCCATGGCTTGTCAACCAAATTTGGAATTCACCATTCTTGTCTAAAGCAATGCACATCCTCCCAAAGAACTTTACTCTTAGCCAACACCTGATCATGGTATGCTTGGGGATCCTTAAGCTTTTTCTTTAGTGGCTTTTTCATGGTTGTACCATGCAAAACCAACAATTCCTACAAAACCTTGTTAAATATTTATGATGAATAAGTGTATGTATTACTACTTATAGAATAATATTTACATGTATTCACAAAAAAAAGGTGGGCAGAAGAAGTCACACATAGAAGTCCAAATAGGGAAAAAACTAGGAGCAAAATACAACAAAAAGCCACTACACAACAAGAGCTAAAACACTAGTAGGAGGAGGGGTTTCCAATATCCAATTTACCCATACATCAATAGGGTCGAGAGTATCCATGGGAGGCTCACAACCATCCTTACCATCCTCATCTTTTTTATCTTCATTAGGAGGCTAAGTGTCACGAACAAGAGATATAGCACGAGCAAGGCGAGAGAATTTTCCTAAGTTTGGCCGACCACCAAACCCATGGTCAAGAGCTTGGGGAGAAGCAAAGTAGTGGCAAGTGAGCTGAGACAATCCTCTCTAAGACAGGTCCTTGGCTCTTCTCACAGGAGATTGAGAAGCATGAGAATGTGTGTCCCATTCACCATGAGCAAATTTGCTACATCCCTGACAACACCCACAACAGTGCACGAGGCATTGCCCCAATGTTCCAAGAGCACCTAAAGATGTGCAACCTTGTTGGCTTGCACCTGGATCTGCATAAGCAAATTAGAACAAATCATTGCCTTAGTGTAAAGCAAGAAATTAGTATCAACTGAATATCAAAAAAAAAAATCAAAATTCTTGTCCTTCACTATGCTAAAAGAATTTCAACCTTGAAAGCATGCCAAATCTATCTAGAGGGGATTCTAGGCCAATCCCCTAACAAAACCATATGTTCCAAGAATAGCTCAAGTCAAAAGGGTCTAAAAAAATCATGAATCCAAGTCCATGCAGCATGTGCTCTAGGACAAAACCAGAAAAGTTGCTTGAGAGTTTCCTACTGACCACAAAATGGGCATCAAGGATCCATATGAGTTAATCTAGAACCAACTAGAAGACCTTGGAAAAGAATACACCAGGAAAAATGTGCTAGCTTCGGCTCTAAAATGGCCAACCAAACAGTTTGAAACCTGCACTGCCAAGCACTCAAAGAGGAGTGCAACAACCAGCTTTGGTTTAAAATAGGCACCATAGACAAATGCAATGAGAGCCAAGAATAGCCCTTGCAAGGCTTGTAATTGCAAAATGGTATGTCAGGATACCATTTCCAATCTTTTCACCAAGGCTTGAAACAACAAACCCCAATCTTGTGAATTATATCTAGTGGCCATAGTGAATAATGACCTAGAAGGTTTTGAGGCACTAGTTGGACAATTGAAACTTATCTTTTGCTTTAGGCCAAGTAAGAAATCCCTAGTCCTTCTGGAAAAATGCTCTAAACGGGTCTTAATTCTCCTCTTGAAAAAACTCCAAAAATGGTCCCATGGAGTCCTAGCTAGAGGACAATCTTGATAAGAGATAATAGGAGACTACCATGTAGATTATTGATTAATAGAAAGCCTTGTGAGAAATTCATTTCCATTCCAAACCATCTAGGGTTTAATGGCTTCTCGGGTTCTCCAAATGCTTCCCATCACAAAAGTACCCTGAATCAAAACAAGCTCCATCATGATAATAAGGGTGTAAAGGCCAATCCCCTTCCAAGTTGGCCTCCCATAGGGAACACCTATAGAGATACAGGGACATACCAAGATTTTCTAAGCCTCATTGCCTTCAAGATTTTGGATAATCCATTTGGCACAAAGGGCTAATCCTTGTCATTGAGTAGAAATCAAATCCAACATTCCATACCTTCCTAAATTGCAATAATATTGTCCAAATTAACCTAAACTTGATGAAGCCAGTTTATTCAAGATGCACATTTTACAAAAGGAGATGGCACAATTTCAAAGCAAGATTATTGGTGATGATCTTGTAGGAGACATTGAGTAGAGTAATCAATCTCCAATTGCAAATACCCTTTGGATCTTCGAACTTAGGTATGAACTTAATATTTCCTTTATTTTTATAATTTTTCCTAAGGAATTAGAGTGAAAGGCTTCAAGGTAAACTTTATGAAGACCCTTTCCAATCAACTCCCAAAGGAAATCCACTACATTCGAGAACTTTGTCATTGGCCATTGAAAAGACAACTTCACAGAGATCAGCAAGAGTGAGCAACTGATCACAAAAGATTCATTGAGAATGAGAAAGCCTACAAGCGACAATGGTGAGGGATTATTGCAAAGCATGATCTCATTCAAGAGAATTCTCTTGAGATTTAAAAAAATGTTGATAATGATGAACAAAAGCTTAAAGAATATCAAGAAGTTCAATCAAGAGCTAATGATCGTCTTTTATTTTTTTAATGGCCTGGGAAGTGTCCAAGAACGAAGGGCTTGCAAAAATTCTTTAAAGGCTTGGTCTCCCATTTTGAGCCAGTGGGAACAAGCTTTAATCTAAGCACCTTTGACTGTATGACTATCAAAAAATTGTTTCTATTGATGATGCTCGGCCACACGCAACTACAAAGCAAGAGCAAAGAGATGAGCTTCCAACACAACGATGGCTTGGCAAAGCTCCAAGGTGATGGCCTCGTATGAGTGGTGGCAAATCCATGCCAACTGGCAACCATAAATTCAAAGGAAACTAGATGTGCATTTGATAGCACTATTCCACCATTCAATCCAACTTGTTTGCTAAGTGAGCCAAGGCTCAAGGGTCCAAAAACGTCAAATGTGGGCCAACATGGGTTGATAAGTTGACAAGGATGTGTTGAGAAAAACAATGTCTTACTAACCTTGGGTTTAGCAAGTTATCAACTTGTCATTCAATGCAAAACCAAATGGAAGAATGATCAAAAAGGACAACATCCAACAAAGGCTCCACCGCAAGGGAAATATAGCTAGCAAATGAAAAGAAAGATTACATTGCAATCATCGCACAATCAAGCCAATTGTACACTTTGTCAAACCCAACCCAAAAATTGCTCCACATATACCAATGGCAGTGATTATGGCAACAACCCATGTTGGGATCAAAAAGTCCTAATTTATTGTGCATGAAATACCAAGCTTCCCTTTTTCCAACTCTCTAACACAATCTTTATCGCATGCCATCTCCACCATATTAAAATCTCCACACAAAACCCAAGTGGTAACAGGGATTGAATCAAAAAGTTCAGAACTAGAGGGAAGATCATTCAACAACATCATTAGAGGCATAAACATTAAAAACTCCAAAGGAATTATTATCAATGTTGAAAAGTGCCCATAACACTCTATTAGTGGAGTCACAACCATGACCAATTAAATTGTTGCTACCACCTAGGAGAGAGAAAAGTGACAACTCCTCCACGACCTACATCGTGATTGCTACATAAAATAAACTAGCTGGCCAAATAACACAGCAAGCAACAAAAGGAAAAAAACACATAATTTTAACTTCTTGCAAACATAGAACATCCAAACTTGAAAACCACTATTGAGTAACTCTCACAGAGTACTTCCTAGGGAGGTCCACAAGACCTTGATCATTCCAAGAAATAAAATTCATTGACAAGAATCAAGAAGCATATCGTCACCATCCAACCCATCAAAAGTGAAATAGCGATTCTACAATTCTCAAGAAAAATTGCCCAACTAAAAAACAAGGGATATTCAACCTTCTTTTCTCTAGGACATATTCTCTCTCTTCCAAACGCCCAAGTGTAATACAAGAACAACACGGACCCATTAGGGGGAAGAAGTAGGCAAACGAATAAGATTGTCAATTAAGATGATAAAACCAAAGCCGATTGAGGCATTCTCACAAACTTAGGTCTATTCACCTCACTAGATGACTCTCCATTGGAGAAAACAACCGCTTTCTCCTTGTCTTGAGCTTTTGAAATTGTGCCAAGTGGCAACTTAATAGCTTGATTACCAATGTTTCTTGGAGTCGTAGCATGAGCTCCACTATTGCTAGGGTTTCAATTATTTATAAGATTCCTAACTATGGTCCACCCTTCCTTTTTAGGAAGAGGAGCCTTAGAAGGCCGATAAGTGGGCTTGCTACATGGTGAGACCATGGGACAATCCATGATCTCGTGATTGGAGGATTGACATCTAATGCAAGTGTTTGGCAAATTAAGATGGACTCATTGGATATGACGCATTTGACCAATCTAAATGTTCATAGATTATTTTAAATCTTTAGAGAGGTCAACCTTGACAAAAACTTGCTTTTGAGGAAGAGAGGAGAAGAAATTGTTCAAATCAACACAAAGAACTTTTCCAAGCGAACCAACAATAGTGGTCAAGAAATTCTAGCATGGCAAAAGCAAACCCAAGAATTCCACCCAAACAAGGACACAAAGAGCCCTTTCTTTAGAGACAACAAAGTCTTGAGTCTAGGATTGTAAAACCAAAAAAGGAAGCACAAACAAACCAAGGTACATGTTTAAGAATGGCATCTACATGACTAGCTTCAACAAAGTGAAACAAGAAAAACCCCTGAGTGAGATTTGGACAGCCTCAAAGCAGACTCAATGTGGGGCCCAAGTCTCGTTGATGCAATCTTTAAGCATGCTTTTAGAGGGAACCCTCCCAACAAAGTATCATATTAAGTAAAATGTTCTAGGCTTCTAGCCATTTATAGGCACTATCAAATTCTAGGATGGGCAACACCACATCCAGGGGGGATTTAGAGTTCATACCTTGGGGATGAACTTCCTGGGACACTTGTTTGGCGGAGCCATCCTCAAGAGCCATCAAACTATCAACATCAACCAAAACGGTTGGGTTGATAAAGTTTGAGGCCACTAAGAAGGATAAGGGAATGCCACAAGTGTGGCAAACTAAAGTGCCCCACGATTAATGCAAAGGAGTGATGAATTTTCTTGTGAAAAGACACAGTATGACATCACAAAAACCAAGACAACACAAGGCTAAGACCAAAACCCTAGCAGAGCCCATCTTGCTTAAGATTTGATAAAAATATGGTCATGCACACAAATCTGCTATGCATCACCATAAACTACTACGAACCTCAAGGAACTTCTTGTTTTAATACCAATTGATTTATAATTGACTGCAAAACTATGCTTGTGTAAATTAGTGATCAAACAATTTTTAACCATACTATGCTACTTGAATCTCAATTCAAATGACAATGGAATTCTTCACAAAGTAGTGTTACAATATGCAATCTAATTGGAAAGATAGCTCGATATAGGCATCAGTATAGATAGAGGCAGTTTTTTTGAGGAAAAATAGTTAGAAGTCACAATTGCACATCTCTAAACATTTCCTTCAAATGAAAACAATTACAAGTGTGAGAAACTCACTCCATGCACACACTCTATGTGATTGTGCTTGTAGATTGCTCTCAATCCTCCAATTGATGGTGAATCCACTATGAAATAACCCCAACCATAACTTTTGCATACGGACTTGAATCAGAGTGCTGTTTTTTCTAAGTGCATAACTTTTCAAGAGGAACCTAAAAGTGTAAAAATGTTCAAATTTTGGTGCCACCAAAGTACTATTTTTGGTCTTGAAATACAACCACATCTACGAAGCCAAAACCGTGTCCATCCACTCCAAACAAACACTGAACTTGAACAAATAAACTTGGTGATGAACTAGATCTATTCACAAATCAGTGCTTGAAACCTACACA
Organism: Sequoia sempervirens; assembly: GCA_007258455.2. NCBI lineage: Eukaryota > Viridiplantae > Streptophyta > Pinopsida > Cupressales > Cupressaceae > Sequoia > Sequoia sempervirens. The sequence goes on from VDFB02000015.1 coordinate 93,353,546, forward strand.
GAGGGAATATGGACTTGGGCTAAAGCTTCAAATCATCACAAATTTTGCAGAACTTACATAGAGTAAACCCTAACCCAGGTTATAGCTTCAGTATGACTTTAGATTTGGCACAAACTGCACAAAGGAAACTCTAACTCATATCAGCATCTTCAATTTTGCATAAAATTCATAGAGAAAAGCCTGATTCATTTTTTAATTTCAGTATAACCTTACGTTTTGCAAAAGGGCATGGAATCTTTTAACAAAGCTCCTTGCTACATTCTCTTGTGGTGGTGCAGGTAGAAGAGGTACAAAATGCCAAAAGGCAACACACTCGAAGCAGGACAAGGTATTTCTTTTTTTAAAGGTACTCCTAAAAATCTATTGCTTCTCTTGTGGGTCTAGAAGTGGTAGCTACTAGGTCTAGGCATGCAGATTTTTTATGAATAAGGGCTCGCAGGCTAAAACCAAGGAGATGTTAAAACCACTCAAATACTTTAAGTTGTCGCCAGTTTTAGTTTTGGGGGAGTAAGCATTGGAAGGAGAAGATTACTCTAAAAATCATTTGATACGTCATTTCAATTGTTTGTGGCTCAGTGTCCTTCAAATGCACAAATGGATGTCAATTAGTTGGAGGCTACATATGGAGAGCCATCTAGAAATTTACCCATTTGCATAAGGCTTTATTATTGTAGTGTTTGAATCCTCCAAGGATAGAGACTTTAATCTTAATGATCAGGTTTAGATCTGGGGGAAGCATTCACTCCTCATGAAGCCATGGTTTCCAGATTTCAACCCTTTGGCAGAATCTGTCAAAGTCGTGTCAATTTGGGTTAGGTTCCCAAACCTCTATCTCCAGTTTTGGATTGATTCTTGCTTGATGGTAATTGAAAGCTCCCTAGGAAGATTTCCATCAATAGATATGGCAACTTCTACTTTCTCCCATACTACCTTTGCCTTCATTCAGTTTGAGCTAGATTTTTTGAAAGACCTCCCAGCATATATTGTGCTCAAAGTGGCATATCGCTTGAGGAAGCAGCTCATGGATTATGAAGGTCTTGCTTTCTGTTGTTGCACTTGCAGGTGCTATCAAATGGGCCATGTTGCCGTAGACTGTTCTAGCCTCACAGAAATTTGCTAGTCAAGCATCTTGGTGGAGAGATGCTCTTCCCCACCATTTTACAGTCCTAGATTCTTTAAAGGAATCTACATATATTCAAAGCCCTCTCAGGTAGCTACTGCTATTACAGAGCCCTCTTTTGGGGCTCCTCAAAATCCTTCTTCATCTTCAGAGATGTTAAATGAGAAAGCTCCTTTCGTGGATGAAGTTATTCCCACATCCCCTTCAGCTCACACTGTGGAGGCTCCTTTAATCATTGTCTTCTAAGAAATTAAATGAGGGGGCTCCTTTGCTGGAAGAATTTTCTCCTCCATACCCTCCAGCAAAAGAGGGCTCCTCAAAATCCTTCTTTGTCTTCTGAGATGTTAAATGAGAAGGCTCCTTTAGTGGATGAATTTATTCCCACATCCCCTTCAACTCATGCTGCGGAGGCTCTTTTAATTCTTTTATTGTCTTCTAAGAAATTCAATGAGGTGGCTCCTTTGCTGGATGAATTTTCTCCTCCATCCCCTCGAGCTCATGCTGTGGAGACTGCAATTCAGCCTCAAATGTTTCTTTGGAGCAGCAGCAGAATCTTACATTGTGGGATCGGCCAGATTTGTATCCTTTAGCAGGGGTGGATAGGACTTTGGTTTCCAATCAGAAATCTGACAAAAATTAGAATATTTAATTCTTATATGCTTTAGATCTAGTGGTAGAAAGTCAAAAGGCTTACTGTGATAGTTCTTATCCAGCATCATGTACTGTCTAAAATTTCAAGAGAAAGGGCCCCAATAGAATGCTCACTGATTAATCAAAAGGAAAAATTAAGTTTTGCAAAAGTGAAATTAATATGTCCTGTCTCTGGTAATATCCAGGATTGTCTTTTACTCTGCTAAAAATACAAGAAGAAACCTGGCTAAGAAGTTCGATCAGAACCTCAGAATGATGTTTCAAATTTGCAAAACTTACACATAAGTCCTCACTTAGTCCAGAACTTCAACGTGATCATAAGTTTACAAAACTTACACAGAGAAAACCCTACCTTAGATCATAACTTCAACTTGACCTTAAGTTTTGCAAAACCCACACATAATGGATCCTGACTCGGGTTATAACTTCAATATTACCTTAAATCTTGCAAAAATATACTGCTGCGAAAACCCCAATTTATATCAGAACTCAAATGCTAAGATTATGCAGACGAAATCCTAACTCGGATCAATATAACCTTAAATGTGGCAAAAAATTAATAGAGAATCCTTGACTGTGATCACAACTTTAATTAGTAAACTAATTAGTAATTACCATGAATTCTGCAAAACTACACGGGAAAATTCAAAATTGTCAATTTGATTAGAACTTTAATATAAAACTTACAATGAGGAAAACCTTACTTAGGGCACAACTTCATTTGATTTAAACTTGCCACAAATTACAGAAAAATCCTTGACTTAGATTGGAGCTTCTCCAAAATTCTGCAAATTTACAGAGAATAAACCTTGACTTAAGTCAAAAACTTCACTTTGAATTTCAATCTTGTATTGATCATGAATGGAACCATGATATTAAAGATTGATATGACAGTAGATTTTGCAAAAAATACACCAAAAAAAAAACCATTACTTCAGTCAGAATTTCACCGTGATCTTAAATTTTGCAAGATTTACATAGTGAAAACCCTGTTTTAGGTTAGAGCTTCAATATGACCTTAAATACTGCATAACAATATACAGCAGAAGCCCTAATTTAGCTCAAAAGATCAATATGATCTGAAAAGTTTAAGAAATGTTGATTCCGATCCCAGTGGACATCCAGTGGACAACATTCTATTTTGTTAGACTTCATGTGTAATGTGCAGAAGAAAATAACAAAAAAGAATCCAGAAATAGAAATATAATTCGGAACTGAGACTAGATAAGGTATGGAACTGTTAAAGAATTTTATTAGTCCCCATGTTCAGTACATGATACTCTCTAAGCAGATATGTATGGCTTAAGACTATCTATCTTGCATCCTTCCTTCTCTATATTTTGTATACACATGAAAAACAATGCTGCAGGACAAAAAGAACCTGGAACCATTATGGAAAATGAAACTGGTGTGCATCTAAATGTATTTCATTGCCTTTCCTCGGTTATGATCGTGTTGGGTCCTGATGGCACAGCCAGGCCCGCCCCGCAAAGAAAGAGAACAGAGAAAATGAAACTGCTATGCATCTATTAGTAACTCATTCTCTTCCCTCATTTATGATCGTGTTGGGTCCTGAGAAGTTGAAAACAGATGCTCAAAGAGAACAGAGGTTACACCACAGCAAACTAGTACTGCCAACTATCACGTGCCGCTGGAATTGATTGGGTAGTACAGGTGGAGAACTGAGTAGGCCCTAAATGAGTAATACATTAGTCTTGTGATAATGCAGACCTTACAACTGAGTTTGGAATTGATGGAGCGGTGTAGGTGGAGAACTGGATAGACCCTGACTGAGAAATACATTTGTCTTCTGATAACGCAAGGTATAGAACTTGATTAGGCACTACCAGCAACCATACTTCTTAAGCCGCAATTTGGCTCAAACTTACAATGACGAAACCTTAACTTAGACAACAAGTTAATTTCATCTTATATTATGGAAACTTTGACTTCTACAGTGTTTCAATATAAGCTTACATTTTTATTTTTATTTTTTCTTGGTAGGTATATCTTAAAGTTACAAATGCGCCCTTTTTATGCATTCCCAAGGGTTGCGAAACGGGCAATCGAACTAGGATCGTGCTTATACAAGCGACACTACAATCCAACTGCAGAAACACCAGAAAAATTTAGAACGAATACTTACACACGAATACATTGGCCAAAGCCCTTATGGATTTAATCTTTTTATACTATCCCGAAAAGATTTGGCGAACCTTAAATTTCGCAAAATTTACATCTATTTAGCATGACTCGGATAAACTGCGATTCTAACTTAATTCTAGCCAAGAATTCAGAGAGTAAACCCTTGCTTAGATCACAGCCTCATATTGTACATAAATTACACAGAAGAAACCCTGACGTAGGTAAAAAAACACTACGCAGTTTAATAATGAGAAAAAAACACTACGCCAATTAAGTTAGAAACACAGGAACACTACTGCAAACTGTGATATATTATGTCTCTAAAAGAATTAATTTTGTAAATTCTTAACTTTTTGTCGTGGTTGTTGCTTGATATGAGCAATGAGCGTTTTAATCTTTGAAATAGCGTGAGGCTTCTGAGGAGGACATTTAACCAATGCAGTCTGTAGAAACTTCATACCTAAATCAAAGTCCCCCCGCGCAACAGCCGCGCAAGCTGATCTGTAAGCTCGGTCTGCCTCCTCTGCATTGTGAGTGTAGAGAACTCCTTCCAGACAGAGGGAAGCCCGTGCGTACTCTACAGCCGTGATTGCCTTCTCGATTTCCTCCATAACTGCATCGCATGATTTTGACTTCGCTTGATTCAGAATTGTTGGGTCAAATCTTGGCTTTGCCTTAGGCTTCCCTGATGCGGCCATTCTATATTATTGTTCGTGCCAGGAGTATTTGTGTTCTTCAGGATTTCAAGTCACAAGGAATTTTGAATTTCCATGATCGCGTTTAAATTAGAGAACAAAGCCCTTCCACTTAATATACATGAGATTTTCACAACGTCCACGAGACCAGAACTCCGTTCCTATCTGGAATACATTTTACTTGTGTTGACGAGACCAGAATTAACTATCTGGAATAGATTTTACTTGCGTTCGCGTTACGTTGTCCTCCGCGTACGTCGGAAATTAAATATTTTAATAACGTTCAGGAGGCCACAGCAGCCTATGGGATCCGGGGACAACACAAGACCGCCATCGAAAAGAGAAGATCCTAAATAGTCTAGATCTCGCTCGAGGTCAGCTCTACGACAGTGAAGAAAGCCATCTAGAATGTATCAAATCAGTGCTTCAAAGGCCAGTTGTTCTTTTTAAACTTGTTCTCATATTAACCCCAAACTAGATAAGTATTTTGTTTTGGTTAAATTTGATGGTTGTATCACTATACTTGCTCTTGTTTGTAATAGTGCGATTTTGATTGCCTTCTGGGACACATTGGTGCCAATTTCTATATTTATTATTATTATTTTAATTTCATTATCTTTTTATAATTAAAAAAACTTGTTTTCGGTTTAGAATGTGATCTTTATGTCATTGTCATTGTTTTTTAATTATAAAAATTATTTTATTATTATATTAATGGATATTTGAAGAGATATATTATAGTAGTATAGGATGAGATTGTTATATTGTATATATTAAAATTAAAATATAATAGAACATATATTTGTTATGTAGAGAGGACTATCATATCATGATTGATTATGGATATAAAAACTAAAATAAAACTAGCAATCGCACCTTGGTGTGCAATGGGTACGTCAAAGATGTGTGGAAGGTAAATTAGGGAAAAAATTTATCTGTTTTTTGCATGCATTTGTGCAATATACATGAGGTCAATTGGGAGTCCATTTAGAAAATGATGTTGTTTGTGCAACAAAGGTCTCAAATTTCAATGGAAAAGTGACAACTTCAAATGAATTATGCATCCACCTACAAGGATCTACACACAACTAAAACAAAATCTCTAAATCAAGAAGACAATTAAACTCCATTACCAATAGGCTCATGTTATGCTTCAAATAGGGAGAGAGGGAGAGAGGGGGGGAGATGGGGATGGAAAGAGGGAGAGATATAGGGGGAAGAGCAAGAGAGAGAGACAAAGGGGTAAGGAGATAGAGATAGAGATGGAAATAAAAATGGAAATGGAGATGGAGATGGAGGAGAGGGAGATGGAGATGGAGGAGAGGGATATGGAGAGGAGAGGGAGATAAATAGAGAGAGAGAGAGGATAGAGGGATAGATAGATATGGAAGATGTAAATATATAGAGATGTAGAGAAAGGGAGAGAGAGGGAGAGATAGAAAGACAAAGATATAGGGAATGATATATAAGAGGTAGAGATGGAAAGATATAGGGCTAGAGAGACATGGAGAGATAATAAGATAGAGATAGAGGGAGTGATCAAATGAGAAATATGGAGAGATAGAGATAAAGAGGTAAAGAGATAGATACAGAGATAGAGGCAGAGATAGGGAGGGAGAAAAAATGAGTGTGTGTGTATGCATAAGAGAGAGAGAGAGAGGGCGATAATTATGTATAAATATATAGAGAGGGAGGGAGAGGAAGGAGAAAAATAGAAGAGATAGGAGAGAGGAGAAGTATAAAGATATAGAAAGAGGGAGAGATAGGGATAGAAAGGAGAGATGGAGAGATAGATACAACTTTGGAAAGATAGAGGGGGTGAGATACAAAGAGTCAAAGGCAAAGATAGATAGATAAATATATAGAGCCCGAGAGATGGAAGGAGAGACAAAGATGGAGAGGGATAAATAGAGACAAAAAGAGGGAGACAATGAAATATATATATATAGGAGATATATATAGAGATATATATATAGAGAGAGAGAGAGATATAGGAAGATAAAGAGAGAGATATCTTTATATCTCTATCTCCCTCTCTATCTTTATGTTTCTCATTATCTCTTATCTCTCTCTTCCTCTCTCTATCCTATTTATATCTATATATGTCTTCCCTTCTCTCTATCTCTATCTATATTTCTTTATTTTCCTCTCTCAATCACTTTCCCTCTCCCTATCTCTCTCTCCCTTACTCTCTTTTGTTATCCCTATTTATCTCTCCCCTCTCTCCTCCTTTCCCTCTTTATCTCTCTACCTCTCTCTATATATTTTGTCTCCTATTTCTCTGTATTTCTCTATCTCTCTATATCCCTCTCTATGTGACTATATCTATCAATATCTCTCCTCTTCTCTCTTTTCCTCTTGCTCTTTCTTTATCTCTCTTCCAATCTCTTTCTAGTTGTCTCTCTCTCTTTATTCCTCTATATGTCTACCTCTATCTCCATATCTCTTTGTCTCCTTCTCTATCTCTCTATTTCTCTTTCTCTCTATCTCTATTTTTCTTCTCTCTTCTCTCATTTTGTATCTCCCTCTCCCTCTCTCCATCCCTCCATTTCTATCTTTGTTTCTCTCTGTCTAACTCTCTTTATCTCTATCTTTGTCTATATGCATCTCTCCTCCTTTGTCTCATTTGCTCCCCCTCTCTTTCTCTCTTCTTTTCTTTCTATTTTTTCTCTATTTGCCTCTATATCTCATCTCCATCTCCCTCTCCCTTCTCTCTTTCTCTCTCTATCTATCTTCCTCAAATGTGCAATGGGTACACTAAAGATGTTATAAAGGTGAATTATCATATCCTTAATCAAATGACAAGCTACCCTAAGCATAAATCCCTAGGGACATGTGGTATCCTTGGATTGTTGGCATTAAATGACTAATCAAAAGTTATCTTCTCTCTTGAACACATTTTATAACTTTTAATTTAGATTTTCAGTTTGAAATTCATTTATTATACAAATTAAAATTAAAATTTGAAATAGAATTATTATATAATAATTAAACTTTTTTTATTTCGCAAGAGATAATTATATTGATCTAGAAGAATTTACATGCATCTGCTCAGCAAGAATCCAACCATATGAAATACTGACACCAAAATTTCTTCTACCCCCTAAACAAACCCTACCTTACCATTCAACATAACCACTAACCAGTAAAAAGCTACCCTAACTTGCCACAACCGATACTGACAGACATTTGCCAAAAATTGACACTATCCTACCCTAGCTTGCCACCACCATTGTTGTCAAAAACATTTACAGATATTTACAAAAACTAACATTATGCCAAGCCCGCAATAACCAGAGAGACCCACACTAGACTATTACAAGAAATTTAACATAGTGCAATTTTAATAGAGACCCAACTAAACACCCTCACAGGAGGAAACAAGGGACACCCAATGCTTATAGAAAGCCATTGGCTTTGGAAAAAGCATCAAATTCTTGGACCCATTCAAAATCATTGACAGCCTCCATTCATAACACCACCTTCAAAAAATTCTTTGCAACCGCCACAATCATCCTGTGCTTCAATAATGCCAGTCCCTTTAAATCCAGGAGGAGTGGGTAATATTTAATGACCTTTCCCATAACTTTTAGTAGGTCTAGGTCGTGTGGGCGCGAAATGCCTGAGCCAGGTATCGCTACCTTGGGGACCTCCTCCAAACCACCTAGCAATTCTTTCTTGAACAACTTGCAAACTAGTGTCCTTGCCTTTTTCTTGGTTGTGTGATTATCCATAATAGACACGAAGAATCTCAAAACAATTTGTGTATTTATCCTGAAGGTCTCCTTGTACGCCAAATTCCCTTTTCCAAGCATCATTTTCACGGCCACCACAATCAAAGGGTCGATGTTAAGCAGAATACGCTTGAGGTGTTGAAATGTAACCTCACAAAATGCATTCTACCGATCCTTGCAATCTAGGGATATTAGAGTGTCTACTCCAAAATACACTAATGTATCCACATACATTTCCACAATGAATTTCAAGCATTCTACCATCATTAAAACCACTTCAAAGCATTTCGCCAGCGAAAGAACACAAGAGAAGATTGAATTTCTTCGGCCTTGCCACCTTTAAAAATAGAATGGTAAAGAGCCTCGCATACCACCTTCTTTATTATGTTGTACACAATCTGCGTGCCACCCTAGAAATTCGTCAGAACACTAGTTACTACTGCCATTCAGATGAATGAGTATATGGAGAAATGAGGTGAGTCAGTTGTGAAAAGACCTATGAAGCCTAAGCAAATATTTCACAGGTACACACACATAAAGTTTAATAATAATGCCTAATACAATATGGTACAGTCCATCATTTTTGGGAGAAACTTAACCAATCTGCAGACGTGGCCGCCAATTCACCTACCACCTCACGTCCATTCACTCCAAGATGGAATTTCCACACTTTGTGTGGAAAGTCACCTGCCCAGCCTCCCACTTGTCTTGAGTGTATCGTGTTTACGCCGGAATAAGGATCTCTCTAAGATTGATGTCATCTTTTTGTTGATTTGAGAGCTCGTATGTCCCCTTATTGTCTTCCCCTCAGGGTATGGTTGATAGCCACCAACTCGAATCCCTCAATAAGCTCTAGGGCCACTTCTAGTTTGGGGCCAATTTCCAGTGAGAGAAGTGATTGGTCCTTAAAGCATTGATGATGAGGGAGGAATCTCCCTCTGTCACCAATTTTTTATTCTCATTTCCCAACACAGTCGCAATCCCAAAATTAGATCCTACATTTTTGCAGTGTTATTTGTGCCAATTGAGAGGGGGCAACCAGTCTACTCACCCTTTTGGATTGTCAATCTATGGCAATGCACCTTGCCCTAGAAACACTTGGGTTTCCACGAGAAGCCCCATCAAAATTCACCTTGAACCATCCGCCCTCCAAGAAGTGCCAGACCACATTCCTTCTTTTAAGTTGTGTTGAGGTGCCTCCAGCCCCGTGTTGTGGAGGAACCGAGAGACCATGCCAATTCTTTTTCATCTACGCATCCCATTCAGTAAAGATGACTTTGCCACCTTGATGCTCTATTACCTGTGCATTGACGATTTCCACTATGCAAGTCTCTAATTTATTTAGTAAAGATTGACGGGGTATCGTCTTCTCCCAGAAGATGCATTGATTCCTCTCCTTCCATAATTCCCATATTACCAGTGATGGGATTGTGACCCATACACCTCTGAAAATTGATTTCTTATGAAGCTTTTGCCACCCCTTTAGCAGGCCTAGAAGGTTGTTTGGCAAGGCCATCTATCAATGAAGCTTCGCGCACAACTAGTGTAACATACTACAACTAACAACTAATATAAATGCAACATTAAATTCAAATATAAACATGCATTAACTAAAAAAGCATGAATAAACTAATACAAAGTAGCATAATATTTTTTTTGAAAAGAAAGAACATGATCTTTATGCTAATTCGGTTTGAGATGCACAAAGGATAACTGAAAGGAAACTATTAAAGTAAGTAGTCATTTCAAAGATACAAGGAGTTTTGAGATTACAATATTCCTTGAAATTTGTTTAATCCATCTGGAACTTTAGCCATCCTGTACTACTAAAACTGAGAAGGAGGAAAAATATCATCAAGTCGCTTTTTCACCCATCCACAAACTGACTAGTCCCTTGTACCATTTCCTACTAGAAGGCCTAGCCCTTTGCAAAGAAGTAATGGAAAAGATTCTAATGCCATCTAAGACTGGTGTTTGACCCTACATAATCCCTAGTCAATCATACACTGTAGGTAACTCCTAACTAGTATGACCTCTGACTGGGGTGCATATTCGAAGCAAGGAAACTGATTAACACTATCAGGTAGTAGCATCACCTTGGCCAAGGTTTATAATTGAGCGCAACACGACAAGGTCATGTAGTCAAGCTTATCACGCTACTCGGCAAGAAATCATATAATACAATTTTAACCTTCATGTTTATCTCTTATGCTACTACATATTGACTCATGAGGGTATTAGATGATACTTACAAGTGTATCCAAAAAAATTCACAAAAAAATCTTAGCACATTCTCCAAAATACTCTTAGATTAAAGTCACCAAGTTATGGGTATTCTGATTAAATGTTGGTCCAATTATATGTATGGTATTTCTTTGTGATCTGGATGCAAATACCTCAAATTTACAATTTCAAATATCCGCAGTGCATTTTTAAATGGATATCATTTATTAGAGTCAAAATTTACATAGATTTATTTCATGTTCTTCCAAAAGGGTATCATAACATTAATTCTATTTATGGTAGGAATCGATCCCTATAGGCGGGGAAACTACTTTTTTGCACTCAACAGAGCCTACTTAAAGAAGATAAATAGATATCATCATACAGTGGAAATCTGTATAAGAAAATTCTTGCCATTCGTTTTAAGGTGGACAATAGTGTAAGCTTAGAAATATGAAGGCCATGTTCATCAACGTCATTGGAGTCTTTATATATATGTATGCATATATTCCAAGAACTCGTATTTATTTTAGCACAGCATAGTGGAGTCTAGGAAATCAAGTTGACCTATATTTCATCTTAATGCTACACGAGTAAGCAAAGGACTTAGAAAGATAACAAATAAAGCTTTACATGTATGAGGAAATGTGCAACTAATTGTCCCATAACTGGTTTCCTTCACCTATCATAATCTTTCTTCCATATTGGTTCTAACAGAACATTACACACAAACGACATCGGAAAAAATACGACTCAAGATAAAGATATGCATGCGCTAGACTTAGCGCGATATACGAACGGATCCTGCTCTTTTCTTCAACTGCGACATTGGTCACCTCAATTATTACACTCAACTCACTTGCAAATTTCTGTTTTTAGAGAATTCAACGGGTACAAGTTGTGGCAACACTCCTTAGCTTAAGATTTGTTTCAGTCGAGTTCTAGTGGCTTTGGCTCAATATCCCTATTCTTCACCCGGAATAGCTTTCTCTCTGCCCTTCCTATTATTACACTCAACTCAGTGTCACACACTAAGCTCTGACCGGTCAATACTTTCAATTATTACACTCAACTCACTTGCAAATTTCTGTTTTTAGAGAATTCAACGGGTACAATTTGTGGCAACACTCCTTAGCTTAAGATTTGTTTCAGTCGAGTTCTAGTGGCTTTGGCTCAATATCCCTATTCTTCAACTCAGTGTCACACACTAAGCTCTGACCGGTCAATACTTTCAATTATTACACTCAACTCACTTGCAAATTTCTGTTTTTAGAGAATTCAACGGGTACAATTTGTGGCAACACTCCTTAGCTTAAGATTTGTTTCAGTCGAGTTCTAGTGGCTTTGGCTCAATATCCCTATTCTTCACCCGGAATAGCTGGGCTTAAGTGTCACACACTAAGCTCTGACCGGTCAATACTTTTCTAACCTTTTACCTTTTCCGTTTTCTTTTCACCGTCACCGTTGGAGTGAGATGTTTTTGTCCTGCAGCATTGTCGCATCAATATCAGAGTACTATCAGCAAGGCCGAGCAGGAGATAGCCGCTAACTTCATAATTTATAAATAATTTAGGTTTTACAATAAGTTTATTTTTAATATTAAAGATGATAGTTAATTAAATAATAAAAATAATTGATCTTTATTGTTATATAAATTTTTATTTATATAAAATATCTATCATTTATTTATTCTTGTATTTACTCATTCTTCAATATTGTATCAAAATGGAGTTTATTTTTATTCCCTAGAAAATCTTTTAATCAATTTATTTCTTCAACTTTATTAAAACTCCTATAACATTTTTAATTGATAATTACACGCTTTGTGAGTATAATAATGGATTTAAACTTTTTTTTAATAAAAGGAGGGGTAAAAACTTTTATTAATCAATAAGAGTAGTACAAAGCATTAGGCAAAAGAAAACCCCAAAGGGGCCCCAAGACAACAAGCAAGAGATCAAGAATCATTAATGCAGCATTTCACATCCTCAGTAACCCAACCCTCCAAGTCCTGGGCAAGGTCCCTTGGTAAACTGTCCCAGTCATCCACCAACCACGTCCCATTCTTCTCAGAAGCTATTTTCGCCAGCCCATCAGCCACCTTGTTCCATTCACGAGGGATATGGGAAAAGGTGACAGAATCAAGAAGATCTTCAAGGTTGGCAATTTGTTTTGCCACTACCGCTAACTGCCAACTAACAGCATCGAAGTGTCGTCCATTTATCAAGTCAACCACCACCTGAGAATCAGATTCACATATAATCTGATTCCAGCCGAGAGCGAAAGCTCTCCTCAAAGCCGAAAGAATCGCCAAGGCCTCCATGAGATTATTAGAGTGATGCCCCATATACTCAGAGAAAAAGAAAACAACCACTCCAGAACTATCTCTGCCCACCCCACCAATACCAGCATGCCCAGGATTCCCTCTTGAAGACCCATCAGTGTTGATTTTCAAGACACCAGAGGGAGGAAGCAACCAATGCCCTCCTCTGAAGACCTTCCCTCTAGAGCACCTACCCTGCCCAACCTTAGGTCTTCCCATACTACCAACAGAAATCCCCAACTTCTGAATCACTCCAGTATCCCCAGGATCAACCAAAATAGACAAATCACATTTTGCTTGTAACGTCTCTTGAAGAGCCCCAAGAATTCGAGCCCACACTTGGCCCCCCTGCAACTTCCTATCTAGAAAAATCCTTCGATTGCGCTCCAACCAAATCTGCCAAATAATAAGATTAGGGCCAATAGACCAGGCAGTGTGCAAAAAAGAAGTCTTTGTCGTAGTAGGTCCAACATTCTGCCAGAACTCGCCAAGAGATGAAGGATGTCGACAGGACATATTCCAAGCCCCCCACCAAAAGTGCCAAATAGCTTTAGCAAAGGGGCACTGGAAGAAAAGATGAGAAACAGTCTCAACATCTTTGAGACACAGATAGCAGAAAGAGGGACCTTGGAAACCCCTCTTGCAAAGGTTGTCCCAAGTCAAGCACCTTCCATACACCACAAGCCAAGAGAAGAAGTTGCATTTTGGCCAGGAGAATTTATTCCAAATGTTTTTCCACCAAGGAACCTCAGCACTGCCTAAAGCCTGTCTATCCAAAGCACGATACCCTGAAGCAACAGAGTACTTCCCTTTAGGATCTGAGCCCCAGGCCAACACATCCCTCCCAGGCAGTGAACAACACACTCTAGTAGCCAAAATAGAGGATAACTCCCTCCTATCCTCCAAAGATCCACCTAAAGGCCACTCTTGCATATCCTTCCACTGATAAATGATAGTTTGCCCCAAGACCCGGGGGGCTTTGAAATCCATCACTCTGCTCCAGCCAGCTTGAACAAAAATCCTGCTTAAAGTCTCCAAGTGAGGATGTGAGGAGAGGATAGGCGGGAAGCCATCCCAAGAGTCAAGCCAAAAGAGGGCATCCGAGCCTCTATTGCAAATCCAGAATAGGCTTTGTTTAACCAACGGAGCTCCCCTCTTGAGAGTATCCCAGATCATAGACCCTTTCCCCAGAAGACTAAAGCGAGAAACCTCAGCACCATCCACCTCCCCAATATACTTGAAGGTAAGAATCTTGGCCCAAGTCTGATGTTGATGTGAACACCACCGCCAAAACAACTTAGCCGCCAACGCTTGCCCATTCCAATCCGCTCTACGCAATCCCAAGCCACCATCCTGCTTCGGCCGACAAACCACCTCCCACTTAATTAAGCTCCACTTTCTCGAGAGGAGATTACCCGACCAAAGAAATTGCCTACAAAGCCCCTCAAAATCCTTGATGAAACTTGAAGGGGCAGTCATCACAAAGCATCTGTAAATAGGAAGAGCTTGCACAACAGACTTTAAAAGAGTGACTCTGCCTGCCGTTGATAACCATCTATAGGTCCAATGACAAACCAGTCCTCGGAATTTATCAATCACCTCCTGCCAGAAACGCCTGGGAGGTGGGCGCACATCTAGAGGGATACCCAGATAGGTAAAGGGAAGATTCCCCACTTGAAACCTTAAGATCCTGGCAATGCGATGTTGAATGCGCCTGGGGGTGTTAAAGAAGTAAATGCAAGACTTACCTTCATTAATGCGTTGTCCCGAGGCAGCCAAATAGCAATCCAAAGTCTGACGAAAAGCAACAGCTTCCGCCACCTTAGCAACCCCCATCAATGCCGAGTCATCCACAAACTGAAGATGTGTTTGCGGGGCAAGGGAATTATTCCAGTTCCAACCATGTAAAAGCCCAACTGCAACCTGTGACTTAATGAACCTCCCCAAACCTTCAGCCATCAAAATGAACAGATAAGGGGATAAAGGGTCTCCCTGTCGAAGACCTCTCGAGGCACCAAACAAAGCAGAGGATTCCCCATTTATGAGAACTGAAAAGGAGGGCGTCGTTACACAACACATGACCCAATCTATCCACTCCCTACTGAACCCAAAGGCTCCAAGAATTTTGATCAGAAAGCCCCATTTGACCCTGTCATAGGCCTTTGACATGTCCAGTTTTATGAACATAGCCTTTTCCCTTGAAGAGGCCATAGAATGAATAGCCTCCGCCGCAATCACAACACCATCCAGAATCTGTCTACCTGCTACAAAGCCCCCTTGTTCCTCTGAGATTAGCTTATCTAACAAAGGCTTCAAGCGCTCAGCAATTAATTTAGTGATGATTTTATACACCACATTACACAAAGCAATTGGACGAAAGAGATCTAAAGAGTCAGCACCCTCACGCTTTGGAATAAGGGCAAGAAAAGTGGCATTCAAAGCTCTCAGCATTTGCTTATTCCTTAGAGATTCTTTCACAACCTCCAGCAAGTCAAGCTTGATCACTTCCCAAAATTCCTGGTAGAACTCGGCAGGGAATCCATCAGGACCAGGGGCTTTCCCCTTCTTCAGCTGAAACACCACATCCTCTAACTCCTTCAGAGAAATTGGCTGGATAAGAGAAGCATTCATATCCATTGTCACCAAAGGAGGGATACAAGCTAAGATAGAGTCTTCCTCCTCAATGGCCAGAGGGGTATCTTCAGAAAAAAGATTAGAGAAGAAATGAACAGCCTCGTTAGAAATTTCCAAAGAGGAAGAAAGAACAGCTCCCTCAGACGAACGGAGAGAAGAGATAATATTCCCCTGTCTTCTAGCCTTTACCGAGTTATGGAAGAAGGAGGTATTCTTATCCCCTTCCTGGAGCCAATCAATACGAGCCTTCTGCTTCCAAAAGATTTCCTCACGGAGCTCCCATTCCTCTAGTGCTTTGACAGCTTCATCCTCTAACCTGCCCAAGGTCGCATCCAAACCATGCTCCCTGATCTGCCTGGTAATAGAATCCAAATGCTCTTGGGCAACCCTTTTTTGCTGAAACACGTTGCCAAACTGATGCTTATTCCAATACTTTAGCTTATACTTCACATACTGGAGCCTCTTCATAAAAGAGTACATGGCAGTCCCAAAAGCAGGTCGACCTTCAATCCACCAATTAGACACTAAGTCAAAAATACCTTCCTCCCTGAGCCACATAATCTGAAATTTAAAAGTTTGCTTCTTAGAACCACTAGCCAAGCGAGCAGAGAACATGATCGGCCAATGATCAGATCCTCGCCAATCCAAAATTTCAGAGCTTGTTAGCCACTTGTCACTAACCCAAAAACTGGATACCAAGAACCTATCCAATCTTTCAGAAATAGCTTCTTCTCCAAGCCTCCTATTATTCCAGGTGAACATGCCATTTAAAGGTTTGATATCCACAAGCCGAAGTCGGGCCATGTTCTCCCTCAGAAGCACAGAGGATGCATCCAGACGAGGCACACCCCCCCTTTTCTCCTCAAGAGAGACAATAGCATTGAAATCCCCTGACATGATCCAAGGTAAAAAGGGATCCAAAGATCTCAAAAAGTTTATGTGGGACCATAAAAGACTCTTACCAGGAAGATCCGATGGAGCATAGATATTGGACAGCAAAACTCTTTCCCCAGTCTCCAAACTTACCGCGACAAGAGAGATGGAGAATCTACTAGAAAACCACCAAATAGGAGAGATTCGTCGAGGATCCCAGAAGCAGGCAAGACCTCCAGAGCTCCCCATCGCCCCCACACACTGACATAAACCTCTATTCCAAATTTTGGAAGCACTCTGCATCATACTATCAACAGAAAGCTTCGTCTCTTGGAGAAAAACCAAATCCGGAGAATGAGCACGAACCAAATCTCGAATAGCCTTTTGTCTAGGGATGCTATTCATACCCCTCACATTCCAAGAAAGCACAATCATCTCGAAGGTTGGGAGAAGTGAGCGTCTAAAGTCTTCACCGACCCAGATTCAACCAACGTCTCACCAGCCAACTTAACTTTCTCTTGATCTTTCTTCCTACCCACCCTTTGGGTCTTATCAGGAGTACCCTTTTTCAGGGGCTTTTGATGCACACCCAAAAGAAGTGAAGCAGAAACTTTACTCTTTGCAGAACTTCCAGAACCTGACCCTCCAGCTGAGCCCACTCCTACCTCATCAGAGACCAAAGAGGTACCAGTGCCAGCACACGGATCCCCAAGCCCCACCTCAGGGGAGAGAAAAGAAGAATCTTTTGCATCCCCTCGAGACAACAATGGGTCAGAGGTTAAAGACATAAGAGCCATAGGCTCCGGATTTTGAGAGGTAGTTGGGTTAGCTTCCACATGCATGTCAGGAGAGACCCCCTCCTCATGAATTAAGTCATTCAGTGCATCAAACCTGTTGAAAACCCCTTCCTCCTGGCGGTCCTGGAAAGTCCTCTTCATCCCCCGACCTTTATTTCGTGTCTTAACCGGAACAAACCCATCTTTATCTGGAGTCCCTCCCTGCATGGGACCTTTTTCCTTCTCAGGTCCTGTGTTTGGAGCAGTCTTCCCATTCCCTGATTTTCCCACACCCGAAGCACGTGGACACCTCCTGAGGAGATGACCATACTCCCGACATAAACGACATCTGAACGGCAAGGTTTCATAATCCAGGGGCTGTGTCCACGAACTAGAACCCACTGTCAAATCAATAGAGTCCGGCAAGGGCTGGCTCAAGTCGATCTCCACACAAACGCGGGCATAGGAAAAGATCCGCTTGTCCAAAGTTTGCTGAGAGGGGCCAATCGGCTTACCCAGCGCCATTGCAATAGATTGAAGAATATCACTCCTCCAGCATTCTAACGGAAGACGAGGCAGGCGAACCCACACCGGGACCTTCGTCGGCATCTCCTCTGCAGAAATGAAACCAGGATGCCAAGGTTTAATGAACAAACCGACTTGATTATAGAAATAAGGGCCGCCCTCAAAAGCCTTGTTTCTATCAGAGATGCATGAGAAATCCACCAAGAAGAAATTATTTGCAGCAAGCAGAATCTCAAAATCCCCCTCTGGATTCCAAGTCTTCTGAATCCAAGGTTCGAGGAAAGGTAAGGAAACCCTCATTCCCAGAAACTTACAAATTAAAACATGCTTATTGAAATAGTCGAGATCTTCTACCACCGCCTCCTTCTGAATAACAACCACTGGGCGTGCTTGGGCCCTCTCCAGACAACCATTCACCTTATGCACTTTAAAGCCATTAATCCTAGATAAGCCCCCTTGAGAAGAAGCCCTAACACCGGCCTCTGACAAAATATCGTCTCCCTTCTCCTCCTCCACACCATCCATCATGTTAATGAAAACCACACCCAACCTCCAGCAACAAGCTTCCACCTCCCAGCAGGACAAAACGCAGCAAGAACCAAGGCCTCCAAAAACCACCGTCGTTCAAAAAGAAAGAGTAAAACCCGTCCCAAAGGGCTCCCACGCAAATAAAGGCAAGGGAGAAACCCCACACCAAACCCCAACAGGGAGCAAAGGCGCCAGCAACCAGAATGAAGAAAAAACGGACAGAAAAACGAGCAGAAAACTCCCCCTGCACACAACAAACGCCCCCCCACCCAAGCAGAAGACCAGCCAACGCCGATCCACCAGGAAAAAGCGGCATGCACCAACGGATCTGAGCATGCAAGCCGGCCCTCACAGGCCACGGGCGCACAGAAAACCTTTTCACTTTCCATAATGGATTTAAACTTTACAAGTATAATATTCATAATAATAATCTACATTGAACCATGGATTAAATTTATATTAAAAGGTTGAGTAAAAGATTTGATATTGCATTTCTTAGTAGTTAAATTTTCAAAGAATTTTTATAGATTAAAATATTACATATTCTTATTTCCTTTATGTAATATTTTAGAGTGTATTTGCATTATTGACTGTTGTATAGATTTATCAAAAAAATAACTATTATAACTAATGGTGTCATACTATAGTAAATTAATGGATTAAATATTTAATAGAATTATTGTAAGGTTATTATTTTTATTTATTGTTAAAGCTATTATTGTATAGATTTAGTATTGAATAGATTTTAATAATTTTAAATAAATAATGGATATTTTATATAAATAATAGTTTATGTGGGATTAATTAATAGTTAGTTTTAGAAATATGTTTTTGATAAAAAGTAAGGTAATGTTTCAAGGTATTTTAACGATTGTATAAAACCATATTCTATGTGTCTATTAAAGGGTTGAGTACAAGATTTGACATTGCATTCCTCAATGGTTAAATTTTCAAAGAATTTTTATATATTAAAATATTACATATTGTTATTTGCTTTATGTATTATTTTAGATTGTATTTACATTATTGGTTATTGTATAGATTTATCAACAAAAAAAATTTCTATAAATAAATTTAATATTTTTTTTAATTTGAATTTGAAATAGATATTTTTCATTAAATTTATATCTAACTCGTCAATGTATTAGGATCCAACATTAAAAATACAATAATGAATTAAAAACTTAAAAGTATAATTAATTTACAAGCCTTAAATACCTTAATGGATTACCTTAATATAGTATATCCATTACTATTACATAGAAGATGGTATCCAACATTTAACAATATTGGTTATCCTAATGGTGGCATTCTATAATAAATTAATGGATTAAATATTTAATAGAATTATTGTAAGGTTATTATATAGATTTTGGTATTTAATAAATTTTAATAACTTTAAATAAATATTGGATATTTCATATAAATAATAGTTTATATGGGGTTAATTAATAGTTATTTTTGGAATTATGTTTTTGATAAAAAATAAATTAAGGTAATGTTTTTGTATATAACTTCTATATGTCTATAAAAGGGTTGGGTAAAATATTTGATATTGCTTTTCTCAATGATTAAATTTTTAAAAAAATATAGATTAAAATATTGCATATTGTTATTTGCTTTATATTGTATTATTTTAGAGTGTATTTGCACTATTGACTATTGCATAGATTTATAAAAAAAAAGTTCAATAAATAAATTTAATATTGGTTATCCTAAAGGTGTCATACTATAATAAATTAATGGATTAAATATTGACTATTGTATAGATTTATAAAAAAAAAAATCAATAAATAAATTTAATATTGGTTATCCTAAAGGTGTCATATTATAGTAAATTAATGGATTAAATATTTAATAGTATTATTGTAAGGTTATTATTTTTATTTATGTTATTATTGTATAGATTTAGTATTTAATAAATTTTAATAATTTTAAATAAATGTTAGATATTTTATATAAATAATAGTCTATATGGGTTAATTAATGGTTAGTTTTGGAATTATTTTTTTGATAAAAAGTAAGGTAATGTTTCAAGGTATTTTAATGATTTTATAAAACCATCTTATATTTTTCTATAAAATGTTTGAGTAAAATATTATTAAATTTCCAAAGAATTTTTATAGATTAAAATGTTACATATTGTTGTTTACTTTATGTATTATTTTAGAGTGTATTTGCATTATTGAGTATTGTATAGATTTATCAAAAAAAACTCTATAAATAAAATTAATATTTTTTTAATTTGAATTTGAATAAATATTTGAATTAAATTTATATTTAACTAGTCAAGATCAACATTAAAAATATGATAATGGATTAAAACCTTAATACTTAGTGGAGATTCACAGGGGTGTGTAATGCCCTTACTTTGTACTTTTTTTTTTAATTTGAATAAATTTTTACCCCTCTTTTAGTTTAAAACTATACAATAATAACCTTAAAAATAAATAAAAATAGTAACATTACAATAATTCTATTAAATATTGTATAACCACTATTGTTAAATGTTGGATACCATCTTCTATGTAATATTAATGGATGTACTATATTAAGATAATCCATTAAGGTATTTAAGGCTTGTAAATTAATTATACTATTAAGTTTTTAATCCATGATCATATTTTAATTAAATTAAATTTAAAATATTCTTTCAAATTCAGATTAAAAAAATATTAAATTTATTTATAGAGTTATTTTTGGATAAATCTATACAATAGTCAATAATGCAAATACACTATAAAATAATACATAAAGAAAATAACAATATGTAATATTTTAATCTATAAAAAATCTTTGAAAATTTAACCATTGAGGAATGCAATATCAAATCTTTTACTCAACCCTTTAATACACACATAGAAAATGGTTTTATACAAGCATTAAAATAGGTTGAAACATTACCTTACTTTTTGTAAAAAAAAAACAGAATTCCAAATATTACATATTAATTAACCTCATATAAAGTGTTATTTATATAAAATATCCAACATTTATTTAAAATTATTAAAATCTATTAAATACTAAATCTATAAAATAATAACCTTAAAAATAATAACCTTACAATAATTTTATTAAATATTTACTCCATTAATTTACTATAGTATGACACCATTAGTATAACCAATATTGTTAAATGTTGGATACTATTGTCTATGGAATATTAATGGATATACTATATTAAGGTAATCCATTAAGGTATTTAAAGCTTGTAAATTAAGTATACTATTAAGGTTTTAATCTATTATCATATTTTTAATGTTGGATCCCAATACATTGACTGATTAGATATAAATTTAATTAAAAATATCTATTTCAAATTCAAATTAAAATAAATATTAAATTTATTTATAGAGTTATTTTTTGATAAATATATACAATATTCCATACAAATACACTCTAAAATTATACATAAAGAAAATAACAATATATAATATTTTAATTTATTAAAATTCTTTGAAAATTTAACTACCAAGGAATGCAATATCAAATTTTTTAATCAACTCTTTAATATAAATTTAATCCATGGTTCAATGTAAATTCTTATTACAATATTATACGGTTAAATTTTTAATCCATTATTATACTTAGAAAACCTTTAATTATCATTAAAAAACTAAAGATGTTATTGGAGTTTAATAAAGTTAAAGGAATAAATTGATTAAAAGATATTCTAAGAAATAAAAATAAACTCCATTTTGATAAACTATTAAAAGATGAGTAAATATAAGAATAAAGAAATGTTAGATATTTTATATAAATAAGAGTTTATATAACAATAAAGATCAATTATTTTTATTATTTAATTAACCGTCATCTTTAATATTAAGAATAAACTTATTGTAGAATTTTATAAATTATGAAGGCAGTGGCTAATTTAGCCGATAGGCTTCTTATTGTGGCTAATTTAGCCAATAGGCTTCTTATTGTGGACTCGCCAGTCCACATTCACCCGACATACCTGTCTCACACACCTGAATACCATTAGATGCCAAACTTTCGGTCGAAAAATTGACTCACGCCGTTGAACTGTTGCCGGAAACCATTTTCAATTATCCGTTTTTATAGACACGACTTGACATCAAATCTGCACTCATTAAAAGTCGTATCAAATCTCCACTCATTAAATTCGTATAAAAAACCAGCTGGCTAATAGAGTGCAGTGTTGTTAATATCTATCGAGCATGTAAATGCAGTGCCATCAGGTAATATTTACTGTGAATAGATTGAAGCAACAACTGTAGGGAAATTGGTTTTGGTTCGTCTCATTAAAAAAAATCTGCTGAGGTGGGGCTTCGTAGTTTTTCCAGCAAACTCTGCCCATTTTTGCTATGGTAGGGTTTTGTAATTTTTACTGCAAACTTTGCCCTTTTCCTCTCACCGGCATCATAGACAGCACAACACAATTTTGTGCAGAATCTTGAGGTAAGTCACTTGGCATGGTCCAGGGAGTTTTATTTATTTTTGGTATTTGTTAGCCGCTCTAAAACAATTCTATGTTTTTAGCCGTTAAGAAACTACCTAAGAGGCATCTACGAACCCTAATGTTTGCTTATTTTCTTCTAAAACCTGCATCTTGGTCATTGGTTGCAGACATTCACCTTCCCTTTATGCCATTTCGTGGGCTGAAAAAGGAATGGATGGAGGTTGTGCACTCTCAGGTACTAGGGCAACATATAAAGTGAGAGATAACTGGTAGATTTGGCCACATAGAGAGGGGCGTGAGGTGAAACTTCCACTCCTTGCACAGGCCTATGACTAGAGGGGATTTTTTGTCATTGTTTGTTGAGTTTGTCTAATGACAGTGTTCTAAATGGATGAGTCGAGACCCTAAGAAAAATGTCATTATTTAGGCATTTTATTATATTTGTTTATGTTTCTTCTTACTCATGATTTCAAACACAGTTTTACCACAATAAAATAACAAGGTAACTGTCATTATTTAGGCATTTTATTATATTTGTTTATGGTTCTTCTTACTCATGATTTCAAACGCAGTTTTACCACAATAAAATAGCAAGCTAACTATTGCTTGTAAAAGCATGCACAAATATATATCTTTTATTTCTGATTAAAGGAAACAACAACGTTTTTATTGTATTTTAAATCTAAATTCCTCTTAAGTAGTCACAATAGTCCTTTATTCATTTTAAGTAACAACTTTTTCTATAGCATTTTTCCCCACAAACTATGAACCTAGAAAGCATTAAATATATGAACAATAAACCATTAAATAACAAAGTAAACAGGATCTGAGGATTTTGTTGTAATGAAGATTTCGTAGGATTGTCACTGAGTAAATCTAAAATACACATGAAAGTACACATATTTTTTTTCTGGAGGAAAAGAAAAACTTCTTTAAGGGCTAATTAGAGTCCTTCATCATCCAAAAGGTTCTCATTGTCATCTTGCACCGTTTTATGTCCAATATTTCTGATTATATTGGGAAACAGAAAGAAAAAAGACCTGAAAGTTATAACTTCATCATATTGAATGCTAGTTCACAGTACTGACAATCCCAACTGGACCTTATGAATCAAAATTCTAGGCCATTGGAAGGGATTAGTCTTTGAGACCTTAACTACATATTTTGTACACGGGTATCTGTGTCACACAAGGGTATCTATGTCACACAATTGTAC
The DNA here is from genome assembly GCA_007258455.2 of Sequoia sempervirens. Classification (NCBI taxonomy): domain Eukaryota; kingdom Viridiplantae; phylum Streptophyta; class Pinopsida; order Cupressales; family Cupressaceae; genus Sequoia; species Sequoia sempervirens. The sequence goes on from VDFB02000015.1 coordinate 93,377,415, forward strand.
ACAACTCCCATTTTGACAAGGATGAAAAACAAGTTGATGATGGAATTGGAGAGATACAAGATGGAAATATAAAAGAAGTAGAAAAGTAATAAATGTAAGGTGTTGCATCTAAATTAGGGAAGAGAGACCTTAGCAGAGAAAAAGCATCGCCAAAAAAAATCCCTATTCCCTCGTCAATATTGTAAATAAGGTAGAGGGGATTAAATTGTGAACAAGTGGTGGCAGTCAGCTCAGCCTCGCCCCATTTAGGCACCGTTGCTCAATAGACACCCGCTAGCCTGGGAAGTAAAACACGTCCTGCTCCAGTGCCAGCTGCTCCCTCAGCTATGCATACGTGTCAAGCTCCACAATCCCCAATATGAACACCAATGATGTAGTATTGAGCTTTTGGGAATATAATTTAAATTTTTGATTATGAGTGACTCTATTCATCTGGACAATTTCTATCAACAGATTATGGAACAAAGTGATTTTTGAAGGAATAAGGTTTCAGGTTTCACTTTTAATTTTTTATCTTTTAGTTGTCTTTTGTTGCTTCCTGCTTTTTATTTGTGCTTGTCCTTACTCAGCAAGAAACCATCCTCCTAATTTTGGAAATCAGGTTGCCACAAATATATTTCCAGCTTTCAACTTTCGGTTTATTCTAATTTTCTTTTTCTTAATCCTTTTTTCACTCGTGATCAGCTTTTAACCAACTAGCATTTATCTTCAAATATTTGGACGTAGAACTTAGGTTTATTTGGGAATACATCTTCTTTATTTAGCTTTTACTATTTTTTTCCACTTTCTGCCTGTTTTTGTGCATTGCCTTACCTAGCCAGCACACATACTTATAGTTCTGTAAATGAGGTTTTTAGGAATATAGTCATGAACTTTTATGGATCACTGCACTAATAGCTATTGTTCAATTATTATAATTACTTTACATCTATTTATTCAATGTTAATGACTATTGAATTTGATCACAAGGCTAGATGAGACTGACTGTCTACAACACTATTGTCACAATTGAAAACATGATCAAACTTAAAACCTATGTATACAATTGAAAACATGATCAAACTTAAAACCTAGGTATAGTACTTATGTCGGAATGTTTGACAAGATTCAACTATTGGATTCGTATTAGCTTTAATTGCAATGATGTTGCTAGATTGTTTGCCCAAATTCATTAGTAAATCCCTATTAATTTAATTGGTGGTTATAATGTTGGAATATTTGAAGAAATCAACACTAGGAAATTTGGTCTTAGTTACAAGAATAATGTTGAAAGTTATAGTTAGGCTGCAGCAATTAACTTTAATTTCACCTCAGTGGTCAAAATTAATTTCACTTTTTTTGTTAAGATTTTGAAAAATATGCTACTATTAATGTATTATAAATGCAACAAAAATTATTTATATGTTGTACTTAGCCTTAGAAGTAACAAAAAAAATATTACTAAGAAAAAGCAAGCAAGTTTCTATCCATCTATGATAAAAATTTCAATAAAGTTTTTATAATTTAATTTTTGAAACCTGTAAAATGGAACATAATGATCTGTATAAAGATCAGAGTAGTGATGATATAGAGGCATTTGATAAAATTCAATATTTTGATTTGTTTCCATTTGAGCTAGCGTGTCACATATTTGCTTTGGTGTGTTCACTTGCCTTATCTTCAGTTTTTTGTGATCAATCTTCCCTAATTTTAATATGTACTTATGGTAGGTTTGTTCCAAAAGCTGAGAATATGCATCTTTGTTGTTAAAAGATTTTTTTTGTATGGTGTAATTATGCTTGGAATGGAAGAAGGAAGAACATTTGTAGGTGTATCTTTTTTGTTTTTAGGGGTTTGGGTCTGTCAGGAAGTGGCAGGACTTGAAGTAAAAAGTTGGATTGTGCAAGCTAATGTTGTTCTAAGATGCTGGAGTGTTTGCCAAAATTTAATACTAGGCCTCATGCTAGCCTTAGTCAATCTTAATGTTCAATTCAATCACAGTTTGATGGACATCAAAATTGATGAGTTTAGGTAAAAAAAAATTAATGTTTTTTTATCAATTTTTTTAATCTATTTACATTTTTTACTTGGATTTCTTTTATGTATTGTAAGATGTTATTTTCTTATATTCTCTCATAATTGCAACATATTTGTAAGTGAATACTAAATACTTGAAGATATCTCACATTATTATGTTTTGTTTAATTAATCTATAAGGCTCTTTTTTATCTTGTACGAATTATATTTTATTGATACAATATTGTTACAAAAATTACATAATTTTTATTTATTTGTTGTTTGTATGTGTTATCTTATGTTTTGTAGTTATTCAATCACAATTAAGAAATTTAAATGTTTGTATTCACTTTTTTAAATATTTAAGCTCGGCTTTCTTTTATTTTACTTGTAGTCAAATCTTTAAAAAATAGCTACCTCATCCATTATTTTATAGTTCTTTTTTGTAAATATAAATGTAAATATTTAAAATTAGCAATAAGAAAAAGAAATTAAGTGTGGCTAAAATTAACAATGTCAAAGAATTAATAATTTTTTTTAATTAACTTATGTTTTTGAAGTCTTGTTAATCTATTTTTCTATGGTGCGGAGTTGAATGATTTTTTGATATTAGCTAACATTAGGTTCAATCTTAAATTTGTTTCATTTAGGAATGGCAAATTTTGGTTGTCATATAGACATCATTGAAATATCGAGTAGCAATAGTTCCCTTGATCTTCCATTTTCTTCATCTCTCGTGATCAATTGGGGTGGAACTCCTACAAGCATGGTTCAAGATTTTTTAGCCGATATCACTACTAATAGCTTTGACTTTTTATAGAAAGCAAGGACATTTGTTCCAAACATACATAGTGTGCAAAGTTTTGAAATTCAGTCAATGGGAGAGACATTGAATTGCATCCATTCAACTTGTGACACGCTAGCTGCCTTTTGGACTTTCTTACGGGAAATGCAAGTTGTTGAGCACTACAGATGAGGCGGTGCTTCATACATAAGACTCGCATTCTAGAACTATCTAAACAATGTCTAAAAAAAACTTTAGTTTTCCAAATGTGTATATCGTATAATATTGTAATGTGATTACGAGGTCTACCAACTATGGATAGCGTGCTACTTTTTGTGAACTTTTTGAGATAAATGTTATTTACCTATTGATACAAACAAGGCAGTGGACCTAGCAGTAAATTTACATTCCAAAAGTACCTAGATAGTATGTACTACACATCCACTTCAAAACTATGTAAATTGTATGTGATATTCAAATGATTTTATGTCCTCTATTAACTATAGATATGTCTTATTTGTACTTGATGTTTTACATATGCAAAAGATGTTGATACTTTTCTTTCATGCTTTTGCTTTTACATCTTATGGCATCGTATTCCACCTATGTATCGTTCCCTACAACCAATTCTTCCAACAATAAATGAGAAGATCCATTTTTTAATTTTTTAATTTTTACAACTCATTCCAATTTTATAGGAATATTTCATATCCCTAACGTTATGTCTATATATTTTTATATAACCAATTATGTATTGTTTCAATTCATTTATTCTTTTCCCTTTATTTCCTATCGACGTCTCCCTTGAACCTTCTATAGGTGCAAGTGCTAGTGTAACTAATTATGAAGGCAGCGGCTATCTATTGCTCGGCCTTGCTGATCGTGCACATACTTCGACAATGATGTGACACTACTGCAGGACAAACACATCTCACTCCAGCATCTCACTCCAATAGTGGCAGTGAAAAGAAAACGGAAAATGGAAAAGGTTAAAAAATATTGACCGGTCAGAGCTTAGTGTGTGACACTTAAGCCCAGCCATCTTCCCATCCATCTACCCCAAAAACCAAGCTCAAAAGAAAATGATATCATTAGAACCTCTTCTTTGAATGAGCTCTCTCCATTCCAAGAAACGGTTGTGTAAAGAAATGAAAGATTTCTCTAAGAAAAATAGTTAGCTTGAGATTCTTCTCCCACGTTTGTGAAATGCTCGCCACCACATTCCCACTACTCACCACGATCATCAAGGCAATTTTTATTTATAAACTTTATTCCATGAAAATCCCAAGAGATTAAAATATTGAATTCGGTGATTATAACATCGATAGTATATCCAGGCTGATAAATATTATATTCGAGTTGCTAAAAATAAATTATTCGCCCCTATACGAATGCATAAAGATTATGTTTTTTTTTTCTAAATAATAAATAATAAAAACAATTGATGTTTGTCTTATAAATAGGAACATTATTAGTAATTTCTTCCATTTTCTTTATATAATACGTGTTTGAAATTATCGAAAAGCCATTAAACGTTTACCAAAAGACAAGGTCCATTACAAATTCAATTTTAAATTTTAAATTCAAGAGAAAATAATAAGGTGATGCTTCTCGACCAACCACATAGGTTAGGTGATCCTAACACCTAAGGTCGACCTTGTGGTTGACCTGATAACTCTAGACTTGGGGTTCCAAACCTAATCAAGTGACAGTCACAAACTTATAGGTTAGGTTTCAGATGACACTAGACTTCTCTTCCATTACTTCTCGTACCTGATGATACTTTTCCTCCCTCCTTGGAGACAATATTTCCTGCAACCACTACGGGAAAAACAAGTAGTTAGTCTAATATCTCATCACATCTTTGCATCTACATCTATGTAAACATGAAAACATTTGTCAAATGAACTTAATTAAACTAGTTATATATACATTGTATATCTCCATTCAACAAGCTAATTAACAATATATATATACATGCTTGAGAAACAACATCAAGATACTAGGGCACAACATCAAAATATCTAGGGCACACATCAAAATAGCTAGGACACAACATCAAAATATCGAGGGCACACATCAAAATATCTAGGGCACAAGTGGGATGTAACAATCAGGCCCAACAGTGTTGCGCAAAGGGACAATTCACAAATAAATGATCTCTTGTTTCTTCCACCTGCTTGCACATCACACATCTTGATGGTCCTGAATGACCCAATTGGGCAAACATTTTTGTCGTCAATGCTCTCCCTTGCACTGTTGCCCAAGTGAAGAGCCCTGCCTATGGGAGAAATTTCACATTCCAACACAAATTAATTGGTAGTCGGGATTCAAAATAATTAGACCCTGTAGCCATCCTCGACATTATAGTTCCCATTAATTCTAATATTTTTTAATTATTATTTGTAATTTTATAAAAAGACATAAATAATAAAAATAAATTTCAATCTTAAATATAAATAAAAAATTAAAATACAATAAACTAAATGAAAAGTCAAAATATATCAAAATCCAAATATTAATAAACATAATAATTTAAAAAATTTAATAGTGAATGATAAAAGTTTTAAGTTAATAAATGATTAAATTAAAAAACCAAAATTTTAATTTATTAGAATTGAAATATTAATAAAAAATGTATCTAAAAAAGATAATTAATAGTGGGTGGTAGGGTGCCCCCCCCATCATGTTCCTTCTCTCATTCATTCACTAGACCGATGGAAAAGCAAAGACAAATCATTAGTTGATAATGGGAGAGGAAATGGGGTGTCGGTTGGGGAGCGCAAGTTGACAGCGTAGTGGCAAGGCCACATCACCTCATGTGTTAATCCAAGTTGTTGGGGGAACAAGGGAGGTAAGCTACCAAAAGAATGGCAGTCCGCCAAAATTGGGGAGATCTCGGAGGCACCGGATGTTTTAATGACACATGAAGCTAAGGATAAACATAATGACACATCGAGTACGACCATCATGGAAGTGTACACAAATTGGTCGAGTGGTAGAAGTTGATCCTCACGAGGTGATAGCTGAATTAAGGCTGAGGGTTGCAGGACAAAATTTTCTTGCAAGGACGGATTGCCTTGCTTAGCCATCGTTTCAAGCTCGTGTGCGGTGGCTCGGCCTTGCTGTATACAGGCCTTTTAAATGTGGACGAATGATGGAATTTTCACTGTATGGTTTTCAAAATTTGTTTTGTTGGTTGTCTTTGTGCAAGGAACTTTCAACCAGAGGGCAACTAATGGCGAAGATGAGCATATCGATATTCATCATCTCCATCTCAACGGAGGGGTTGGAAAGCTTCGGCGTCGACACTCTTGTCTCCTTGGTGGCGACGGAGAGACAAATAGCATTCAGGGAAATTACCTATCAAAGGCTGAAGAGAATCCTACTTGAGGATGATCCCTTGATCATGTTAGCAGTCAAAATGATATTAGGAAAGGGCCACTTGGATAGAAGGGAATTCACGAGCGATAATGCACACATTTCTTCCCGGTTCTTGGCCATCATTTTGGACTTGGAAGTGCCGAAGGTGGAGGCAAAGGAAATGATGGAGTTTCTTTTTCGTGGTAACCTGTTAGGAGGGTTAGAGAAGACACTGAAAGCGGCCTTCATGGGTAAAGGAATCTCGTGCCCCTCGGACCTGGAACTCCTTTGGGAGACGAATGAGGTAGTAAAGGTATATCCCTTCCTTTTAGACTTAAAGGGGCCAGAGCTCATGAGGCACAAAATGATCTCGGCCATGGCGATTGAATTTCTGAAAAAGAAAATTGGGGTTGGTGATGGAGGAGGGTATGGAATGGGAGGAAGATTTCACCTTGTTTGCAGAATTAAATGGTTTCTTGTGAGGCTCAGTTTTAGTGTATCAATTTTTTATTTTAAAAATTATAATCGGTGCTAGTTTTTTTGAAGTTATGCAGTGGGACTGCAATTTTGTGCCGGTCGTAGCATGCTCCCAGGTTGGTAGGTCTAGATTTCATGGAAGAATGGTGGTTTCTCCTGCTATGACGTAATGTATATTTTCTTAAGCTTAATACAAATCTTAACCTTGCGTATCAAAAAAAAAGATAATTAATATATTACAAACAATATTAACATTGATAGAGAAACTCAATTAACAAATAAAAAAGTCATTATATTATCAAATTAACCATAAATATAAAATTATTAAATAAGTTAAAAAATTTAAAAATAAAAATGATACTTCAAATAAATATTAAAAATAAAAATAAACCATGTTAAAATTGTCAAAGATAGAATTTTAATTTTTACATTAAAAATTACAATTAACACGAAACTTAAAAAGTTAAAAATAAAATGAAACAGGTAAAAAGTCAATTCATAATTTTAATTTTTTTATATTGAAAAAATAATTATATTTATTAAAAACTTATTATATATATAAAATAATTATTAAATTAAATTTAAATTTAAATTTAAAAAGATTTTCAGAACATATAATTTATTATTTATATATTATATTTATTATAAGAAATCTAAAAATCTAAGTTTGAAATTTTTTAAAGAAAAAAATGCATTCTTATCCTACTTTTTCTTACTTTAAAGTTAAGATTGGATAATAGTGTAGTTGTTTTTCTTTAATTATATATATTTTTTTAATATTTTAGAAATTTTGATGGTTGAGATCATTTCAATTGTCTTGCATCCTTCTTGGTAATGTTCAACTATTGATTTTCAAAAGTGGGTCGTCCATTTCATATAGCGAACTTGGACGTAATTAACATATATTTATTAAAAAATTAGAATTAATAAATAATTTTAAAGTAAATTAATGTTTTTTATATAAATAAAATAATAAAAATGATGTTTCAAAGTTTTTAATAGATTGACATATTTAGATATCTCTAATAATATATATTTTATTTTATTTTTAATTTATTATCTTTTAATTTATAAAAACAAATTACATCAATTTTGTAACAAATTGTAGTGATTGATGTAACATTGTTATTAATAGATGCTCATCTAAATATCTTATATTTACTTTTTAAACGAATCAAAATAAATTTACACCACAAAAATAATTACCTTTTTTATAACTCAAAATTCACCTCAATAAAATATAAATACAATATCATTAACTATTTCATTTATTTGGTTAGACTAATGAATTATAGTCTATTTATTTTGTTTTTAAGTTTTAGCATTTATTTTGTAATTTTTATTTTTTGGAAGGAAATGAATAGAATGGAAATCTACATGCAAAGGAGCCAGCTTGATGACATTTCAATGTATTTCTTCTCTCCTCTCCAAGATTTTGTAAGAGGATTCGTGATTATACTTTGCATCATCCTCCATTCTCCTCATACATGTCTAAACATTACCTTTACATCATCTACTACAATTGAAATGTAAAAAGCATGGTTTTACAAGAAGTATGGATTTTAGACTTTCTAAAATTTGGAGAGTTCCCCCATCCCAAATCTAAGAGTCGACCAAGTTATGATTAAAATTTGTACAACTGCTCTTAATTCTCTGGATTTTAAAATACAAAAACATGGCATTTCCCACAATGTAGATGTGTCATTTCTTATATGTTCCCCCATGCCTCTAAAAAAAAATAGTTTTTAAAGTGAGTATAATTATTTGTGAGCTTGTTTTGAGTTTGTACCAAGTATGACTCTGAAGCAGCAGTGGTAGATGGGGGCAAGTGCATGCCCCTTTATTATGAATGGTGTCTATATTATCATTTATAAAATAGTGCTACACATTTACAAAAAAATGTGGTGGAAAAAATCACACCTTGAAAGTTAAAATGAGGTAAAGCAAATATATAAGATCTCGAATATATGTATTCAAGGTGTAAAAACAAAGGAGTAGACTACAATATGTGTGATCTAGGATGCACAAGTTAGGATGACAAATATCTCAAATGAGAGCAGTTAACTAAAGGACCAACTCAACTATAGATGTAGAGGTGTCAAGTGAATTCATCTTGATGAAGGAAGTATGGCATCTAACTACCATCAATCAAGGAGTTAAATGAGGTAGAGGTGGTATGTGCTCCCATAAATCAAATAGATGACATGTGTTCTTATTTTCTAACTAGGTCAATAATTATTATTAGTTACCTAAGTAATTTTTGAATATAAGGTGTAATAGTAATTAATTACACCAACATGCCTTTGAAGTGCAACTAAGGTAATAAAAAAATCAGTCCCGTCGAGATAAGCCATATTAGGTACCCATGTACAATTTGAAATAACTTTGATGTATAAAGAGAGTGAACCCTCCATAAGTAGAAAAATGAAGCCCTAAAAGATAAAGCTCCATCCCAACTAAGGTATGAAAAGGAGGACAAGGTAACCCCTCAAAAGTGATAGCATTTTGAAATTCATACAAGATAACACATGTGTGTCTTTATAAATAAGAGAAAATCAATGTAAAATATTGCATGATAGGTATTGTAGAAGATCCCTCAACAACAAATAATGCATCTTCTTTTTGGAAGAAAGAAGCCTAAGTTATTAGATAGTTGAATCTCTCTCAAATTGTGGAATGTAAGAAGCAATCAAGATGTATGGGTCTAAATTTTTCTAATATGTCTCAATGTTAATGTTGAATTATGACTATGCCATACAATATTTGAGAATAGTTCAACCACAAAAGTATGAGACCTAAACCAATGTGAAACAAGATTTATCTAGATAGTAGCATGATGTGGTAGAGAGATACTAGGAGGATTCATGAAAGATATGCATCTCTATGTGAGTTTTCATCAGAGAGATGATATGTCTTTAATGCTATCATCAAGATCTAGAATGTGAGATTCTACAAACAACTAGTGTATGCCAATTAAATAGATATTTTATTGATCAAGAAGTCGCGTGTGAACTTGTTGAAGAGAATAAGTAGTGGAGTATAAAGAAGCCAATATCTCTATCAATGTATCAAGTGGAGACGGTAAAATAGCTACCAATTTTGGAGTTATAGGATGAGGAGAAGCAATAAGAGAGGTATCTATGTCATCAAAATTTCCAAGTCTTTTCAATAAGCAATTCCCTTTTTACTAAATAGTCATACAAAGGATTTATATAATCATCAAGGGGAAGAAGTATGGCCATAGTGAGATCATCCAGGAATGGAGGTTCATTGGGATCTCCATACATTTTTAATAATGTCATAAAAAGAGTGTGAAGGCATTGAAAGAGTGACAAAGCCCGTGATGTGTGGTTTTCAACACTAAGACTAATTAATCTTAAGACATGATCATTTTTATTTCCTCGTGTCGATTCCTACCAATGAGTACCTAGTTCAAGAATAAGCCCACATATATATGGCAAGAGATGAATCCATCAACAACGCTTTGAGTTGTCATTCCATTATGACTTATAGTTTTCTTCTTTCGAGGTGATAATAGAGAGGTGATTTGATATACCAATTATTCACTTAGATTTATCCCTTAGCAAATTTGGAACTTTATGGGAGTTTGTCGATTGAAAAATGCTTATATGTTAATTTCCCTCTAAGACTTGTACATAAAATGACACTTTATAAGTTGAGTGTGTGTGCATTATTAACCCCCCCCCTCCCGCACCCAAACAAATTGCTCAATTTCTACATCCTTATTAAGTAGTGTATAGAGCACTTTATGATTTAGTGTAGTTACACTACTTGTTATGTTTGCTAAGTTTTCAAAGAGTTCAAAAAATGACAAAATATTGAAAGTAAAACTCCATAAAAGAATTAGAGAAAATAAACACTGCCACTATGAAATAATATGCACTTTAAAAGAAATAGGAACCTATTCAAGGAGTTTGTTCATGCAATTTATGACCCTCTAAATGTCTTAAAATAGGAATTATATAATAATAAGTCTAAAAATAATATTTCTTAAAAAAAGCTAGGTTTCATGAGAAAAAAATAGCTATATTACAATAAAGAACATGAAATTCTACCCCATTTCAAAAAAAAAATTGCAAAAAGGTATCTATATTGCCAAGAAAAAGTCTCTTTAAGTTTCCCTCCAAAATTGAAAATTATAATATGTAATGTCCCTTACTGCAAATTAAATTAGATTTAACACTTCTCCAAATAACTATATCAGAGTTGCAAATATGATAAAACCAAGAAATTGGGTATTCAGGAAATTGCTCCAAAAACACCATTAAATAACCAGAAACTTGATGCAACCAGAGAGAATGTATTTTACTAATTGGCATATGGTTTTTTACATCATTTTTTCTATTGAATACATCTGGTAACAAAAAATTATATCTGTTGCAACTATGCTCAAACAGAGAGCAATTATGAAGCTCATACACACACTAGACTATGAGCAACTTGCAAGGAAACTCTCTAAACTCCACACCAAGGTTTATTATGAGAAAATAACAAAAAATACCATGAAATATTAGAAAACTAGTCCTAGTCCAGATTTAAAACTGCCTTTTATAGCATTAAAAACCTCATTTTTGTGCTTCCTAAGCTTGCTGGTAACATATAGTATCAATCTGGAAAGTTTTTAATAACTTTTATTTTATGTATCTGGGTAAAATCATCCATGTAGTGTAGTCATATTTTTTAAAAGCAACTCAAATTTCATTTCAGTAGTAAAAATCTTCATATATGTGAGACATTTGTTTACATTTTTGAAGAATTGCATAAATTAGATAGTTTACTTTTGCATATTAGCATGTTTCCTTTAAGCAATGTGGTTTTGATATGATTAAGAATGGATTTCATAAGTATAACATACCCTCTTATGAGTTCAATTTAGAGTACAACAATGAGGTCATTAAGAAACATGTTAGTCATCCTTCTACTATCTTTCATAGTTATGAGAACATCTTAGAGCAAGCGGATCAAACCATTGACACAATCCTTAATATTGCATTGCCCATTAGTGAGGATGGTACAATACAAGAAGATACAAGCATAGATAATCATGAAAGCCATAATTTTTCTTCTCTCGATACCTCTCCTACTAGTAATGAAGGTATCTTGGTGAAAGAAGATACAATCAATGAGAATCATGAGAGTCTTGATTGTCTCTCTCCTCCTCTCTCTTGGGAAGATATTATGACATAAGAAGATGAGATCATAGACGCATTTCTAAACATCACCTTGCCTAGTCTACACTCATCCCTTGCTTGTGAGAATATTTTAGTGAAAGAAGATGATACCATAGAGAGCCATGACAATCAAATGTGTCCTTCACCTAATATCCATCCTCGATACAAAGAGCATAGGTTGGTGTTAGAAGATGCACCTATTGAGAGTCATGAGAATCTTGTTCCTCCCTTCCCTAATGCTCCTACCATTTGGAAATATCTATTTGGTAAGCATGAAAATCATAGTTGTCCTTCTCTTGATGCCCCCCCTACTTGTGATGAACCTACTTTACAAAATCTAACCATGAAATGTGATGAACATCTTACAAGCTCTCCTACTAGGGTAGATAGTATGGCACAGGAGAATGAGACCTTAGAGAAAAAGGACAATCAAATTGAGCCTTCTCTTAATGTCCCCACTATTGATAAAGAAGTTATTCTAACCTCCCTTACATGCGATGAAGTCATTTTAGAAGAACCAACCTTTGAATGTCATGAACATCTAGCTTGTAGTTCTCCTAAAAACTCTCCTCCTAGGGAAGATATCACGGTGCAAGAAAAAGATAACATTGACAATAATGATATAATGCCTTTAGATGAAAATGATGAAGTAACATTAGACTCCCCTTCACTAAGGGAAGTTAATATTATTCAACCTCAACTCATCCTTCACCCACCTTCACACAAACCTTAAACTCAAAACAAACCCGAACTTATCCTTTACCCACCTAAGAATAATGTTTTGCAGTAGCCAAGTCATATATGCAACCAAGACAAACACCTTCAACATCCCTCCCATTGCCTAACTCTATCTTGCCTAGTCCTCCTTGTTGGCCTTTACATAATGAAAAGGAGTATGATCTCGTTGAACAACTAAAGAATACTCCTACTAAGATATCATTATGGGACCTTATTCAAGCCTCCCCTCACTATCACAACATGATTCAAAGCACTTTACAACAAGTTCCTAACACACAATCAAATGAAGTAGCAACCCAAATTCAAGCTATAACTTTGAACAATGTAGACATTACTTTTCATTACCATGAGCTGCCTCCTTTGGAAGTGAGAAAACAAAATTATGATTTCATGATAATAGTTATCCATAATAGATTGGGAATAAAAATAACCCTTGTTGATAATGGCTTTGCCCTTAACGTGTGTAGTGTAACCCTTTTGGATAAGCTTGGCGTGGGTAAATAAAAAGTTCAAGTTGATTCTTTATCTATTCGGGGGTTTGACAATGTAGGAAAACAACCACTTGGAGTGATTACATTACCTATTACAATTGGAAAGGCCACATTACAAACCATGATTCATGTTATGCCTCGTGATCTTTCATACAACCTCATTTTAGGAAGACCATGGATTCATGAGATGCACACGGTGCCCTCTACCCTTCATCATATCATGAAATATGTCTATAACAACAAAGTATATACAATCAAAGCCAACCCTAAACCAAACAGTTGCTTGAACATTAACAAAGATAAGGAAAATCCTTTGGCAACATTAACACCAACTACACAAGTAGAACCCATGCAACAAAAAGACAAATAAAAACATGTTGAGGAAATCATGAAGCTATTAGAAGATGATTGGGGTTCCTTAGATTTCAAACCAACATTCATGGGAGAATACAAGATCATAAATAAAGATTTAGACAAGGGAAAAGAAAAAGTGGTAATGTCAACACAAAATTTGAAAGACCCCTTGAAAGCATTCACCTCAACCACTTTAGAACAAAAGACAACAAATTACACAACAAACTTTGATGAACTTGACAATGAACAACCGCCGAATCCAAAAGAAATGAAAAAGCTTTATGGAAGAGGTTATGAACTTATGAAACAACTCAATTATAATGGAAAATGATGTGGTGCTAATGAACAAGGTATTTGTGTCTGTATAGAGCTTCACACACAAGAAAAGACTAGTGGTATTGATTATTGTCCTTCGAAAGAAACAAACAAGCCTTCACTTAATACCAACACTCTTACAAAATATTCTTCTATGCCGACTTTAACAGTAGTGCACCCTGAATTGATAGACACTAGAGGTCTTGATTGTTATCCTTTGAAAGAAATAATGAAATCCTCGCTTAAAATGTTAATGTCATCACACAAAACACTAATGATTTGAATTTGTTAGATTTTACACCCTCTTGTAAAGGAGAGAACAAAATCTCGCTTGATATCTCTCCCTCCAAGAACATGAAAGAAAATTTACTACAAGTGTTCATTTTGTGCATATCATAGAGTTCATGGTCATTCTACTAATGAATGTAAATCTTTAAGTGATAGAATTCGACATCTTAAGGAGTGTGGTGCTCTTCCTTATGTTGGGGTACCTAATTCCTCTAATTGATATTGATTTTCACTCTAACATGTTTCTCATCAATCATTTCATCTCATCTTTGTCCTGCACTAAGTGGTGACAAGGGGATAGTTAGCCTTGTCCTCGTATGTCACTTGTCATTGTCTCCTTTGGCTAGTTAACTACCTTCCATATATATATATAAGAACAAGCTTGGGATGTGGATGACATGCCTTAAGTTTACTCGCATGTGACATACCGAGTTATACATTTTGGGGCCAACCCCTTCCCTTGTTCACAACGTAGCTTGTTGGAAACATATGACTTGGTATAGGGCTTTCCGAATAAGCTCTCATATCTTCTTCCACTTTAAATCAATTGCTCGTAGTAATGGTGTTATCAACCACTTTAAAGTGGGGGCATACATCGACACTCATGTTTCATGGTGCGATTTTCTTTCTTCTTGTGATGCATCTTTTTCTTGGTGGTGTCCTTGGGCTTGATTTCCTCTGAGGGCATGATATTTCTTTGACTTGTCCTCTCTTGGAGACATTAGGCATGATGTTCCCTAAGAAGAGACCTTACATGAACTAAGCAAAATCCCTTTGAACATACCTTACACTATTTCACATTCACAACAATCGTTATATGGCCACCTTGCATAACACACTTTACATGCCTACAGAGCCATCTTGTTTGTTCATAAGTCCCAAGCATACAAAGCTTTTCCTACCTCACGAAGCTCGAAGTTCATTATTGTGTGGCGCCTTATCAAATTTATTAGGAGGTATAACTTTGGTATGGTTTTGATGGGAAGTCCAATCGAGGCATGACTTTGACTTTCCCATAGCCACTCCTATGTGTGTGAGCGCATACCCGTCGTGTGTGTATGTGTCTCACCTCTTTGGATTACTCACTTAGCAAATAGCCTGAAGTTTCTTGCCTCAAAGTGAGCATGCATTTTTGGAAAAATAGCTTAGATCTAATCCACATCGTGTTGGACAAACAGTTGAAGCTTGATCCATCTCTTTTTTTTTTTTCTTTTCTTTCTTTTACTTATTGACATTGCATGTGTTGCGTATCTTGATGATGCATATATACACCTTTTGTGTGTGTCCTTTTTGTGCTTATGTCAGCCTGACATAGGATCTTGGATCCTGGAGGCTTGACCACCTCCTTGATCTCTATTATTCTAGACCATCCGCATTGGTACGATTGGAACCCTTTTGAATGTCTACTTTAGTGTGAGTTTGAAGCAAGTTCATCCTCTCACTGAAGTGGGGGCTAAATGTAGTGTCAAAAAATGTCATTGTGTACATTTTCACACTTAATTTGGGAATAATCAATGTTGAAATGAACTCAAGATCACCTTGATCTAGTGTTGTGATGTGTTTTGCACATTCACAATAGGTCTTGGGCCCTTTTTAAGCTAACCAAACCTAACTTTACCTTGATTTAATGTTGTAAATTGTATTTATTTACACCTTCACATTAAATTTAGGGCCCTTGGACCTAAGGGCACCTTAATCTAGTGTTGCAATGTATCTTCTACATTTATATTGGATTTAGGGCCCCTTTAAGCTAAATAAACTCAATTTTGGCCTTATTTTAATATTGAATAGTATATTTATTTACACTTTCACATTGAATTTTGGGCCCTCTTGCATTTATGACCTTAATATCATCATTAATAAGCCTTTGGGCCCCTATATTACGCATCTTGAGGCTTATTTCAACCAAAATCTCGACAAGATCAACAAATAAACTTAATTTCTTCACTCCTCAACACCTTCTCTCTCCAAAAAGGCCTTGTGGGACTCATATGCCACCTTGGGTGTACGAGTGCCACCCAAGTGGGACCCATACGCCACAAAAGGTGTATGGGTCCCATTTGGCCTATTTTTAGGGTTTTGAGCAGGAAATCTAGGTTTTAAGTTCAAATTTCATGAATGTCGGCCAGTGGGATCTAATAAACAAGATATTAGATGGATTTCCTACACAAGTGAGGTCTCAAATCATTATTTCATGAAGCATTCATTATATCAAGTCAAGCACTCAAGAGGTAAGCATTCCAAGACTTTACAAGATCATCAAGAGAGCATTCAGGATCATTTCTAAGGCATTCAAGGGTAGATTATTCATCAATTGTCAAAATCCATCATCATGTCAAGGTCATCAAGCATCAAGCATGTTGGTGAGCTAATGTTGTGATGTTGCATTCAAGATCCAAGATCAAGCATTGTTTTACACTTATCTAGATCCACATCCTTCATGGCCACTTCATGTTAGGTTGTTGATTTACAAGACATCATTCAAGGTATCATTGTTCATGTTTCATGTCCTTATTTCATTATCTCATCATTTGGTTTAATTACCTCAAAGGGGTTTGACCAAGGCAAACCCCCACTTACTAACAAATCAACAAGTTTTTCTTCTCTTTACATGTGATTGAAAATCTAGGTGTCTTGGAGCTTGAAGATCCCTTGAAGACTAGGTTACAAGCTTGGAGAAAGTTGTTGGAGTTGTCCCCTCATTTGCAAGGTTGCTATATTCACAAAAAGTCATCTACAGGTTCAAAAATAAAGTGTGGCAGAGAGAGAAGAGATTGGAGAGTAGAATCAAACCTTAACCTTCAGAAAAAGCACACTGCCAGGGCTGATATGCCACCTTGGGCATATGAGTCCCAGTACAACCAATTTTCAGGGTTTCTAGAGATTCAAAATCAACACTGTCAGATTCTAGTTTTGGCACATAAAACCCAGTTTGGGACTAAATCGCCCAGACTGGTGTATGAGTCCTAGTCAGCCTCAAAATTAATGTTTTCAACATTTCAGGTCCTCATTCAAGTCTCTACAGGTTTCCAGGTTGACACTTCTGATTTTACAATCTTATGTTATGATTTATATGAATTTCTAGGTCATTTAATTAGGTCTTGCATATCATTGAGTTTCATAGTTAGATCTTGCATTTCATTTGTCTTTCCAAGCCCTAGCTTGGTGGTGAACCCCTCATTAGTTTATCATCAGACCCTAGGACAACCCTATTGTTAGATCTCTTTCCCCATTCTTCATTGGATTGAGATCTCTAGGGTTTTCCTTGAATGAGAGTGAGTGAAGTTTGTTGTTCTATCTCCCAAGCATAGAAGCAACAAAACTCACCCTTTCAATTGCAACAAAATGGTTAAAAGTATAAGGAGTGGCATGAAAAGCATCGTATGCCTCATCACTTTCAAATTGGTGACAAAGTGTGGCTTCATCTTCAGAGATAAAGACTTTAGGGACCACATAAGAAGATCCGTCCTCTTCGATATGGGTCATACGCTATTGTAAAACAAATATGGTACGTGTAAGACTAAATTCCACAATCCTTACAAGTATCCTCATGACCTATGCTAAAGTAGGAGCTAAAACAAAGTATATGTTTAGAACATAGAATGGGGTTTTGTCTACTATTATGGTTGTAGCTATTGTGAACAATATGCATACAAAATGTAGAATCATAGACAAGGTATGCAAGCTATTTGACTAAACAACTCAAATAACTATCAACTCATAAGCCACCATAGTTGTAGGATATTAAAATAATAGATTTGTTAAAATTCTTTATGAGATTTCAAGAAAATATTATTTGCAAGTGTAAATCCAAAGTCCATGCCCTTCGCTAGTATCTTCCTCATGTGTGTTAATGTGAGAACTTTGGGACAACATAAGGGCTTCCATCTAAGCAAACAAAAGGGACTTTTTTGCAGATGTTATAGTTGGAAATGCTCTTTTGGAGTGAAAGAACACACAAAATAACATCCCTAGAGCTTGATTTGATGTGAAAGTCAATGGGGATTATTGTAAAGTTGAATACAAGAGAAAAGTTTTCGTTGGTTAAGGGTGCAATTGAGAGTTTGATAGATAGAAGTTCTCATATCTAGCTCTCATATAGAATTGTTATCTAATTAGATGCAAAATCTCATAAATCTCTTATAAACAAGCTTGAGGACTAAGGGATCCTCCGTGCCAAGAGGTCCATGAAGCTATTTAAGAGTGTAGAGAAGTTAGTATTCATGTGCCTAGTGATTACAATAGACAGTACAAATATGTTTGAAGCTAATTATTGTGAGAATGGTGTTTTTGAGTAAAAGGAGCCCATATTAATACTAGAAGTTTTATAGGAAAAGGGCTTATGACATTGAAACAAAAAAAAGAATTTTTTGAGAGGACCTAAAAGGTGTTTCTTTTCTAGATCCAAGCCTAGGGATAAACATGATATAGTTTGTATGTTGAGGGATGATGAGGAAGTAGTTGCAATGATAGGTGATGTTGTGAATGATGCTCCCACTTGGAAGTTCGATGACATAGGTATTGCATTGGGAATTGTTGGAACAAATGTTGCAAAGGAGCTCGTTGATCTAGATTGCAAGGATATTGTTGTAACTTTTAAGGTATTATAATACCTCTAGATTACAATGCAATGCTTGGAAGATTTTATTTCTAGAAGGCTAAGTGTGAATCAAAGGCTATATAAGACATCGACATATATGTAGAGGAGTCACTCTATAATTTGGGAAAAAGATGAATCATAAATATCCTAAAAATAATGGCTATAAAAAGGATCATGTTAAAGAGATACATTCAGGGTGTATATTTATAGCCAGTGCATGCAAACTATTTGACATAATTCTTTGAAAGTCATATGCCCATCAAAATTTGAGAAAAAATTGGAATTTAATTATAAAATATTTATCCTTATATTTATAACAAGATGGTTGGACAAGATGTGCTCTTGGGAGTTAATAATATTTTAATTTATAAACCTTTTATAAACTCCCAATAATGATAAAGAATTAGATACAAGCAAAAAAAAGTTATATATACCTCCTTATTTGTAAAGCAAAAGGGGATTTCTAGGTTAAGAGAAGATTGGGTTCCTCACATTGTATAGAAAAATTAATGAGTATGTAAAGCTTTTTTCAGGAACTAAATAAATAATAGATTTTTTTGGCCTATGAGCAAGTATTCTCATTCTTTTCTCTATTAATTATTTTGATGTTAAATTTTTAGTGTTTTAAATAATATTTTTTATCATGTGATGAATATTAAAGTTTCCTATTAATATATGTTTTTATTTGTGCATCTAGGATAAAATGACAGGTCATTTTTTGATTTATGAGTTATGAAATCCCATGTGGATGTATCTTTATGATATTAGACTATATTCTATTTATAAACCCCAATTGCATTATTTATACTTTGATAACCTTTTTCAAGGAATGAATATGTGTGTATATTCCTCTTTATTTTCTATACTTTTAGTTATCTTTCCAAATTTTTATTATAGTTTAGCCACCTCTCTTGCTTTCTGGTTAAAATTATACCATTGAAACCCCCTAATTATAGCATATGAGGGAGCTTCTCCTCTCAAATGCAGAAGAATATCACTAATCTAATAAAAATCTCTCTAACAACTATAGGCATTTTTGTCACAAGTTCCTTGGGTGAGTTATGTTTTTTTTTTTTATAATTTCAAAGTGACAATTTTGTTTACCAAAATTCACCAAGGTTGTCCTTTAGCTCCTTCCCTCTACGTGTTTTTTGTAGAAGGTTTTGGTTATCTCTTGGCTGATGTTGTATCGTAGACCTAGTTAATGACATTTCTTTTCCCAATTATACAACACAACCAATCAATAGTATCTTTATAGATGGCTATTCTCTTATCCTTTTGAAGGAAGAAAATAATATCAATAAGTCCTTGCTATACCTAGCTATTTTCTACAAGGCTTTAATGTTAAGTATTCAGTGGTAAAAAACACAATGTTAGCGACAATATTTATTAATTAAGCCTAATTGGTTAAATTCTTATGTTTGGAAATGGATTTGATTATATATATATATATATATATATATATATATATATATATATATAGTTCTTGGTATATTTTTGGCTTACAATCATATTTATCTTCCTAGTGGTAAGCTATTATTTCTAGAATTGAGAAGAAATCAACCTACTAGATTACTAAGCCTCTTCCTTTGGTAGGAAAATTCTATGTGTGTTTCAAAATTTTGGTTGATGTGAATGTCTATTACTCTTCTTCTTGGGTTCCTTCCAAAGCTTCCTACTTGGAGGTTGAAAAAGTAAGAAATATTTCTATGGGATTCTTCTAATAATAATATAAGATTCTATTGTGTGGCTTAGGAGTTTTGTTGCCTTCCCCATGATTCTAGAGGTCTAGAGTTGATTTCAATCCAACATCAAGGATTATCATTTACTATCAAAGGCATTGAAGAAAACAAAGTTCAGAAGGCCTTTATTAGATATTATATTTCTACTGGAGTGCCCTATAGGTGTCAAGATTGGAAGGATCTTGGTTTCATACTATTCTTATAATGAAATAACCTATTCAAATACAAGAGACTTTTATTATTAAAAGCATACAAAAATCCTGGGAAGTTATCAAACCATGGCTCTTATGGGGTGGTAACAAATTATACAAGGGATTATCTACCAATAAACAATCTATTTGGTGGTTTCTTGTTATTTCTTCTCAAGACTGCTTTCTTGCTAAGACACCATTTGTTTGAATGCTTTAAAATTTTATAATAGGGGAATCAAGACTCTATTTGATCTATTTTCTAACACCACTAAGAATTTTCACTCTTGTCTTGGGGTGAAATTGAAATATAGGCTTTCCAATTAGTATTTAGAGACATACCAAACAATTGTTGATTTAATTCCCCATAATATGCTTCATAAAATTGTGTTTATAATTTTTTAAACTTTCATGGGAAGATTAGAAATGGTGCCAGACACCATTTCACAACTACAAACCTCACAAAGTTTATGCCTAGCTTTCTCTACATTTTCACATCGTGTTTAAATTGGACCATAAATGGCTTCTCTGGTCTTGGTTGGGCTCTTGGAAACACAAATTTTAGATTGTTTGGCCAATTATCCTTGAATCAGAGTCTACCCATTTGGCTTAGTGCATTCTTTATCAAGGCCTTCGTATTGAAACCAAATTAATTTATTTGGTATTTTCAACCCTTGTCCATTCAATGGACACTAGGAGACTTTGAAGCACCTTTTTTGTTTTGTCCTATAGCTTAGGAAGCTTAGAATTGGATTCATGAATTTTTCAAGCCTCTTAGGTCCAAGCATTTCTCATGGCATGTGATTTTATTGTGAAACTAGCCTTGATTTTTTGTTGAATCACATAGATTTGTTATGCTTTGAGGGTGGAAATTCTTTTTAGCATTTAGAAAGTGAAAGTCTACTATATTCACTAGCCATTTTGTTGACATTCACTTCACCTTTTTTACTAAGGCTATGATCCAATATTCTTATGTAGATTCAAGTGCAAGAAAACAAGGTACACATGAGGTGGTACATCTATGAGTGCTTTTAGATCACTAGGATAACATCTCGTGTATGATTTCAAAAGATCCATTAGTTTTAGCTTTTAGTAGAGGCCAATCTCCTCCTTGTGGACATTGGCATGAATGTTATCAAAATGTTTAGGGAGGTCACAACTCTTAATCATAGGCTTTCCAACCCCCATCAAGAAGAGTTAGGGATTGGTCTATTTATGGCAGCTCTTGACTTTCCTACTCGCCTTCAACCTCTTCTCAACCTCATGGTTGAGGGGCTTCCAAATGACTAGACTCTGGCAAGTTCCCTCGCCTTGCATTGACCATTTCTCCTACTTGTGATACTTAACTGTCCGCAAAAGAAGAAAATGAAGAGGGAGGGATTACTGGTTGGGAGCTTGTTCTTGATGGCCCATGTATAGAGAAAACCAAATGACCATAATCTCCTCTACCTTCTTTTGGTATAAATCTCATAAATTAATCTATTTTGTCTCTTTAATTTATTGTTCTAGTATAACCCCATTTAAATTTTGAAAAACTTTTTTCGCTTATCTTTTTTCTTTTTAATATATATATATAACTATGAAACTTATTAATTTAAAAAAAACATACAAAATATCTTTAAAAAATGGACTATGGCATAGCCCAACAATACTTCACAAATAAACAGTTTTTATCTTTGAAGAAAAAAAGCACGTAGGGCATACATTTAAAGGTTTGGAGCCACTCTAATTTAATAGTCTTCATTATTTGATCGAAATAGTTTCATTTTCTTGTACAGCCTGAGTTGGCCTGTACAGCCTGAGTTGGCCTAATGGTGGAGAACTTGTACTCTTGAAAGAGAGGTCACAAGTTCAAATCCTGCAGGGGGTAAGGTATGTACACCTCGTATTGTGGAGCACGAGTTAGGTGCCTCCCTCAATATTGGGAGTACGAGGAGTCCCATATTGCTGTAGGCCGTCTGTAGACCCAAAAACAGATTGCCGGGTATCGTGGACTATAAAATATTATTATTATTATTATTATTATTATCTATGCAGGAGATTTCTATGAAGCCCAGGTAGGGCAAGCATTCAACGAAATGCTAGTCTAATTTAAGTAGGAGATCAAAAGAGTTCATCATGAAGCTAATATTCGTAACATAAGTTTTCAATCAAAAAGTATTTGCAGTGAGTGCCGTTCTGCTAAACACTGGATTTATCATTCGCTAGTTGGAATTTCGGCAGATGTTTGGATTTATTTTGGTGTGCATAGTGACCCAAAACTTCACAGTTAGTTTTTGGGCAAGGGCGGCTACAGTTCGTGTAAGTTCTATTTTATTTTTAGTTCGATGCTCTTGCATGGTAGAACTGTTTCATATTTCTAATGCAATGATTCCACTGAAAAATTACATAGTTTGGGTCTTGCTATGTGTTTGCCAGAAGACATTTACAGAATAATTTTTGTGCTCTTGTGTTGATGGTTTGACTCGGTGTATACGACTCCGTATGTTGAATAGTAAGGCATTTGGGAAATTTGGGTGTCGACACTCTGCATGACTGAGGCAACACTGTTCAATAAATTTTGCTTGAAAGGATTAAACAGAGGGTAACTCGATAGCCTTGTGTTTAGGAATAAATTTGCATATGTGTTTTCCTCTTTACCTGTGATCTTCGTAGGCTTTATCCAAACGAGTTAAAAACTTAAAAACTTTTTGTCCGGTTCATCCCATTTGTGAAAACCCATTGTAATGTGCTGAATGATACTCTCCATTCACATGAGTTAGTTCAACAGTAGCAAACTCTGACAATGCACCCATGTAAAATATGTAGGTGAGCCATTGACGATGTTTTTGCGTCAACATATGTAAACTAACCATACCATGTGGACGGTAAAACACAGGGGTTGGCACCAGGAGTCGTTTTTGTTTTGAATATCCTCTTGGTCAAAGTTTAATATGGATCTGTACTGGATATAATAGAGCTACTGCCTACTGTCAACCTGTGGGCATGGTTTGAATCTTTCGCTTATGTCACAGTGAGGTTAATTTGTACACGCTACACGCTCCAAGGTCAAAGTTAGGACCTATCACGCTGACCTGTGACTTTATTTGCTAGGAGTCTGAAGCTTTTATGTGCCTTGATATCTGCATGAGATTGATCACAATTGTATCAAGGGAAGATGAATGTAGAGTTATTGATAAGAAAGGTTTTGGCATTAGAGAATCACTTCACGTGTTCAACTTTAACTAGTATTCTACTAATTGAAAGATGAAAAATCAGGTTCCTAAGGTGTATAAGTCCTAGGAGGACTATGCATCAATTATGTATAAATCAGATAATATCTCAGAAATAAACCTGAAAATTGCAGAGAATGTAATTTCCATCATTCCACTAAAGTAGAAAAGATGTTTGCAAGGAATTTTTTAATACTTCAACTTTCAAATAATTTTGTAAACACAAAATGGTTTGAACGTCTTTGTCATATTTGTCTCTTTGCAGGCTTATTGGTAATCATCCACAAAAGTTATGACGCGGCGTTTAGTAAATTTAGTTCACCCTCTAAACAGGATACTTGGCGTGATCAATTTGAACCCTGGTACGCATTTTATTCTTTCCTCTTGATATCTGTTGTACTTATATCATAGTATTCTTCTATTTTTTTGTTGACATAATTTCCAATAAGATATTTGCATGGCTTCTTTTTGTGATTGTCATATATTTTAGAAAGCTATTGATAAACAACGTGATAATTTCTCCATCCCTCTGGCCTGTGGCCACCCAGCATTCTGGATGTGCTTTTATACAAAAATATTTTCAATTCAAATTTGAATGTATCAATGTTTTGGATCTTACATTTTAATGATTATTTTTGTAAAAAGTGCATCCAGAATGTTAGATAGATGTTGCCATCTCTCTGCCTCTTCTTAATTTCTTTTTTAAATATGACAGATATTTGAACCTTGTTGGTCTTATTAAACGCAAAGGGTAATGATTTACAACCTGTAGGTGGATAGGGAGCTACAAACTTGATGAACTTGTGCCAGACACATGCTTTGGCGATTTGTGTGAGTTTAGGGAGGGAGCTTGTTTGGTGTGATATATGTGCCAGGACTATGCATGCAAATTTAGTTGTAATTGTCATGAAAATTAAGACTTATTGCGCATCTGCTATAGACTTATTGCATATCTGCAATAGCAACAAATATCCTTAGATGCCAGTGAGGTTTAAAATTTTGTAATGGACGCAATGAATGCCAAGTGGACTATTTATGCTCATGAGAGATGGGTTTGTGTGAACCGCTACTCATGAAACATGGGTGAATGAATTCGATTAAGAAACTATGCAGTTGAATCCTGATAAAACATCATTATTTTGTAAAATTGTTATCTGGAATAAGCTTGCTCTTCACACCATTGTATTCTTTTGAATAGAGTCTTTTGGCTTGTACAAGGTCAAAAAATGGAGGAGGACAGTGAAATCACTGTAGATTAGAAGGCAAAAGCACAAAACAATATTTAAACCTCATAAGAAAATTGTGAATATGATTGCTTCCATGAAAGATAAGAGATAACCACTTCAAAATTCAGATACCTAAATTGGTGTGGAAACCCCTATAGTACATGGGTTGTAAAGCTTGTGATGAAATTTTGTGCTAACCATGTTAGCCCAACTCATCCTACTTTTTTGCTCCATGTCACTCATCTAGACTTATTTAGGACTGTTCTTTTTCATGAATGTTTTAGATACAATGCATTCTATTTGAAACACAAATGAACCTCATTTTGGGCAAGGTCAATGTTCTTGAAGTCTAGACAAATCAACTCACACTCATTTGAGATTATTTGGAGATGCATGTAGTTGTTGAGAATCTTGGAAGATAATTTTTTTTCAAAGATACGACTAGCTAAAGAAACATTGAAAAATTGAGGAAAACAATGTAGCATTGCAAAGGTTTTTATAGTCCAATTATGGATATACCTACTGGACTCAACTAGGGTTCTCTTATGCATCCATGGGACTCAAGCCATGACTTCGCTATTGTGCTCAACATGTTCAATCTGAAACAAAAACAAATATTAGCGTAATTATGGATGGCAGTTACCTTCCACTTTCCAACAGCAGATTTCTCATAATATTTCTTAGTCATAGATTACAGTTCAACTTCAAAGAGCATATGTGCTCAATTAAACATTTGTTGAGGGTGTATGCGACTAAATCACAACATGCATTGTGTCATTCAAAAGTACCTTGTGTGGGACTGTGGGTGCAAACATCCTTTTGCTTTGTTAAGTGTTATGGATTTCTGCAACATTACTTGCAAATTATGCATGATATTGATTTTGATCGCAGGGTACCAAATTACTTTTTGGGTTCCAATCATAATGTTGGAAAGTGTGTTTGATGAGAGACCAAATGACCATTGTAAATGACATAGTGGTGGGGAATGGGATTTAAAAAAGAAATGATGAAAATTGAAACTAAGTGTAAGCATATATACTATAATTCACTAAGCATAATATACTATACGTATTACGTTAGACACTAGAATTGCTTTTGCCTATGCAGGATCATAATATTGGGATTTCTGTGCCAGCCATATTTCCTTAACTCTATATCACTCTTCTAAACCTATTTATGGGTGTCCCTTTTCATGAATATTTTGGATCCAATGCCTTATATTTGAAGCATAAATGCACGTCATTTTGGTTGATAATTAATCATTTTCAGCAAGGTCAGTGTTCTTGATAAAATACGATACAAGTCAACTCACAGTCATTTGAGATTATTTTGAGATGCAAGTAGTTGCTGAGAATCATAGAAGATAAAATTCCTTGAAGACATGACTAGATAAAGAAATATTGGGAATTTGATGCTAAGAAAACTAGGTCTCTTTTGATGTATGGACCATTGAGGTCATGCCATAAGTGCAATTCTTTTGTTGGGCGAAAAATAACAGTCATAAGGAGTCAAAAGTTGAATATTTTTGCATATTCAGATTCTTCTTAGAAAGCTATGCAATTTAAAAAAACAGCATCTCATTTTGAGTCTGTATGAGGAAGTTATGACTTTGGGAAGTTGCTGCTGAACTGTGACAGTTGCTGCCAATGTTCATGAGACATTGTTTTAACCCACAAAGATGATTTGTGGGTTGTTTTAGTGGATTATACAAGCAACACAAACATTATATGTGGCAAAATAGATATCATACATGCTGCCAAAACATCACAACAGCTGTGGGGAACACAAAATGCCATGTTTTAATTAAAAAAGCCCAAAAAGAGTGATTTTTGGTGTTCCAAAGTGTGTGATGCTTTGGTTTCTTCTCCTTTTGGTCTTCCATTTGGCCGGAGGAGGGTTTTAATGGGGAACCATGCCTATAAGTGGGTGGACTTTTATTCTATTGTTGTAGTTAGTCTATCATAGAATTGTTGCATGTGTATGTAATAGTTTTTCTTAAAGTGGAGAGTAGTTGCAAACTTGCAGGCATAATGGAAGTTCTAAATTTGTGTGAGGGCTCTATTGATGCCAAGAGGGCCTGTTATCTCCATGCGTTCAGCTTTATGTTAAGTTTCTCTCATTGTTAATGGAGGATGTGGGAGTTTACTTTCATGGAGTTAGTGGTTCTAGTCCATCTCTGTTCATTGGAGTTTGGGTTGTAGTCCTCCTCTCTTTCATTGATATTCATGCTTTACAATATGTTGTCATTGGTGTATTTCTCTTTCATCCACTCTATTAGGTTTTGTACTATACTTGCAGGTGTGCATTTCCCACCATTTCTTAGAGTTGCAGCGGTTTTTGAACAAATTGTAGGTATCTATGAAAAGCTTTTGGCCAATTAATTTCTAGTTCGCTTGCAATTAAAGGAAGGATTTTGACTTAAAAATCATTGTCTAATCTTTTAATCTTCAAATACTAGTCACATTGTGTGGAAGTTGCAGTTTCTTGTTGTGGGGGATTTTTAGAATTGTGTGTAGAAATACTAGAGGAAGGGCATCATAAGTAATATTCATTAAGTAGTTGCAGGTGTGTATTTGCCACCATTTTTTAAAGCCATGAGGGTTTTTTGAAGAGATCATAGGTATTTAATGAATGCGTTTAGGCTATGCAATTTCTAGTTGGTTTGCAAACATGGAAGGGCGTTTCTAGTTATCAAATATTTTTGGGGCACAACTCTACAATACAGTATTTGGTTTTCGTCACTAAGAAATTGTGACATTTGTGTTGGAGGGCACAATTTGCTGTCATGATTTTACACTACGCTCAAAGAAGAAAAATGACCCTTGGTAGAAGTAAATTCTAACCTATAGGCTTATACAATGAACATAATGGTGCTCCCTCTAATGCAAGGGTCAATAACTCCTCATCATCACAAGTTGTTGACCCGCAAATTGAATTATGCTAGCATTTACAACTTGGTATGATGCGTTGAGGCTCTAGGTTTTGAACTCTAGGATGTGTTGTTGCTGTTCTAGGCATAGTTGTAGGGGAAAGATACTATTATTGCTAATTTGTTAGCAAGAATTACTAAACTTGAACAAGCCCAAGTCACCCCCACTAATTCCCCATGCGTCCAATAACTTAATGAAGTGGTTTTAGAAATTAAGAACAAGCAATCAAAGACAACCATTTAGCACGAGCACCTTCTAAAATAAACCAAAACCCAACAACAATCTATTTAAAAATAGGTTGACATACAAAATTTATGGCTGCAAGTGGCTAAGGGGAAGAAAGTGCCTTTGGTCGTGGAAATGGCTGTCCAAGCAAAGTTTGAAGAAGAAAAGGCATGTCAAACCAAGACGCTAAATCTTTGTGTTTGTGGCCTCTCTAAACTAGCTAATCCTATATAGGTAAGGTATGCATTCTTGCATGAGTATTTGAACTTGAATGAATCTCCTTCAACAACTATTGGAGATTGTCGGATAGCACCCTTGTCATCCAATTTTGAATTGCAAGAGACATTTGCAAGTGCTTCAAGAAAAAAATAAACTCTTTTCCCTTTGGTCGAAAATATATGTTGGTGTAGAGCTCACATGATCCCAGGTGGAAGAGCTTTAGAAATCTTGTATTTAGGTTGGTGCTATGAGAAAGAAAATAAATAGGTTGTTATTATGGATTGTATGGTTGTCATTTGTGATTCTTACCCTTCTGTTTGGTCTCACCCTAGACCATTGGTATGATAATGACCTTTTGTCCCCGTGAGTGGTGGCAATATCTCCATTGCTTTTTGAAATTGCAATGGTATTATACGGTCTTCTCTAGGTATGCTCTAGGAGTTAGTGCTTCCTAGGATCTCATCTTCCTCACTAAGACCCATGAGAGCTTTGAACAGGCCCGAGTTACTTGTGGCTTTTGGCTTCTCGTTGTGAGACTTGTAGATCAAGTGGGGTTCGTGGTTCTAGTGGTGTGAGTTGCCTCATAGTAGATAGCCTTAGGTCTAGAATTTCACTTATGAATTTTGATGTCTACTCAAGATATAAGTGGCTACAGTTTTAGAGGGGCCCCCTTGTCTCTAGGGTGTCTTCATAGCAGTTTGCTACTTCCCCTCCACATATTCATTTGTTTGTCAAGTTGATGGGGAACCATACCTTAACCTCTATCTATAGATCTCATAGTATTCTACTATTGGTGATATCATCATTTTGGGCAATTGAAATGCCCATATAAGGGACCTTCAGATGCCTATTCATGACCTTACAGAGGATGAGTTATGTCTGCACAAGTTGGACCTTGAGGAATTTGGTTTACAAAGTGCCTTTGCTTACAAGAGTTTTATAGCTACAACCTATTGGAGACACTTTCTTCGATTGGATGAATCTTAGAGCTTGCGAATTCTCAATAGGCTTCCTCATTTCCCAACTTTGGTAGATTCACTTTTTTCCCCATGGCAATGGTTTGAGCATTGTGGACTATGTTCTCACCAAAAGGTTCCTCATCTCCCACACCTTTAGCTTTATTGTGTCTTCTAGGCCCCCCTCACTAACCATGTCATCTTGACATTCACCCTTCATACTAGTTCTCATCTCTCATCCCCTTTTGCCCCACCACCCCATCCTCTAGCATTAGACATACAACAATCAACTTGGATGATGATTGCACCATTGATTATGTTGCTTGTCTCTCCCTTCCATGTCCAGGTTCAATTCCCTCCTTTCCATTGTCATATCCATGTATAATTCTTATGTCAAACTCTTTAGAATGCTGCCTTGGACTCTTGTCCCTACACCACTTATTACTCTAGATCCCCTTCCCACCATAGATCTTGCCTTATGAACTAGTGGCATGACAATGAATGTAAATCCCATTATTAGATGCTTCAATTTTCCTTAGCCCATCCTTCCTCCATAGTCACCCTCTACGAAGAGCACTACCATCATCTTTGACATAAGAAGTGATAATTTCTTGCATCTAGATGGCTTGCACCCCTTGTGGATCTCCACCACTCACCTAAGACCTCTTGGCATACGCTTCTCCCGAGAAAAAAACACCATTATCAATATCACCTTTGACTCATGGGTCTTCTATGCTAGTTTTGACAATCCTGTTGTCATTGCCCCTACTCCTTTGTCATCTTCCTCTATCCTCTTCACATCTTCTGTCAAAAGAGCTATTTTGAAGTTATGCACCAACAAAGCACTGAATTGTGAAGGTCTCCAATCTAAATTCATCAAATATGGTGTGGACTCCCTTGCCTTTCCCTATGTTGCACTCTTTAATGGGGTGGTGTGTTAAGGTTTTCCTCAGGATTGGTCCCAACACATGATTCACCCTATTCATAAATCCAATGATGTCTCTATCCAAGGCAACTAGAGGACCATTATGATTAGGCATACATTTTTCAAACTTTATGCCATGGTGTGTGGCATGCAATTCTTGTAGTACTTGGAACGAATTAATATTAGAGCTAAGTGGTATGCGTTTAGGAAGAACTTCTACACTATTGACCACATCTTTACACTCTAAGCTATTATTGAGAAGGCTTATCACAAGTCTTCTAAAGTCTTTTGTTGTTTTATTGACTTTAGAAAGGCCTTTGACTCAATTTTGAGACTCTTTGATTACTGCTATTTAGAGGCTTTATGAGATAGTTATTAGACAGTTTGTACTTGCGATGGGCTCAAGCAAGGGTGTTCTCTCTCACCAACCTTTTTCAATGTTTATATTAATAAGTTAGAGGAATTTTTTTGGTAACATATCCATTTAGATGATAGTTGTATTTTACATGAGGTGGTTATAGCTATTTTTTCTTTTTACAATGATGCTTACACTTTGTTATGGGCTAAGAGCAACAACTTGACACTCTTGCTTGTTTCTATGAACTTCAACAACTTTTGGTCAACCTTAGTAACACTAAGGCCATTATTTTCATTATCTAGATTCTAGTTTTTCTATAAAGGGGAACTTCTAGAGATCACATCAACCTACACATACTTGGCAACATATCCATCCTTTAGCACGAAGTGTACTTCTCACTCACGCCTTTCCAAGGGGTATGCCTCTCTTTCTATCTTAGAAAGCTAGTGTTTTCAAATCCACTTCTAGGACATCCCCTCCAAATTGTGTCTTTTCAATACAATCATCAAGCCTATAGTTTTTTATAATTCAAAGGTTTGGTGACCTAGCTTGGGGGCCATTGAATAGTCTTGTATTGAAAGGGTCTAGATTTTCATGTTGTAGTGCATGATTCATTGCAAATGAAGAGTTCCCTAGTGTGTAATCCAAGCCAAATTTTTTTTGCCCAACAGCTATGCCTTGAGACTATCTTTACGCTTACTTTGTACATCCATAAGCTTTGATCCATAGGGGCTTTAATATCCATATTTAACACTTTGCTCCTTTGAGATGATTGCTTCACTTGTCCTCACTGCTTCTCAATTCCCTACCAAACATTGGCCGCTAGTACTTGGAGACTAGGTTGCTTCTTCTTTCTATTGGCATTTCTATTGACAGGCTAGCCCCTCTCATGTACTCTTTGGATTCCTTAGTAGCTCCTTCCCATGAAGGACGTGATCACTAGAACTACCAGAGAGGACATTTGCAAACAATATATTTAGACTATTCGGGTCTCCACCATGAGTTACTCAGCTCCAAATTGGCTTTTTATGCTGAGCATTTCTTATAGATGGTTGAAATTTACTGCCCTCACTATCTCCAATGTCATTGGTCCCTTGGCTAGTTGAGAGTGTGCTCTCACTAGTTATGGGTTTAAACTAATCTTCACATCCCTCGTCAAGGCTAGGTTTGATGTTTTTGCTCCCCCTTGGAAATGGAGATCGAGTAACACCTCATTTTCAGATACCCCATTTACTATGAGATCTTAACAGAACTTGGCTCTGCTATTCCTCATGCACTAGAATAAACCTATGGCTCTAATACCAAATTAAAATGGTTAAAAGCAAAAGCACTAATGCTCTAAGACCAAATGAAAATGGGACAAGAATGACACCAAAACAACCATTGGAAGCTCTGATACCAACTTGGACCAAAATGAAATCATAGCATTATAATAACACTATGACACATGCTTTGATACCATGAAAGCAAAATTTTGACCACAAGGCAACACGATAGAACAAAGATTTTTCAGAAATGTGCAAAATCTTTCATTAAATCAATTGATATTACATACATGGGGCATAGTTAGATTTTTGATTACCAAGATCGCCTGAAGCGCAAGGTAAGAGCATATGCTTAATATGCTTACAACTAGACTGTAGACTTGTGGACTCTTAGCCAATATGAAGACTCAACCTCTAAGACTCGATGCACCTAATGCTCAGCCCAAGCTTGAATACTCTAACACCCGATGACTGAAATGAGCTCATGAGGCCTTATTTATAGGCTTCAAATGACCTATAGAGCCAGTCACCTTCACCTTTTACCTATTCTAATAGGTTAATTTTCTAGAGAATGCAAGGGGGATTATCATGCCATGTGGCAGACATTGTCAGTCCTTGCTTTTACATCAACTTTATTTATTTGTCTTTATTATGAAAGTGGAGGAGGAATATTTACTAAATATTTTCCATAGATATTGTCTATCCTCACTTTTTGATAGTAGACAAAGTATATTTTACATATGGAGATTTTTGGAATCTTTTGTACAAGATAGATTTTTTTGTACAAGGGTCCACCTTGTCCTCACATGGAGATTTGTACAAGATTTTCTAGAAATATCCCCACCACTTCGAAATTTTTGTCCACTCTCTTTTTTGCTTTTCCATTTTTTCCATAATATTTATTTCTAGATTTTACTACTCTCCCCTAGATTATTATTTATTTATTATCACTTTTATGAAACTGTAAAGTGAGAATGGTCCACTTAGCACTTGTAAGTGGCTACAGGGATCTTGCTTTTTAAATAGGATTGCATTCTATTGTCAGATCTTAACATGGTTGACATCACGACACAGACAAGCCCATGTGCTAGCTAGATATGCCATACAAGGCAGAGGGTCTAGTTACACCTAATATCTTATTATCTTTATTATATACAAAGCTAATTATTTACAAGATTATATTCTTCCTACTGAATTATCATCCATTCTCCTATCCGTAGAGAATACGCCATCTTGCAAGGTCTGGTAGAAGGTGGATGCCAGGTATACAGTATATATTCTTGAAGTCAAACAAGTAGTAGTATGAGTAGAAATGCTTTATCTTCTTGGCTGCTAATTGACATGTATTTGGGCTATACCATTCCCCAAGAATTTTTGTATCCTCATGTCTTATGATCCACTCAAGGTGGCTATTAGGGAAATGGATTACAAGGTTTAGTATGAACAAAAGAGTATTTTCTTCATTACTAGCCTTGAAAGGAGTTAATTGGCATAAAAGGATCTTACATGATAGACTTAATATTGTGGTAAGGTCCTGTAACTGGTGGGATCCATATGGAAATGGCTTGTGATATTTCTACAATTTAAAATAATATGGGCCTCCTTATACCGTCTAACTAGATGCTTCAAAACAACTAATTGTCCTTTCATAATTATTGGAGATAAAATATGAGTCTGCTTCATACTTGGAACTGTCTGAATATCTCCCCATCCTTGGTTTTGAAATATAGGTGTTGGATTATAGAAGAAATAATCCTCTAGAATCTTTCTCTAGCATTCTTTAGGAAGATCTTTAATTCTTCGAATAAGAGAAGCTTGAGGATCTTCGGGAAGAAGATTTTGTAAATGGTTTAAAAATCTTAACATTAACATTAAAAAGTTACAATATATAAAGAAGTGCATAAAAGCACTGTAGATATTAATTATCTACCTACTGACATAAAATATCTAACCTAACAGATAGAAAATATCTAATCTATTAAATACATAACATTGACCATTAATATATATAAGAATATAATTTATTCTAACACCCTCCCTTAATGGTCAATCTGTCAACAACACCAAGTTGCCCCCTGAATTTTACAAATTTATCCGGGCTCAGAGACTTGGTGAGAATGTTTGCAGTCTGATCCGCTATTGGAACATACTGCAACTGAATTGATCCGTCTTCTACCAGCTTGCGGATGTAATGACAATAAAGCTCGACATGCTTGGTACGTTCATGGAAGACTGGATTTTTGGCCAGTTTGAGCACCCTTTGGTTATCAGTGTACAAGGGAGAAGGTCCTGCTTGTGACATGTGCATGTCAGAAAGCATCCTACAAAGCCAAACTGCCTCACATGCTGCTTTAACAGTTCCTCGATATTCAGCTTCTGTCGAGGAAAGAGCCACTGCCTGTTGCTTCTTGCTGGTCCATGTTACAGCACCTGTACCCAAACTGAATACATACCCATAAATAGATTTTCTATTATCCACTGAACCTGCCCAATCTGACTCTGTGTAACCAATCAGCTTTGGATCTTTGCATCTGCCATACAGAATGCCATAGTCGGAAGTGCCCTTAACATATCTCAGCACCCGCTTCGCTGCAATTTAATGATCAACTTTAGGAGCTGTCATGAAGCGAGAGATGTAGCTCACTGCAAAACTGATGTCTGGTCTAGTGGCAGTGAGGTAGATGAGACTGCCCACTAGTTGTCTGAAGGTCGTTGCATCGACCGGAGGTGAATCAGAGTTGGCTGATAACTTCAGCCCCTTCTCCATGGGTGTGGAGGCAGGTTTGCAATCCTGCATCCGGAATTTGTCAAGCAAACTTTTGGCATATTTTGACTAAGAGATAAAGATGCTACCAGCGGTTTGCCAAACTTCAAGACCCAAACAATAATGGAGAAGCCCCAGATCTGTCATGTCAAAAGTCTGACACAAATCCTGTTTGATTGCTGCAATCAAATGTGTTGAACTGCCAGTAATGATCAAATCGTCAACATAGACAACAAGAAAGAGAATATTATCACCAGAGTGTTTGACATACAGATTACTGTCAGAAGGGCTGCGTTGAAAACCATGATCAACCAAGTACTGATCAATCTTGAAATACCATGCACGGGGAGCCTGTTTCAGCCCATAGAGCGCTTTCACGAGCCTACACATTTGATGTTCTTTGCCGGCAACCTTGAAACCAGGAGGCTGCGTGATGTAGACTTCTTCTTGCAAATCACCGTTGAGGAAGGCACTCTTGACGTCCATCTGATGAACTGTCCAACCAAATTGGGCTGCAATAGCGAGAAGAAGACGAATGGTGCTCATCTTGGCAGTAGGAGCGAAGGTCTCCTCATAGTCAATGCCCTCCCGCTGTGTGAATCCCCGAGCAACCAATCTGGCCTTGTACTTATCCAAAGTACCATCTGCATGATACTTGACCTTGTAAACCCATTTGTAGCTGATAGGTTTCTTCCCAGGAGGAAGATCAGAAAGAACCCAGGTGTGATTCTTCAGAAGACTATGATATTTTGTTTGCATAGCCTGTTCCCACTCTGGAATTCCTTTAGCCTCTGAATACGTCTGAGGCTCGTAGATGCTGTCGATGTTGGCCATAAGAGCGAAGTTGACTGTGTGTAGCTGCTTGCTCTTGCTACGAGTTGATCTGCCCTCAATGAGTTCATCATAATGAAGATCGCCGATTGTCTTGGCCCACCACTTAGGCCGACGAGTAGAAGTGCCAACATCTGAAACAGGAGTAACAACATTGCTTGGGATGTCTGGAACAAGGTCATCTGGATGTGGGTCCTGAGGA
Organism: Sequoia sempervirens; assembly: GCA_007258455.2. NCBI lineage: Eukaryota > Viridiplantae > Streptophyta > Pinopsida > Cupressales > Cupressaceae > Sequoia > Sequoia sempervirens. The sequence goes on from VDFB02000015.1 coordinate 93,413,055, forward strand.
AAATCAGGTGGTGCTATATCATGATCAGTAGACTCCTCATCTTCAGAGTCAGAATGCTCTGAAGCCCTCCCATCATGGGAACCAAGAGGAAGACGAACACCCTCATCAAGAACCTTCATAGGCTGATCCGCAGGACTGGTGGTAGGAACAAATGGACCAGTAGTCTCATCAATCACAACATCACGGCTGAATATGAGACGATCTGTCTCCACATCAACCAACCTGTAAGCTTTGTGATTGTCGCTGTAGCCAGTAAACATAAGTGTCTGGCTATTGGAGTCCAACTTGGCACGTTTGGCATCTGGAATCCATACATGAGCGGTAGAACCGAAGACTTTCAGATGGCCCACCTTAGGCTTACGTCCTGACCAAGCTTCTTCTGGAGTCATCTTCTTAACGGCCTATGTAGGTGACCGATTCAGGAGGTAGACGGCAGTGTAGACTGCTTCAGCCCAGTATTTCTTAGGTACATTTTTGTACTCGAGCATAGAACGAGCCATTTCAGTAATGGTGCGATTCCTGCGTTCGACGACACCATTCTGCTGAGGGGTGTAGGGTGTGGTAAGTTGGCGCTTAATGCCATGTGCAGCACAAAAAGAAGAGAAGTCAGCTGAACAAAACTCCCCCCCATTATCTGACCTTAGAGTAACAATCTGAGAACCCGATTCTTTCTCAACTAAGGCTTTAAACTGCTGAAATGTGCTGAACACATCTGATTTTGTTTTAGAAAATACACCCACATTTTCCAACTGAAATCATCAACAAACAATAAAAAGTACCTGACCCAGTAACAGAAGGAGTGTTCATCGGTCCACATATATCAGCGTGAACCAATTGAAGTACCTTGGAGGCTCGCCAAGAATCACCATCCGAGAACGGTGTCCGATGCTGCTTGCCAGCTTGACAGGCTCCACAAACTCCATGATTTTTAGTTTGGATCTCAGGTAGACCAGCAACAAGACCCTCCCGAGATAACTGAGAGAGGTAGTGGACATTCAAGTGCCCATAACGCTGATGCCAAAGTTTGCTGATGGTTGTACTTCGGGCTGCCAAAGCGTGCTCTTGAGAATCACCAGAATCAAGAAGTCTGTAGCACCGTGATCCTCAAGTCCCATAGCAATTGTAGTACGAGTCTCCCGGTCAACAATGCTGCAAGTGGACGAGCTGAAAACAACATCCAACTGGGGAGAATGTCGCATGATCTGACTGACAGAGAGGAGATTATGTCCCATGCCGGGAACATAGTAAACATCGAGAAAGAGTAAATTTCTTCCTCCTGAGTGAATCTGGACAGTGCCCTTACCAGCAACTGTGTACTCTTCTCCTCCTCCGAAAATGACAGAATCTGAGAAGGGTTCGAATTTTGTGAACCAATCCCGACGATGAGTAAAATGCCGCGAAGCCCCTGAGTCGATATACCAGGCAAAAGAATGTACCGGATCTGCAATTCTCTTGGCCATAAACGCATAGAATGCAGACTCTTTTTGCTTAGTGTGCTCAGCAACATGTGCCGTTGGTTGAGATCCTCCCGACTTCTTTTGTTCATGAGCCAACCGAGTGCGACAATCAGCCTTAAGGTGACCGTATTTGTGGCAATAATTGCACTGAGCGTTCTTCTTCTTCTTGCTGTCCTGTGAAGAACCAGAGCCTTTCGGCTGAGAAGACTTGTTGTGACCTTTTCACACATCGCCCCATCGCTGATGGGGACCCCCAGTTGCCTGCTAGTTTTTAGGGTTCTGTCTCCTTGCAACGGTTACGAGGGATCACTTTGCCAAGAGTTTCAAGTCAGTTTGCTGAGAGTCACTCGAGCCGAGTCAGTAATTCATGCTTGAATCTGTGCGTAGACGTCATGGAAGCGCTCAGAAGGCCCAAGAGACGAAGATCGACTGTAAATTCGGCCAATTCTGAGACTTCCTATTTTTTAGGAAAAGTTGCTTTTTCGATTTTTCATTTTTGGCATTTTTGGACCAAACGAGGTTCCCTATTTTTTAGGGTTGCTTTTTCTATTTTTAGAAAGTTTCTATTTTTGGAAAGTTTCTATTTTTAGAAGGGTCCCGAGTTCTGAAAACGCACTCAGAAGTTCGAAAAACTCAATAGAACTCTCAGAAAATCAAAATGAAAAAATTTGAAATTTTTTGAAAATTTGCAAAAACAAGTTCAAAAAGCATGAAAATCAGACCAAAAACGTTCAAAAATCTGGAAAAACCAGTCAAAACCAGTTCAAGATCAATCAGATCTGAAGATGAAATCATGAAAATCAGTTCTTAAATGGTGAAATTTGTGAAAAATCTGCTCAAGTCTAGAAAATTCGCCATGAAAGAAGGATGAAGGAAGGTGTATGAAGGTCTGGAAGGTCATGGAATTCGCCCAGCAGCTAAGGAGGATGTCCAAAAAGGTCTTAAAGTCCGCCCTTGCATCATGAAGCATATCCCTGCATATTGAGGCAACATCCTTGCATGCTCTGAAGTCCGCCCATGACCATCCTTGCATCTCATGAAGTCCGCCATGTGCTTGAGGGAAGAGCCAAAGGGTCTTAAAGTCCGCCTTTGATATCCTTGCATCTCATAAAGTCCGCCATCTTCAAAGGGGGACGTCCTAAAGGGTCTTAAAGTCCGCCATCCTCATCCTTGGCACTTCTAAAGTCCGCCTAGACATATAAAGTGGGAAAAAATAAAAATTTTTTCTAAGTGTTGATGCCTACCAAGAAGGAAATTTCGAAATCTGCTAAGTATGAAGGGTGGAGAATCATTTCTAAAGGGGATAAAATGTTGAGATAAAAGCTAAAGTGTTCAGGAAGTCCGCCCTAGGAAAGAGGGACATCCATGGTGTCCGTCCAAAAGATCTATGAAGTCCGCCATACACTTGGAAGGAGTTAGCAGGGTGCTAAAGAAGTTCATGATGCTTGTCCAAGAAGCTAAGGAAGTCCGCCCAAGATGATAAGATGATAAGATTTTTGGCTAAGTGTTAATGCCAAGTCTAAGAAGAGGTTCGAATATTTGACTAAGTGAAGAGGCTAAGGAATGAAAAATGAAGAAGTTGGCCAAGTATTGTGACACTTTCGAGAGGACAAATGCCAAGATTGAAAGGGCATGTGCTAAAGAAGATCAGGATTTGGCAAAGAATAAAACGGAATGTGCTTAACACGATGAGGAAAAGAGGTAAAATTTGCCTAAGTATGGAGAAAATGTCGAGAAATTGTCAACTTTGACCCAAGAAAATGCGCAAGGCAGGGAGAAAGGAAGGGTCGTCCTTGGCCAGAAGGAGGAAGAATATGTCAGACATCAAGGAAATTCGCCCAACGAAGACATTCAGACAAGGATTTTGCCTAGAAAAATTCGACTGAACGAGGAAATATTTGACTTTGGCAGAGCAAAATAAGCTTAAAATCTCGCCTCGGCAAAGAAAAATAGGGATCTGGCAATAAAATTTTCGACGGAATGGCTTGAATTTTGGTTTGGCTAGACGAAATTAAGGACGAAATTGGAAAATAAACTCTCAGCCAAGAAAAAATGAAGGAAAATCGAAATAGCCATGGGTCCAAAACGAACGGGTTGGAATTAATTAAAATATTTTTAATATTTTAATATTAATTTTCAACTATTTGGAAATTTGAAATGCCTTGGACAAAACCAAAATTGCCAGACACGAATCGGAAGAAAAGTAAAGCACGCCAGGCGGAGATGAAATCCGACCAAAAAGAAAATTAAATTCACCATGAATTTAATTAAATCATTTAATGTTTTATTTAAAAAAGTTGAAAAATCAAAAAAAATAAACATTAAATAAAAAAATCGAATTTTTGAAGATCAGTAAGATTTGTCCGGATAAGTTCGAGACTGATCCTTGTCGGAAGATAAAAGGAAACTTGCCTGTTTGGAAAAATGAAAACAAATCGAGATCGAGAAAGATTATGGCAGTTGCTAAATCGAATTCAATCCTTCAGCATTATAATGAGTTTCAGCAACTCATTTTTTCACACACAGCTGAAGAGAAATTTAATCTTTCTCGAAATTGTCAGGCAATTAATTCGTCCATAAGCAAAGTCGAATTTTCCCAGAGAGAGAAGCAGTGTTATGCTGAGGAATTTTTCGCGGGAAAAGAAAAAGAGATTTATTCAAAGCTGAATTCTTCTTGAAGAGGGGCGCACTTTTCAAAAAAATCAGATTTTTAAATCTGATTTGCATTTAACGTTCCTTCGCTGAGGTTTGGTGATTGGTCAATTAAATTTGCTATCTTTTCATGTACTGTCATCTTGACGAAGCTCTGGCAAAATTTTCAATTCCATTCAAGTCACTTTCAGCTTGCTTTTTTGCAGCAAATTAATTATGTGAACAGCTGAAAGTCAAATTTTCAAATCCAAGGCACGAGGTTTAAATTATTTTAAAGGTCTTTATATTAATGTTAATTTTATGACTGCAGGTTGACGGACACAGAAGGAGGATTATCAAGGAAGCTGAAAATGAAGTTTGCCAGCAAGGGTGCCCAGAAAGAGACCAAAGTCATCTCAAAGTGGAAGAATGTCATGGACACTGACCTTGGACATGTGGATTTTGACGAATTCAAGAAAAGAGTATACGGTCAGAAGGGACTTCCCACAGCAATAGCCAGAAGAATGGTCAGAAACGGGATATTCCAAGCAGCTGGATTTCCTCCGGCAATGGATTGTGCAGAGTTAATGGTGGAATGTGCTCGCCATTATGATGCCCAGAAAAGACAAATTATTGCCCCTGATGGAAGAGTCTTAGCACACTTGAACGAAGTTGCAATTCAGGAGACCTTCGGCATTCCAGAGCATTCAAGAACGGTCTATAAGACCAAAGAAGAAGCCAAAATGCTATATGACAGCAAGTCAGATTTGTGCGCCACAACAGTCAACAAGGTTTGGATGGACAAGCCAAAGCCGTCAATCAAGAAGTTGCCTAAGAGACCTCGCCGCACGGATTTCAAGGAGGATTTCAGAGATATTGTGCTGATGCTTAACAGAATAGCTGGCAACCCACAAGGCGCCTTCTTTGAGAGTTGGATGTACTATTTCATCGACGAGATCACCTCTGGAGTCAAAATGTTCAACTGGTCATGGATGATAAGTGACAACCTTCATGAGCAACTGATCAACCTTGAAGAGACCAAGTCTTTTCACATGAGTTCATATGTGATATACCTGTTGGCCAGATCATACAAGTATCCAGGATTGATCTGCAAAGGCAAAATTGGCAACGGGGAGAACGAGCTCAGGCCTTACGACTGCTATCCTCAGCTCCAATTGAAGGAGAAGACTCACTTCAGGAGGGTGCATGATGCATTCTTAATGCATATCACCAGAAAGCTTCAAGGAGGAGTACATCAAAGGCTGAGCCATGAAGCAAAAAGTCTTATCAGCAAATATGGGTCTTGGTTCATCTAGTTCCCTAAATTCACATATATCAGGATCCAGGGATTTACTGGAAATCCCTATAAATTGCCTATCTATCCGACTAATCGGATGATATTGCTCGAGGTTTTAAGACAATTAGAAGAGTACCAGAATATTCAGAGGCCGACCAAGAAGGCGTCCGTCACATTCCCATTCTTCATCGGGAACATGCTAGAGTACTGTCCATCCGCACAGGCAGCTGAAAGTGCAAGACTAGAGATCCAATGGTATCCTTTCACGGCATACAAGTCCAGGGTCAATTATGACCCACATCATAATATCCGGACAGTGGAAGGGAGAAAATATAAGCACAGGATGGAATTGGAGGATTTCTGGGCAAATGCTGCGGATGAATATGAGGTCAGACGGAAAATGTGGTCCAGGATGTCCTTGGATTTCATGAGAACAATTGAGTTCTGTCGAGTGCCTGATCAGCTCCAAGATGATGGAAACCACGTCCAGCCTCGCTTTGAGGAAAGCCGACCTCTCCCTCCAGTGAAATGGTCAGAGCCAGAGCACGCAGACCTAGCCACCCTAATGAGGCCAGTGACAAAATATTCTCAGTGGTGGGTTGATTATCATGTTCAGGAATTGAGACAGAAAGGAGTCACGCTCACATATGATCTGTTGAGCGAATCAGAGTCATATTCCTCTAATGCTGGTGCATCCCATCAGGACTTGGTCGGGATTGGAGAGAAAAGAAAAGAAATAATGCCAAGTGCTGAACCTGTTTCCAAAAGGCATAAAGGAGAGCCTTCTCGGTCAGCAGCATCCAGGAACATTGACCAGTTTGTGGCCAATATAGACGACTCCTTGGTGGAAATGCTTGAACCTCTTGCAGCTCAGGAAGTAAATGATGAGCCTATTCAACTAGATGATGAAGAGCCTGTGTCACCAACAGGCACAGAAATTTTAGGTTCAGACAATGACATGGAAGTCCGGGATAATGACTTAGAGGAAGGAATGATTTCCGCCCTCAGAGGGATAGTGGATGTTCCAAACGAGGACGAGGTTCAAGTAGAGGATGGCATTGAACAATCGACCATTCCAGACTGGCTGTTGGAAAGGATGAAGATCCAGGTGCCTGCTGAGGCTCAACAAGAAGAAGAAGATGATACTGCCGATTTCTTGGCAAGATTAGAGCAGGTTGCAGTCAAGAAGCCCGCCAAGAAGTTCTCCACCATTCAAAGGAACGAGACAGGCAACCGTTCCGTGCACATTGCAGTGCCTACAGTGGACAAGCCACAGGACGAAATCACTCCACAGGAGTATGCTATAACCACTGTTGACCTTGGTCCGACCTCGAAAGGTCAGGAAGTAGAAGAGCTAGATAATTCCGTCTCGACCATTAAAGCGAGACTGGAAAAGGAAGTGACCAAGAAGAAGGAGTATAAAAAGGAGGTCAAACGTCTCAAAGAATATATACAGCATTTGACCCAGCCACTTGATCAGGGCAATGCAACCGTTCCTCCTCTCCTCAATTCATCACAGGAGGTGACTAGGGAAGTTGAGCATGGAATGGTGACGGCCAGGGAAGCACAAGACTGGATGGCAAGTGAGGGCACGGAAGCGGCCTTGTTCATGGAAAAGTTGGCGCTAGCTTATGGACGAACCTCTTCATTTCTTTCCAGATTGATGGATATGGCAGAAACGTGGGAAGGTATCCCGGATATGCAGGAAAGGCTTATTCCAAGCCTTAGAATTTTGAAGAGCACTCCGAGGGAGGAGTTAGTTGATAAAAAGGTGATTGCTGCAAGGGTAGCATATGATTTTCATCACTGGTTTTGGGCAGTGACAATACGAGAAGAAGTCTTGGAGAAGGCAAAAGTCGATGGGCTTGGAATTGAAGAACAGGTCAGGAAAATCCAGGAGAAGATTTGCATGATAACTACAGATGTGTTCGACCGTGAAGTCATCCGGGAGAACGACATGCAGTTAGAGAGATTGAAGCATAAGGTTCAAGAAGCTTTCTTCTCGATCACTGGACCCTTTTTGAGACAGGACTTTGCGAGAGTGGCAAGACTCTCATCCATTCGAAAGGATTTTGAGAAGCAGCAGGCGGATTGGGAAGGTACTTTTGCTAAATGTGCTGAGAAGTTGGACGGACTTGAATTCCGGATCAGCATGTTGCCACCTGTCACGATGGACGAGGTCATTGCAGTAGTGTCCAGATTCGCCAAGCACAATGCTATTCAGATGGATAAGGACGCCTCTCCTAGATTATAGTTGGAACTGCCACTTTTCTGATAGTTTTCTGATGATTAACTCTTGTTATTTTGGGAAACCCTAAATAGGGTTTGGTTGTAATAATCTCGGCCGTTGATCTTGTTTTAAATCTCGGCCCTTCATTTCATTTTTGGAGCTCTATATAAACTAGTGCTCTCTCATTTTCATTTGGTGTGGAGACAGATTATGTATATTGTCGCATTGAGACTATTTTGAATGATAAAAGCTCTTGAGCATGATTTGCCTTGAATCACTTCTTATTGTTGAATAGTAAGCGAGGTTACATATTGCCTTCCGCCATAGATTAGAGTTAAAGTTAGATTAGGTAGAATTTGCTTTGAAAAGTTGTTAATTGAATGAGAGATTGATCGTATTGATTCAATGGTGAAGTGTAGCTCATACTTTTTTCGAATGGATGATTTGCATTCGATTTGTAAAGTTAGCCTGAGCTCTTAAACGTGGAAGCTTAACTTCAACCTCATTCGAGGTTTGAAAATTATTCTCACAAACCCCTTGAAGATTGCACCCACTTTGCGTATGTTGTCCTGCAGGAGGCGAAACAAAGTGTGGTTTATTTCTCTTCACCGAGTCCTTACTGTCTCTTGAGTTCTTAGGCTTAGACTAGATTCCCTGAACCCTATTCTTTTTGCCATTTTTTTTGAGATCCATTGAAAGTCCTAATTGAGAGCCTTTAAAGATAAATTTCCTAAGTCCCGAACTTGTGCAGATTTTCTACGTAAGTCCCCTTGTTTATTACCAGCATTATCACAACGACCATTGAGCTTATCCACACATCGAGACCCGACTAAAGAAACCTTGGAATCGCCATATGATTTTCTCGCAATCTTAGCATATGCGGTGGTTTTTCAAGAGAGGATAGAGTGTCTTTGGACATTTTTATTCTGATGTTTGGTGTGTCATAAAACACTCATCAACAAGACTGAGCCTTCCCTTTGTTCTTAGCAGAAGATTTGGCAGAGAACGCTTGTTCTGTGGAGGATGAACTGGCACTGCTTCCAAACTGTTGTCTCCAACGATCCTGTTGTAGAAGCTTGTTACACAAGTCTGGAAACTTCAAGTCATTGTTTGTTGAAGTAATATTGAGCGTCTCAATGAAATGCTCGTAAGACTTTGGCAAACTCTTCAAAGTAATGACGACCATGCCCTCTTCCTCCATCTTTCGTCCAATAGCTTCCAGCTGGTCGCGAATCTCCTTGATCTTTGTCAGATGCTCTTGAAGAGTAGTGTGCTTCTCGTCCATCATTATTGAAAAAAGCATGTTCTTAAGAACAAACGCACGACTCTTATCTGACGTTTCAAGAAGATCCTTCAGGGTTGTCCATACCTCAGCAGCTGTTTTTCCTTACGACACTTGTGGTAGCTGGTCATCAGTGACTGAAAGCTTGATGAGCATGACGGCTTCACGGTTGCGTTCATCCCATTTATCCTGATCCTTTTCGGCTACAGTGGGTCGAGGTGAGTGCCCCAAGATGACCTGATCGAGACAACGATATTCAAAGATCGTCAGCATACGCTGCTTCCAGGTGTTGTAATTCTTCCCGTTGAACTTCTGGCTGCTTTCGAGCATTATGTTCGTGAGAGATGCCATCACGTACCTTGCGGTCAAACTGGTGAAGGCAAGATAATGCAAAGAAAACAAAAATACAGAAACCTGAACACGGATTTTGAGGTTTTATTGAAAACCCAGAAAAGATAAATAAAAACCTAGAAGGATGGAAGAATACCCAGAAAATTTTGACAACACAAATTTTGAGGCACGAAAAACGAGGTACCCAGAAAAATCTAGTGACAATCCAGTTGAGATCTCACAAAACCCAAAAGGAATCTGCGATCAGAAAAAAATTTCGACTTCAAAGTGAGGCACAAATTTTGAGGCACAGAAAATGAGGTACTTAGAAAAAATGGACGACGACCTAGTTGAGATCTCGGAAAACCCAGAAGGAATCTGAAATAAAAATAATTTTTCGACTTGATCTGAGGGTTCAAAACCCTAGTCGAAGTTTCTGGAACCCTAGGCAGCCATGAAAACCAGAAAAAATGCAGAAAATGAACGCGAAGCTGCACGAAAATTTGGCAAAAGAGATGCCAAACCCTAAGCGACTAAGTTGCAGGAAGGGGCGACCACTAATTTGCTAAAAAAAACACCCAAAATCAGGCAAAAACGCAAAAAACGCGATTTCACAGAAAAACGCGATTTTCAGATCTAAAATCCCATAAAAATGCGGATTTTTTTTGCCCAGAAATGCGTGCAAACAGAGATAAAAGCTCCTGGAGTTGAGAAAAATGCGCACCCATAAACAGATTGCGATTTTCCTTTCAAAAGAGAGACGCAGACTTCAAAAACGTCTTCTTGGAAAATCACGAAAAACAAAAAAAGATAAACGCGACCTTCAGAAGGGTTTGAATTGCGGCCAGACAGAAAATCGCGCCCTAGAACACACGATTTTTACAAAAAATCAGATAAAAATCTGATTTTGATGACCCACGAAATTCCTAGAAGTCTCACGTGAATTTTTCACGAATTACAGACTTTCTAAAAAATCCCCAGAAACCCTAGACGGCTCTGATACCATGTAAATGGTTTAAAAGTCTTAACATTAACACTAAAAAGTTACAATATATAAAGAAGTGCATAAAAGCACTGTAGATATTAATTATCTACCTACTGACAGAAAATATCTAACCTAACAGATAGAAATTATCTAATCTATTAAATACATAACATTGACCATTAATATATATAAGAATATAATTTATTCTAACAGATTACCATCCATATCAAACTTTCTAGTAACATGGACAAACTCCATATTTTGAGGAGGAATAAAATATTTGATCATTTTGTGATTTCCCAATGTTACCTTAGTCTGAAAAAATGAAAAAGATTTAAACTGACTCAAAAAATCCCAACCTAAAAGGACATCAGTATCTATACCATCATCTTGCCAAAAGTTGCAAAGAGAACTGAAATCATCAATATATACAAGAATATTGATGGCTCTTTTTTGCATAGTTTTAATGTTGCCAAAACCTTTGGCTGTGATTTGCTAACTTTTCCAGTATACAAATGGCAAAGCATGACTTTTGGCAATGCTAATTGTGGATCCTGTATCTAAGAGTGCAGAAAAATTCTGGCTAAATCCCTCTAATTTAACACTGGTTATTGGCTTATAAGAGACTTTTGGACACCAAATGGACTGGTTAAAAGACTGATTAGAAATTAAACTATCTACAAGATTTAAATCTTTAGTATTCCTTTGAATCAAATCTTCTTCTTCTTCATCAGGATATGTATCATACCTTAGTTCTAACTCTATCTCCAACTCTGTTTTTGGCTTTGGCTCTGGTTCTAATGCTAGCTCTGCCCTTGGCTATGTCTTTGGCCCCAATTTTGGCTCTAACTCTGGTTTATGAATTTTCCATACTGACTGATATCGTTGCCATTCCTTTATAGGGTCGGTCTTTGACATATTCTGAGACGATTCTTCATTTGTATGCATTGATTCATCCACAAAAATTAGTTCTTTATTTTTAGTAGCAACATTAAGTTCTTGAAGCCAATCCCTTTGATGGTCTTGTATGATCAGACTATGTTCTTTAACTTTTGGCGTTGTAATTGGAACTTTTGTAGAAGAAGATGCTTTTGTAGATGTTAGAGAAGAAATAGTGATTTCTTCTTTTTCATCAGAGAATAAACTCTTTCTTCTCTGAACTATAAGCTTCTTTGGCTTAATTGATGCAGTTGTTACTTTCCCTTTTTGCTTTTTTTGACTATCTTCCTTTGATGAGCTATCTCTGCCAGTTTGAATTTTTCTAGTCTTTTTTGTTACTTGTCTTATCTTTTCTAGCTTCTTAGACACAAAGTCTATCAAGGCCTTAGTATCATCAACATCTTTTTTCCTATTATTTTCATGATTATGCTGAATTGATGCCATTGTCTGTGCAGATTGTTGTACATTTCTTAACTGATAGCTTAAACCAGAAGTTTCATTCAACAAAGAAGAAGATTGCTTTTCTATTTTTGAAATTAAAGAATCTATTCTATTTTGCAATTGAGTGACATGCTAATTTCTCCTGATTAGTAATAGCAGTATTTACAAAATCTCTGATATCTACAGCCATATCATCCAGATTGTCTTGAGCAGAAACCATCCATTGGGACTTAGAATTTTTCTTTTTTTCTCCAAGTTCTACATGAAGTTGGGCTTCATATCTTCCCCATCATTTCTTGTCAGAATTGATCACCTGGGGTTGGCCATTTGCGTGGTTCATAGCCAATATCTTCCTTTTCAACCCCTGTAGCCTCTATTCTATACTTGTTTCTTTTTTCAGTGCCTGCTCTTGGAAGACGTTCCCTTAACATACATCCCTTTTCTCCCATTTTAGTAATCTTTATCCTTTTTTCCTTATTATCATGTTGTTCATCTTCTTTAGGTGTTAATGCTAATTCCTGACTGATCTGTCTTGCCAATTTGTCTATCAACTTAGGATTACTACTGAGGTTAGATAATGTAGCTAAAGAAGATCTAGAGGGATATAGATTTATGGAGGGCTGGCATCTTAATGAAAGATGATAAGAGGATCCTATAGCTTCTTCAAAGTTGTAATCAATATATGGCTTATGGTCAGAACTTGGAAAATTTCTTGACAAAGAATATGACCTAGATAAGTGAGACAAACTTGGTCTACCACTGGTTGATGCAACAGGCTGTTCGAGAAGTGTTTCTTCTGGTAAAGATTTGTAATGTCCCTTACCCGACTTTGCCCTAGAATTCGCTTGTAGATTATGTTTAGGGTTTCTTCTTTAATGAAATGATCTTAGATTGAAATCTGCATTCACCATATGAACAATATTTCCACATATACACATGTCTGTTAGCATTAATATTTAGATATCCAAAATATAAACATAATAACAAAAGCAATAATGAAGATAGATGAGGAGTGGCATGGATGGATACGCCCGAAGCCATAATCCCTAGTACAAAGGTGGCAACCTACAACCCTCCCTTCTTAGCGATTTGTAATTGCATTCTCTATCCATGTGGATAGATCCACCCGAAGTCCTTGGCTAAGTTCAAGGGGTTGTAACCTACAACCTTCCACTCTAGGGGACTTGTAACTGCATTCTCTGTAATGTCCCCTTCCAGTTGACATCTCTCAGTTCTTGAGATTAGCCTATTATGTGACCCTCGTAGGCTGATAGGGTGGATAGAGGGTCTTGTTGAGGCATGGCTTGGCTTCAGTTATCAGAATCATTCAGTTTGGCTTTCGTTTGGGGTCGTCTGGACATCATTTGCTTGACTTACTATTTTTAGTAAGTGGAGACACTTAGCGGAGCACCCCTGCTATTTTTAGCAGTATGGTTTGGTCATATGCAGATTCAGTCACTTATCTTCCGGCTTCAGACAGTTTGTCAATTGGACTTATATTGAGAGATATTAATATTTATTTGCCAAAATAAATATTAATTAAATTGAAGCTTATGTTATAAAGTTATAATATAATTAAATATTATGACTTAAAGTGACTTTATGGAAGGGGTCGACCATCATGAAGAAGGGGCCATTTTTAATTAATGATTATAATTAAAAAGGCGTCCACACTATTGAAAGATTAAAAGTGAAATTCAAGTTTTATTTAAATGATGCTTTTTTGAAGGAAATCGACCCAACTGAGAAGATATAAGTTTTCTTTGAGAAAATTTCATTCATTATGTTATGAAAATCGATTTTAGCCAATTCCTTCTTCAAAGAACGAAGCCAAGGGTTTCAGTTGTCTTCTGCATTGGAGAACGAGCCATCTTCAGTGTTTGCAGTTCAGAGGCTGTGAAATACCAGCTGATTTATTGCCTGCAGTTGAATAACTTCATTCAGAGGTTATTACAGATCTTACTGTGAGTTCTTTCTATTAAGTGATTGGGCCGATTGCTTTCCAGAGAAGAATTTTTCCATTTGCCATCAGTTCTCAGACATCTAGCGCACTTCCCAAGGTGGTACGGATTTTATTGCTGCTGTTTGAGGGCCGTACCAATCAGCTTGAGGGCCGTACTTCTTATTTTAGCCTGGACGCCTTGTATGTTGGTTTTCTTTCTTCACCAGTTGGGACGCCTTGCACTCTGGGTTTGTCTGCACATCTTTCGAGGCTGGAGAAATGTCATCTGATGTTGGCTGTATTAACTTCATCATTTTGGGGCGGCTGCAATAAAAAAATCAGGTTTTTAAATATTGCAATTTGCTTTGCCTTTTTGTCTGCATGTTAGGGTTTCAACATTGTAAATCACTGAGAAGAATAATAAACCCATCTGCTATTGATTCAGGAATCTATATGCTTCAGTTTTTACCTTATTGTATTTATTTAAGATTTTAGAAGTATTTCTTTCAAAAATCGCACTATATTCTTATATATGCAAAAACCTCAAAAAAAAAAAAAACCTTCAAAACACAAAAAAACAATCAGTTTGAGCATCAGGGTTGAAGTCGGCCAGCAGGGTTCTTCACATTCTCCACCCATGGCATCTCCTCGGAAAACACATGACCTACTGGGGGTAGCCATTGGAGCACTTAGTGGCCTAGGCCTACCATTGTAATGTCCCTTACCTGACTTTTCCCTAGAATTCGCTTGTAGATTATGTTTAGGGTTTCTTCTCTAATGAAATGATCTTTGATTGAAATCTGCATTCACCATATGAACAATATTTCCACATATACACGTCTGTTAGCATTAATATTTAGATATCCAAAATATAAACATAATAACAAAAACAATAATGAAGACAGATGAGGAGTGGCATGGATGGATCCGCTTGAAGCCATAATCCCTAGTACAAAGGTGGTAACCTACAACCCTCCCTTCTTAGCGACTTGTAACTGTATTCTCTATCCATGTGGATAGATCTGCCCAAAGTCCTTGGCTAAGTTCAAGGGGTTGTAACCTACAACCTTCCACTCTAGGGGATTTGTAACTGCATTCTTCACCCATGGCATCTCCTTGGAAAACACATGACCTACTTGGGGGAGCCATTGGAGCACTTAGTGGCCTAGGCTTACCACCCCTCTATGGCCGCAGCAGAATCTTAGGTGGGATCCCTGCCCCTCCATAGCCCAACCCTTGCTTTGGGATTAGCGAAACCTTAGGTGGACTTGCCACCCCTCCATGGCAGCTCCCTACCTAGGGTCCAGGGGCAAAACGTTAAGTGCAGTTTTTAGGCACCACATGCTCAGGCCCTTCCTCCTAAGTAGGATTACAAGCACGGAGAAGACAATCTTTTAGCAATCAAATACATTTGCATTTATTACTGATTCTCTAAGTCAATATCAACATCATTATCATCATGTTAATACTAATGAAAACATTACAGCAATAATCAAATTAGCACTACCTATTTCTTATATTCAAAATATGCTAAATATTATTGCTAAGTGAGTACATCACCTGATCTGTTGTGTCTTCCCATGTCCCCTTATTCCTTAATCGTCTTCTTTCAACCTTACATTTGATTGATCATAGGATAAAAACATATATAATTAAATATTAATCTATTCATTTTTATATTAAGATCGTAATTACTTAGAAAGCTCAATAATTGTTGCAAGCATCATTATTGCATAATTGTGAATATATATATATATATATATATATATATATATATATATATATATATATATATATATATATATATTATATAATTATTCTTTACTTATATCAATTAGTATTCAACGCTATTCATATATATATGTTTATACAATTACTCTTTCCTTATATTAGTATTCATATATATATTCCTTATTCATTTCATATTATTCATTATAAAATTTATCCATATTTATGCATATATACCTATATGCCTATTAAATAATATATACATACTAAATTGCCCTATATTCCAATGCACATCAATCATAGATTATATCACTGTGCTGCTGCCTCTCTACATATATATGATCTGCAGTCTTGTTCTTATCTTTTCCCAGCCCCATTCTAACCACATATTTACCACCCTTTATATCAACTCAAGGGAGGCTTTATTAATGAATGGACATGTCTTTTACAAAAATGCTTTTCCCAAAGACCACACCACACTTCATAAATCGCAGCCTTTCAAATGATCATTTGTTTCCTTAACTAATCGTACCTTTTTGTTATTATTTAATTAAGACATTTTCCTATATGTGTGTAGGTGCTGCCCTTGACTATCTTTAATCGCTGCTTTTTAGGGTCTCCTAGGTAGGAGTTGCTGGCTGCTCATATTTTATTATTGTATTCTCTTTTTAATTATTTCACATATTTCCTATTTCCTTATTATTATAAATTGAGTTTATTGTATATATATTTATTCTTGTATTCTCTTTTATATAATTTTAATATTATACTGATTGTAATTATAAATTTATATGTTTATATAATGTTATCTTTTTTATAATTAAAAATATTAATTTGTTAATATTTTTAATATGTAATCTATTTATTCCCTTCAGATTTCAATGTTAGAGTTTTAGTGTCATAATTTTGGAGACATGACAAGATCTCAGTTCAATACTTGACACTCTTTTAGACTGTGTTTGAGGTTTGTTAGAAAACAGACCTTTAGAAGGTATTGGCAGATTTTGGAATTTGGGTGCAAAAGACTAGTTAATTAGTCTTTCAATAATAGGAAAACCTATGTCAAAACCAGTATGATCAATATGTCATCCAAAATAAATCTAAAACATTAGAGTTGCCTTCTGGAAAGGATACCCCCGCCAAAAAATTTGAAGGAGGAAACACAGTATTCAATAACCTATATATGCATCTACCACCTATAGTGGCATAGATAGAATCTGGCTGAAGAATCACAACCTTAACCTAAAGTAATAAAAAAAATGCATACTGTACATACTTATCATCTAAACTGATTGTGAAATTTGGACACACAAAGATGCGCCCATTACTACCCTTGGTCTCATCATTTTCTTGAGCTCTAGTCAGCTTACCCCTAAATTCAACTATTACAGCTTCATCCCATAGTTTGCAACGGGTATCTATTAGGGTAGCAAAGTACTCAACTCCTATGTCATAATTGACATGTGGGTGGATAATGATATCAACATATGAGAAATGAACATGGCAAAATCCCTTGTCTTTCCATCATTTAATATCTTCAGGTAAAAGGAAAGGCAAGTATACTGGGCATATTCCTTCTCCAAAAACTCAAAGATTAAGCTCGGATTGCTTAACTGAATCCATGGGCCTAGCTTTTATGCCTTTTTCATGATACAAATCTGAAATCTTAATATCTAGAAACTTAAAATTGCCTTTGCTATCAACATATTCTTCTTTATCCTCAAACACATTATGAATAATAGATGAAAGTGGAGATCTTGCATTGAAAGATCTTTGGCGTGCCATTGAAGAGTTTTAGGACGTACTGAAACTTTTTGTAGATTGTTTCACTACTACTTTTACCGTCTTACGAATGCCCTTCACATGCCTGTCCTTTGGCTTCAACACAGGTCTTATGTTTGCGGCTCCACAACTACTTTGCATCTCTACCTTCGATCTTTCAGTCTTTACACTCTTATTCCAGCTACCAACATATGACTCTTATGACAAACTTTCACCATAACCAGATCTTAAACAAAACATGGATTTGTTATTACACATGCACTAGAATAAGCCTATGGCTTTACTGTAAATCCATGGTCTGACATCAAATCATCAAAATGGTCAAAAGTAAAAGCACTAATGCTTTGATACCAAATGAAAATGGGACAAGAATGACACCAAACAACCAACTAAAGCTTTGATACCAAATCAAATGGTCAAAAAGCAAAGACTAATGTTTTGATACCAAATCAAAATTGTCAAAGCAAAGCACTAATGCTTTGATACCAGACAAAATTGGACAAGAATGGCACCAAAACAACCAACAGAAGCTCGATACCAACTTGGACCAAAATGAAATCACAACATTATAACAACATTATGACACATGCTTTGATACCTTGAAAGCAAATTTGACAACAAGGCAACACGATAGAACAAAGACTTTCAGAAATGTGCAAAATCTTTCATTAAATCAATTGATTACATACATGGGGCATAGTCAGATTTCTGATTACCAAGATCGCTCGAAGCGCAAGGTAAGAGCATACGTCTGATATGCTTACAACTAGACTATAGACTTATGGACTCTTAGCCAATATGAAGACTCAACCTCTAAGACTATGATGAGATCTAGGGAAGATTTAGATTGTCTCTATAGGGACTTAGGCAACAATCTATTTCTACTTTCTTCATACATTTAGGCCGTTAGTGCCCCTCTCTTTTTCTTTGTGAGGCCATCATCCTTTGTAATATCCCTCAAATAGGGATAGAGGAAAAACAACAATTTTCCCAAAAATATACAACAGAACCCAAAAAATATACTACAGAAAATTCTGAAATTTTATTTGCAAATAAGATATCCTTTAACAAACCCAGATTTAGACTTAGATTATTGATCTGATTTTTTGCTAATTTAAATAAATCTTTGATTATTTCTGAATTTAGACTTAGATTATTGATCTGATTTTTTTGCTAATTTAAATAAATTTTTGTTCTGAAAATGGATAAGTCACAGAAAAAATAATCCAAATCTGCCCATAATTTATATAAATGGCTTACATTGATTTTTCCATAATTTTCTGAGATGAATATGATTAACAGTATGCAGAGTTAGGCACAAATACCTCAGAAATATCTTCAAACCCTAGCTGCCCTTGCCAAAACCCTAGTAAACCAGCACTAAGTCTGTCCCACTTGTTTCTGTTATTAGCTTCAGTGATGCTCAGAAACATGAAGACAAATTGCTGTAGATAATCCAAATCCGATCCTGATATTCTGAAATTCACCTCCCAAAATGGCCTCCAAACTTGATAATGAAGTGCAGCTCTGAAAAATGATGTGCTAGGGCATCACAGACCAAAGCCCTTCCTTCGAAAGACACCCTTCTGACTAGGGGGAGCCCGTATATCTTTCCAAAACCAGGGATACTAAGGGTTTTCAAACTTAAGGCCAAAGATTGCAGCAGCAACAGAGAAAAGACTGATAACATAATGAGCTCCAAAAGAACCCTAAAATGTTATATAATGACTCTCAAAAGAAGGATTTAACCTTAGCCATTGATCCATTACCAACTCAATCCAATGCTCCAAATAAGATCCTTAATAAATGAACCAATAGACTTCTTGGAATCCCACGCCGCCCCACTTGACCTTTTTGACACATGTTTAATAAAATCACTTAATGTACATGTCCTTTAAGTCATTAAATTTAAAAAGGGGAAAACTTAAATCCTTAGGCTAGGAATCACTTAAGTTGCATAAAAAGACATGCCCAGAACTTAAGAATAGAACAGGATATAAGCCAAGAATCACTTAAGTTGCATAAAAAGACATGCCCACAACTTAAGAATAGAATAGGATACAAGCCAAAAACTCCGTACTTACCCAATAATGCTTTACATCCTCTTCCTCTTGGGTAATCCAAGAAAAGGACAACCCATGCATCATTGAGTCACATGGCTTGAGTTGGGGACATCACTCTTTGGTGCATATCCTTACAAGGGGGAGTCTAGAGGCTCTAGAGCTCCCATGTTGATCGCCTATTTTTTTTGGCCCACCAAAGTGATAGGAAGCACAAGATGGCCTTTGGATATGAGTACTTCACATGTTAGAGCTAATAGATTAATGAGGTGGTACTTTTCTGAGCACACGATTACTACTCAGATTATTTAGATTCCTCAACTTGCTTTTCCTCGGCATCATGGCTCTACTCAATCTTGTCTACATGATTGGGCCTCATTTCAATGACACAAATCTACTACTTACTGGTTGCTCCTCAAACCACAGGGGGAGATTGGTGCAGTTGGGGACCAAGAACCCACTTAAGGGCAGTAAATACTTGCAGCGTTAAAACTCAAAATACACACATATACATATTGCAGAAGCTTAAATGCAAAATACCATAGTTTATTAACTTCTTGTAGCTTTAAACAATTTGCACCTAAAATATGTTATACTGCAATAACATTTCTTGTAGCCTGCTTTTCTATCTCACTTACAACATAGCTTCAGATACAACCATTACCCCATTACAATACCCTTTCAAATTGCAAGGTTTTATCTTTATTTTAGTACTTGTACGGAGTAACTTTCTCTTCTCTTTATCTAGTTCTCTACATAGGCCAGTGAATTCTCCTAATGAACAAAGATGCATTCCTCACTCTCTCTGGCCTGCTCTCTAACATCTGAGAGTCAACAATGAATCTCTATACCCTTTGCCCTTTAATCAGCCTTTCATTTTATAATAGGATCAACTGTCTTTTTCCGAGTGATTCTCCTCCACAAAAACAAAAACTAATCTTTATATCTGTTGCAGCTCTGGGCCAAGAAACTGTTATAGTCCTTGTTGCCATCCTAAGTGATCCACAATAAACAGTCAAAAATCTCTCTTGTGATAGATCCTGTCGTAGATTCTGGAAGAGAACAACCACTCGATTTTTCTTGAATTGTAGCTGCTGTTCCCAAGGAAGGATAATTGAAAATTGCCACAATGAAGAGCAATAGCCCATGGAATGGCCATGCCAATGTGTAAAACACCTACTGCCAATCCAAATCAGTTGCCAACAACCAAGAAACAGACATGGTCTTATGAAAGAGCTGTTGGTCCAAGAATAAATGAAAAACCAAAAAGATATGTATTAGAGAAGCCACACACGATCATCAATGAAATGCTGCCATAGGTATATTCAAATCGATCAAGGATGAACAATCATGCTGAAACGAAATAATAATTGGCCAAGATCATCCATGCTTTAAAGAACTCAAATAGTATTAGCCATGTAGCCATTGGGACATTGCTGCATGCCAAATCAGAAGGATTGGATAAATCTCAACCTTCAATAAATCAGCTGCCATGAAAGATAAGTCAGCCACAAGAAAATATGAAGTTTTGCAATACAAAGACTATATTGTTTTTAGCAATAATGGATGCAAGGATAAATTGACCTTTTCAAAGCACCTGCAATGAGTCATGAATGATTGAAGCTCTCCAAAATGACTAGATTTCTTAAGCAATAAGATAGATAGGAATAAATCAAACTCATTACCTTCAAAGGTAGAAAGGGCGTGACAGTAGGCAGTTACATTGAGAGTTTAAGATATAACCATTTTTTAATTGTATTGTCAAAAGCAACAATAATTGTTAAATCTGATTAATACCATATGTTACTAATCTTGAATAGCAGAAATAACCTTTTGTTTGATTCTTTTACCACGAAGAACCAAGGTTAAACATTGAAATGTAGACCTCCTGAAGCTAAAATCACACAATCCTCTTGTAGTTGAATAATACGTTATTCCATCGTAGAGTAACAAACAGTCTTGAAGCAAAAAAACATAAACTCCACTTGTAACAATTTCTGTAGCAGTCAAATTAAATTATAAGACCATCCTATAGCAGCTTAAATTAATCTTGCATCAACTTGTGAGAGTCTTGAAGTAACTTATAAACATTTTGTAGCATGGCTGCAAGTTTGAAACATATAATTAACTTTGAATTCTTCTTGTAGCTGCCTTTGAAAAGCAGATTGATGAAGCCACAAAGTATCAAACACACCAAAAATGAAGTAGAAAACTGAAACCAGCAAATATTTTTGGTGATGTGGGATTGTACATGGAGTTGGATGCTCCTGCATCATAGACTTGCATTATGAGCTTCTTTTCTACCATAGGAGCTACATGGCCTTGGATGTTAGAGGATTTTCTAGAGGAAGTGCTTTGATTCCTCCTAGGATATCCTAGCATGTCCTTTTGACCTTGGATACTACCCGACGAGCATTATCTCTCATGCTGACTGATGATATCTCAAACTCTTCCATTTTAGACATTGATAGGGATATTCTATGAGATTTCCTTCTAGTCTATCCCGACACATGCTTTGTAGGCTCTTATTTGCCCTTCAGTGCCATTTGTATTGCTATTTGTTAGTGGCATAGTGCTTTATTTTATTTTATGTACTTTTATTGATTTGATTCTAGGGTTCGCTCTTCCTAGAACCCTTTATTGTTAATTGCTACGACCTCTAGTCCCAATAATATAATGTCATCTTCAGGATAGCATGTGGATGTGAAGGAACTCTTAATGTGAAGTAGAGCTTTGTAAAGCCAAGAGGGCAATGCACTACATATATTACTATGGATTAGTTGCATGAGGAGCAAGTGTGTAATGTCCTGTTGATGTGATTTTTGTGACCGCACCAATCAGCAAAACAAAGTTGTCCGAAGGCTACTCCATTCTTTCTTGATCAAAGTATTCCGTGCGCTAAGATTGCAAGAAAGTTCGCACGTTCAACTCCAAGGTTCCGAAATACTTAGAATACCCTCAGTTGGTTTGATGTGAATTGCTGCTTTCACGAGGGGACTTACACAATTGTTCAGAATACTTGCAGTTAACAGTAAATGGATGGTTGGAAGGGATTTGTATAATGCGGATGATTTAGCAATGAGTACGTTTTCCTAAAACTAACCAAAGATGAACGGAAAGTAAATGAGTGTAAGGGTAAGAGGGTTCTAGGTTCTACTCTAAGACGGGACGTGGGATCAATCTCAACAGCTTCAACCAAACTCTGTTTCGCCTCACGCTGGACAGCTTACACAAAGTAGGTGCAATCTTCAAAGGGATAGCGAGTAATTTTCAAGTTACAACCCAGCATCAAGATACCGTCAAAATGACGCATACCAAGGCATGAGCTACAACTGAAGTTAAGTTTATGAAATGCTCCAGTAGACCACGCAAGGCAAACTTGCCGTCAGCAAGCCGCTAGTGGTATGGAATGAAACGAAGTTGCCTTGATCAATGCCACACATCCACAGCTACTATCTACTTGCATGAAATGAAAATTGTACTACTTTAAGCTACTCTACGCTACTTGGATTCAAAGGGATGAAGAAACCTTGCTAGCTGTCCATAACAAAGACAAATTTCACCATCAATGAAAAGATCTTCTATTATGAAAGTTTTACACAACAATCTCTTACAAAAGTTTTCAAAGGAAAACTTTCCTTTTTCTCCACACTATGCTAAGCTATCAAACTATCTCTCTAACAAAATGTCTACACTCTGATGTCTCCTCTAATCCGATCTCTATTCTAATGAATTACAAATGAGGAGGACTCCCCTTTATAGATGGTATTTAGTCCAGACGTCAGACATACAATCAATAAAGAATGCATAAGATTGGGTTTTACCCTGTAGCCCTAACCCTAAAAACTGCCAGAATGGGGAGTGGTGTAATAAATGAGCAAAGATTCCCACTCACTCCCAAAAATAGTAAAGGCAATCAATGCCCACAATTAGTCTTCTAGAAGATCCTCGTCCAGTAGTGCATTCCCATTCTCCTTCTCTCTGGCTGCAAACTCAATGAATCTAGCAAGTACAGCCTCAACCTCCTGAACTGAAATGGGTGGAATGCAATCAAGCTGGAACTCTAACACCGGATCGGACCGCCGTGTTGGTGGTGGTGCAAGACTTTCCAAGCAACTAAGGAATAACCTTTCGGGCACTAACTGCTCGAGAAAGTAGAAGTGTTCTCAAAGTCATCTTGGTACTGTGCTATTCTATACCTCTGAAAAGAAAGGCACCAGCCTACCCCTCAAATTATTAGCAGTCACCTCATCTGGATTCAACCGCCTAGCAAATATGGCCTTGAAGGTATTCTGGACTCTATCAATAATGTTGGCCATAGCCTTCCGTACCCTAGTTGAATCCGCCTGTGCTGCGTCGAAGAAACCACGTCCCGTGATTGTTGAAGAATACCATCTAGAAAAGTCATACCTATCATTCTCCTGAATGACCCCTCCATCAATCAGCATCCACAAAGGAACATGCCTCAATGCCTCTAGACGCTGAATAACTTTGCTTTGATAAATAGAAGCATCACCCCAAGCCTGATCAAACCTATATGTGCCGTATCGGAAGCTCTTGGCTCAGTGCTGCAAGAGCAAGGTCCTCCATGAACTTTTTCCCCGCTTCAGTTATAACTCCCGTGGACTCCACTTATCTCCGCCTCGCTATCTTTCTCAACCCAACAAGTGCTCACTAACCTACTCTCCTCGATGTTCTGGCCGGTGCCTTTATTGTTGGAATCTCCCGCCAAAGGGGACAAAAATAACGCCAGATATATCCTATCAAAGTTTTATGATCCCTTTTTCAACTTCTTAGTGTTCCCTTCCTTTCTTTCTAAATAATCATTCTTGAGGGCTGATAGGAATCTATCACATTCTTCAACAACTGTGCACCTGTGGACGCCCTAACTCCAGTGCCAGACTATGACTTCCGCACCGCCTTCATCTTTGATCATTAATCAACTCCGGTATAATCACATGTGAAGGGTGCGGGAACCATCTTCATCAGTTGATATCTTTGAAAATTTTCGTGCTCTCTTCTTTTGTGGAGGCGCATTGATCCTGTTCAACAACTCTTCCATCTCAATCGCTGGATCAATCTCTTCACTGGGGCTTCTTCTCATCCTATCTTTGAGCCAATCAGGTACTGTATATTGTATATCAAACGTCACTGTTTCCAGCTCTTTACTTCACCTGGATTTATCTTTAACTTCCATAGTCATCAGAGTCTACCGGCCAAGTGTAACAGTATCTCCCCTGAACTATATCATCATCAAGGCTTTAAAGCCTCTACTTCTGCTGAAATCGAGAGGGTCGAGGCCCCTTCTATCGGTCCGGGTCATCTCTTACTAGGTGCATTTATACTCCGCTAACCACTCTCCGTGGTGGTATTGATTATTTTCAGTCATTTGCACTCATTCAATGCATTTCTTTGATCAACAAATAAAGAAACTCCTCTCTGGGAGTACTTGGAGAACGTGGTTCCAATGGTGGTGTGGGTGTGATTCAATCCATAACTCTTGAGGTTCCGTAGCCAGCTTCCCGCCACGAATCGGGCTCTTCCTTCCGGTGATTCTCGACCTCATGTAATTTTGTTTCCTTCTCATAGTGGTAGGTGTCCTTCCAGATCTCCTATCAAATTCCGTAGGTAAGTCACTAACGACCTACTCTTCAATCTACTCACATGCCTATCAACCCACGCTCTAGTAAATGTCAAGACTGGAATGGAAAGTGTGTCCAAATCGGCAATCCCTGGTTCTGACCAATCCGGGAGTGGAAGTGGAGTATCTCTCACTGCCTCATAATCTGGATGGAGAACATTCATGTCCTCGCTCACCTGGTCTGGTACTAGAATGACTTCACACTCCCTAATCATACCTAATGGCAATCTAGAGAACACCCTCTTTCTGACTTCAACCTTGTCCGATGCACTAGCCCAATAATCCTCAATGTTTGCCTTATGTTTAAATTCTTCTGACAGTACCCATCTGATATTGTTATGTGGATCATAGTGTTGTCTGCTGGTGTGATAGGAAAAGTGATAAAATCCTAAGCTCTCGCTTCCTCGGCTTCTTAGCCTCTCGGCGAATACACACTTCACCTCGGGAATTGCCTATACCAAAGCCAACTCCTCCTCTTCTTTCTTTTTTTCTTTTCCCTATCTTATCGTAGGCAAACCAATTGCCTACATTCTTAACATTAAAATTCTCATGGCTGGGTAATTTGTTTCTATATGGATATGAAGAAAATCCTTGCAGCCTTATGTAAGAAAACTTCGGAAATTGTATAAACCAGCACCCAAACCTCTCAATTAATTCCTGAGCTTCCCTCGAGATCCTATGATGCATCCGCTTCCCTCAAGTGTTCTCTCGCATGAAGGCCATTGACATTTGTAATGAGTAGTAATTTGTCAAGTAACCGCGACAAGCCTCATGTGAATTTGAATTGGTGAGCCACAACCAACAGGCTCCTTGTATGAAATTCCTCTGTATTTCGTCATACGGGCCAGCATGTAAATGATGTAAGAGCCCATATAGAATGTCTTTGTTCTTCTCAAACTCAGGAGCTGCTCGTGCAAATTGTCATTGATCATTGCAGCCTAGTTGACGTAATCCTTTCCTTCCAGCACGAGGTTGATGTAATAGAACATCCATGGCTCGAAAATAAAAGCTTGAGGGCAACCTCCAACTCTGCTCAACATCATAATGAGATCACAGTACTCCTGCTTCAAGTCATCTGATATAATTTGCCTTGGCAGCTTCGTACGAGAGGGCTTGGGGTTGCTCATCCAGCGAGTATTAATCGTCTCCGTACATCTCTCGAATGCAGAAGCATACATTTGCTTAGCACGTTCTCTCGATTTGTAAATTATATTCCTGTGTGCTGGGATTCCAAAAGCTTCACCAATAGTTGAAGGAGTGAGGTTGGCGAGCACTTGACCATTCGGTGACATAATTGATCTGTGATCCTTCTCATAGTAGTTGGCGCACTCCATCATCAGCTCCGAACACTGAATAGCTGGTGGGAAACCAGTAGCTGCATATAATCCACTTCGAATGATGTTGTGTGAAGTGGCTGAAGGTTGATGATTACCAATCCCCAGCATTCTGTTCTTGAAAGTCTCCAAGTTGACAAAGCCCAAGTTCGTGTCAGCAAGCTTGGCCAACTTCAAGGTAAACTTTGACTCTGGCATGAAAGGCTTGCTCAGCTTCTTGATAACAGCTTGCCTAGATGTACCATTGTTGTCCTTGCCAGTTGTTCTTGCCTCAGCCATCTGCAAAACAATAAACATCCATTAGCAAATTAACTTAGAAAAATAAATAAAATGTTTTGCAGGGCTGTCAGTCGACTTCAAGAAGTTGCAATATTATATCTCGTTTGCAAACCTCAACTTCTCCTTCAACAGATTTCGAATTATCAATCACTTAGAAAGTCCCAACAACTTTGATACTTTCAGCAACTTCAGTGAAACTTATCAAATTTCTTAGCCTGGCTGTAGCAACTTCAATACTTTTAGAAAATTGCCCAACTTCAATCAGAAATTTGAACTCTTTCAAATTCGTACTTCTTCAATCTTCAAATCAGATTGGCAAGTTCGCACTTTCAGCAAATTAATTTTCTCTCTCTAAATCGAATTTCTCACTTGTACTGGCAGACTTCAGTAACTCATTCCAGCTTCAAGTCGCACTTCTTTAGCAATATTCAGCTTCAGCAATGTGGTCTTTTCAAGCTTCAGTAATCTCAGAGCACAAATCGAACTTCTTTGAACTGCAGCTTTAGCAACTTCTCTTCTTCAAATTTCGAACTTTTTCAATAACTTTCAGCTACAAACTTTCTTCAAGCAAATTCGAACTTCTTCAACAGTTGCAGCCATAGCAATTCACTGCAACACTGGACTCAGAGCAAATTCGATTTGCTTCAGCTGTGAAAAAGAAGTGAATAACCTTCAACTCATATAGGGAATTCGAATTCTAGAAGAAGGCTAAGTTTAGCCAGTGTATTAAATCTCCACTACTTCATTCGAATTTCCCTCCTCTGGCATTTTTGACACTTGTCTTTCGACGTCAGGAATCTTAATCTTCTAGAATTTCAACTTTGACTGGCATGTTTTAATTCACTTTCGAAAATGTTTAATTTAAATTCATCTTTTAATCAATTTAATTCACTAGCCGGAGCTCTGTCACTTGAATTCAAATTTTATTTCTCCTTGGCTTTAGAAAATTCATCTTGTGAAGAATTCAATCAAAAATATCTAGGCAATTCATTTTAAATTCATTGTCGAAGCATTTTCCTTTCGAAAACACATTTTATTTAAATTTGCCTTAGGAAAATTTTAAAATTTCCCTTAGGAAAATTTCACAATTCGAGCACCGATTAAATTCTTCATCCGAAAAGTGTTGGCGAAGTGCAGAAGACATGGAAATCCGTTTCTCATTGAAGATCATCAGTACCCAGAAGAAAATTTTCTCCAAAACGTGAAGAATTCATGGGTATGCAACGAACGGGTTCATTTAAATTTTTACAATTTTGAACCTTAGAAAAATATCATTCAATCAATTTAAATCTGTTCTTCACATCTGTGAATATCTTGTGTTGCTCTGACTTGGAAATTTTTAAATCCATCCTGCAATGCTAGCACTCTCCGGCTTCATCTTTGGCAATTCATCCATGTTCAGGAAAATTTTATCATCTCAGAGTCTAGGCGTATGTTCTCAAGGAAGAAAATATTTTGCCTTAGAAAATTTTTGAATCACTTTGCATTTTTGAAAACCCTGCCTTAAGAATTTTTCTTTTCAACTTTACTCATTTGCCAGTGGTGAGAAAATTCTATCAACTTCACTTAGAAAATCTTCCTGGAAAGCACATCATATTTGAATTCCAACGCCTAGCATGTTTTACTTTATTCACCACCTTGTATTTTATTTCACACCTCCATCACTTTGGGCGCATTTAGCTTATTACCAAGGATGTCCTCTTCAATTTCCACGCCTAGCATATTTAAATCTCCACGCCTTAGCAATTATCATCCCTCCTTTTGTGTCTTGGGCGCATATTATACTTGCTAGAAGCTGAAAACTTTCAACGCTTTTGACCCTTGACTATGGGCGCATTTCAACCTGTGTGGAGGATGGGCGCAAATGAGATAGGAGAGGAATAAAGCCTTTCAATGTGACTCTTGAGCTTCTTTGTTTTGTCATTACTTGGCCTTACTTGGGCGCATATGGCATGTAGAGGAGAATAACACATTTCTAACGCCCCTCTCCTTTGGCTTGTTGACCTCCTTCAAACATGGGCGCATATTACATGTCATGAGGGATATAACTTTTACCACGCCTTCTTGTGACCCTTGAGCTTCCTTTCTTTTGTCTTCACATGCCCTTGCTTGGGCGCATATAGCTATGTGTGAAGGATGAAATTTTGTTGACCCTTTGACCTTCTCCTTGCATGGCGCAAATGACACATAGAGGAGGATAGAAGTTTAAAACGCCACCTTTTTCTTTGTTGACTTGTCTTTTGAATTCTTTACTAATCTTGGGCGCATTTAGCCACAAGAGGAGGACAAGTTTCATACTTAGAAAATTTTGCTATCAACCTTCTCAAAGTGGGCGCATTTTACCTAGGCAGGAGGATGAGACTTTCACTTGGAATATTTTTGCATGCATGACTTGAGGTGGGCGCATTTTCATGGTGGTGCAGGAAGAAGTCTCAGACTTAGCCAATTTTTTTTCGTCTTCGCCAGCCTTACTATAAATAGTAAGTCCCTTGATTTTCATACTTCAGAAGCTCAGATTGCTTTGAAATTTTGAACACTGGATCTTCACGACTTCATCAACTTGTTGACACTGCTATTTTGGGTTGGCCTGCTATTTTTAGCCCATTTATGAAGGTGGTTTGCTATTTATAGTAACTGCCTGCTTCTGATACCTCCACAACTCCGTTTGATTTGAAATTCGAATGACGTGCTCCTCACCACGTGACTTGCCTGTTGACTTCGGCGCTTGCTGCTGACTTTCTATTTTTAGTCAGTTTCCAAAATGACTTACTATAAATAGTAAGTGCCCGCTTTGCCCTCAAATTTTATCAATAGATAGCTTGAAGATTGATTGCGGTGGTATACACCGTTTTCAAAATTTGACTTTTTACCCTCCTTTTGGGTCATCCCGAAGCCGAAACCCTAATTCATCTTGTGCATGCATATCAAACGACTTCCGCTTGTTCGCTTTTGCTGCATTGCGATCAGCTTCAGGATCTGGCGCTGGAGGCGACCGAATGAATCGCTAAAAATAGCAAGTTGTTGAAGGAGTGATTATCTTTGTTTGCATGTCACATCATCGCGAAGCTCTTGAAAAACCCACAAGGAATATGCAGACATGCAAAGGAAAACCTGACATGCAAACCCTAAAAATAGCCTCTGAAGGCTGAATTTTGAAAGTGGTTATCTCACTTTGCATGTTACACCATCGCGAAGGTCTCTGAAAACCCAAAAGGAATCTCTAGACATGCGTTGAAAAACTCTGCATTTAAGCCCTGAAATTTGCTCTGGAAGTTGAATTGCTAAAAATAGTAAGTTGTCCGTTTCAGCTCAAATTTTGCTGGTGAGCAGCTTGATGTGTCCTGGACGCAGTGTGACTGTTAAAACCTCAAAAATGCTGAAGGAATGCCTGGAATTACACACTTACTAAAAATAGTAAGTGACTGGAATCTGATGAAACTTCAGTGGAAGCCTGCTGGAAGCACACTGACCTCAATGTTAATCTCTGTTTTCAATATATTCACTTGGTTCGACCTCGGACTGACCAAAAGGATGGAAACCCTAATTTTCAGACGTGGCCAAATTTTACGTTTAAGCTCATAGACGGGAACGTCCCCGGAAAGGCAGACACCAGAAAAGAGACAGACAGAGAGAGACAAAAACCAAAGCCAACAAGACCAGAATGGAGCAAAAATTAGGGGTCCCCATTTTGAATGGGGCGATGTGTGAAAAGGTCACAACATGTCCCCTATTTAGTCCTAAACCTATCAGTGACCGTTAGCCTATTTTCAGAGTCTCATAGGCTATTCAGAGGATTCCAAGGTTCTTGGAGGATTCTTTCCAGCACTTTCAAGGTGTATTTGCAAAGGGTTGCTAGAGTGTTTTCTGGGTTTTTTGAGATCCTTGGTGGGCAATATTGCTATTTTTGGTAATTACTATTTTTAAT
This sequence comes from Sequoia sempervirens, assembly GCA_007258455.2. Taxonomy (NCBI): domain Eukaryota; kingdom Viridiplantae; phylum Streptophyta; class Pinopsida; order Cupressales; family Cupressaceae; genus Sequoia; species Sequoia sempervirens. Next base: position 93,443,338 of record VDFB02000015.1, read on the forward strand.
AAGTTTTAGTGCACCTCAGTTTGGACTTATATGGAGTTTGGACACACTTACTATTTTTAGCAGTTGCTATTTTTAATAACTGTTATTTTGGGCAATGGGGTCTGGCAGCAGTTTAGAGCAAGGTTGGTAGTTTCAATGGCAAGTTTTGTTATTTTTGGCATACTATTTGTCCATCATTACTTAAGTCCTTGAAAAAGTTAATTTTATGACTTAAGTTATAAAGTTATTATTTGATCCCTTGTACCCCACTTCTAGACTTAACAACTTAAAGTTGTTTTAAAAAGGGGAAACTATATTTCCTAAGTTGGACACCCAAATGGAGGGATTAGTGAAAATAAAATAAAATATTATATTTTCTCAAAAAGGGGGGTGTCCCATTTGGAGGGAAAAGGTATTATGAAATCGGATCCCTAATTTCTATATAAGGCCCATTGTGCTCTCATTTTCATTATGCAATCTTATGATAATGAAGTGCTGTCGGAGTGAGGATTGAATCCTTCAAGGGCTTTGGAGACGAAAACCTTCAAAGTTGCTTCTTGTTTTGGGGTTGAAAGATACTCCCTAGCTAGCTTGGGTGTGGCTTCATTGCAGGAGTCACCATTGGAGCTTATTGGTGATGGATTTCAGTTTGCTTTCACTTTTGGCTTCATTTGATGTTTTCTAGTTATGTATTTGGTGTGATAGCTAATCTTGCAGAGTTTTTTGGAGGGATTGGAGGAGATTTTTCAGAGTTACTTCTTGCTGGTCATGCGCTTTTTCCACCTCCTAGGTCATACCATTTTGTGAACATCAGTGTGAAGCAACGAAGATCTGATTTTGGGTATTGGACCTATCATCTTCTCTACCCTGGGCGATCCTATGCACCAATTTCCAGAATTTATGGTGGAGAACTGAATTTTCTAGAGGCAGATAACCCCCTTCCAAGGCTGTACCATTGCTGATTGGTTTAACAAATCTCATGTCTGAATAGGTAGCTGTCAATTGCCTTCTTTTCCATATGGACTTTAACAATCATGATTTGTGTGGATTGCAAACTTGCAGTCTGAAAGTAGCCTTCCAAATTGATGTTCATATCATAATGTTATTATGGAAGTAATTGGTAAAAAAATAATTTGATATATTACATGAAGCATGAGCTTCAATATATAGAATACAAGGATCGATGTTTCCATTATGAAACAATCGAACAAAGACTGAAAATAGAAACTATCTAATAATATACAGCCAGTTACAAAATTGACCATTAAATAGATATAATTTTAATTATTCTAATACCCTCCCTTAATGGTCAATTTGTCAACTACACCAAGCTGCCCCCTGAATTTGACAAACTTATCTAGACTGAGAGACTTGGTGAGAATATTTGCTGTCTGCTCCTCTGTCGGAAGATGCAATAACTGAACTGATCCATCTTCAACAAGCTTCCGAATGAAGTGACAATGAGTTTCCACATGCTTGGTTCTTTCATGGAAGACTGGATTTTTGGATAGTTTGAGAACTCCCTGATTGTCACAGAACAAGGGAGTCGGACCTGCTTGAGATATTTGCATATCCGCAAGCCAAATTGCCTCACAAGCTGCCTTAACTGCTCCCTGATACTCTGCTTTTATCGAGGAGAGGGCCACTGCTTGTTGCTTTTTACTAGTCCATGTGATTGCACCATATCCCAAAGAATATATACCCAGATGTTGATTTCCTGTCATCAACTGAACCTGCCCAATTTGAGTCTGTGAAACCACTGAGTCTAGGATCGTGTCTCGTAGTGTAAAGAAGTCCAAAATCAGAAGTGCCCTTCACATAACGCAACACATGCTTCACTACTACCCAATGATCAACCTTGGGGGCTGTCATGAAGCGTGAAATGTAGCTTACTGCAAAATTGAGATCAAGTCTAGTGGCAGTGAGATAGATGAGGCTGCCCACTAGTTGCCTGAACAATGATTCATCCACTACAGATGAGTTTGACTTAGTTGACAACTTGAGCCCTTTTTCCATGGGTGTGGAGGCAAGTTTGCAATCCTGCATTCAGAACTTATCCAGTAGACTTCGAGCATACTTGGACTGGGAGATGAAGATACTGCTCTTTGTTTGCCAAACCTCAACACCTAAATAGTAATGCAAAAGTCCCAAATCGTCATGTCAAATGTGCTGCACAAATCTTGTTTGATCTCAACAATCAAATGTGTCGAATTGCCAGTAATGATCAGGTCATCCACATAGACAACAAGAATAAGAATATCACTTCCAGTATGTTTGACATACATATTAGAGTCAGATGGACTCCTCTGAAAGCCATGATCTATGAGATACTTGTCAATCTTGATATACCAAGCCCGAGGAGCCTATTTTAGGTCATAGAGTGCTTTTACCAGTCTGCACACCTTGTGTTCTTTACCAACAACTTTGAACCCTGAAGGCTGTGTCATGTAGACTTCTTTCTTCAACTCACCATTGAGGAAAGCACTCTTAATGTCCATCTGATGGACTTTCCAACCAAACTGGGCTGCTAAGGCAAGGACGAGCCGAATGGTATTCATCTTGGCTGTAGAAGCAAAAGTCTTCTCGTAGTCAATGCCTTCCTTCTATAAGAACCCCCTAGCAACGAGACGAGCCTTGTACTTGTCAAGGGTTTTGTCAACTTTGTATTTAACCTTATACACCGATTTGCAGCTAATGGGCTTCTTCCCTGGAGGAAGATCAAAAAGGACCCAAGTGTGATTCTTCTGAAGACTCTGGTATTCAGCCTCCATAGCTTGTTCCCACTCAGGAATTCCTTTAGCCTCTGAATATGTTTGAGGCTCATAGACATTATGAATGTTGGTCATGAGAGCAAAATTAACTGTATGTTGCTGTTTTCTCTTGTTTCTAGATGATCTACCATCAATGAGCTCATCATCATGAAGATTGCCAATAGTCTTAGCCCACCATTTAGGCCAGAGAGTAGAAGTACCAACATCAGATGTAACAGGAGGAGCTGGAACTAGTTGTGAATTTGGAACAGGTTCATCAGGTGGAAGATCAATTTCATCCGGAGGAAAATCGGGTTGAGTGTCATCAAAGATAGAATCAACATCCCTCCCATCAGGTGGACCTAACGGAAGACGGACACCCAAATCAAAAGCCTTCAAAGGCCGATCCTCAGAATGTTGCACAGACGAGGAAAAGTGAAAGGGTCCTCATTCTTCATCAAGACAACATCCCAATTGAAGATGAGACGATCAGTGTCTACATCAATCAACCGGTAAGCCTTATGGTTGTCACTGTATCCTGTGAACATAAGCTTTTGACTCTTGGAGTCCAACTTAGAGCGCTTGGCATCTGGAATCCATACATATGCTAAAGAGCCAAAGATTTTTAGATGATTGATCTTAGGTTTTTGACTAGTCCAAGCTTCCTCAAGAGTCTTCCCCTTAACAGCGTGTGTAGGGGACCGATTAAGGAGATAGACAACAGTGTAGACTGCTTTTGCCCAAAATTTATTAGGAATACTCTTGTGTTGTAAAATGGAGCAGGCCATCACAGTGATTGTAGGATTGTGCCGCTCTACAACACCGTTCTATTTAGGAGCGTAGGGTGTGGTTAATTGGCGTTTGATTCCATGTGTATCACAGAAGTTGGTGAAAGCAGTAGAACAAAATTCCTCCCATTATCTGACCTAAGAGTGATTATGCAACAACCAAACACTTTTTCTACTAAGGCCTTAAATTTCTGAAATACAGTAAACACATCTGATTTCTGTCTAAGAAAGTACACCCACTTTTTACGACTGAAATCATTAACAAAAAGCAAGAAATACCTGCAACCAGTAATAGAAGGTGTATTCATTGGTCCACATACATCAACGCGAACCAACTGTAGTACCTTAGAGGCTCGCCATGAGTCACCATTCGTGAACGGTGTCCTGTGCTGCTTCCCAGCTTGACAAGCTCTACAAACGCCATGATGCTGGGTCTGGATCTCAGGTAAACCAGCTACAAGTCCCTCCCGAGCTAGTTGAGAGAGATAGTGTACATTTAAGTGCCCATATCGCTGATGCCAAAGAATGGTAATAGCAGAGTTTTTGGCTGCCATGGCTAACTTTGGAGAATCACTTGTATCCACAAGTTTGTATAGACCATTATCTTTAATACCAACAACCACAATGGTGCGAGTCTCCCGATCAACAATGGAACATTTATGTGCACTGAATACCACATCTAACTGAAGAGAGTGTCGCATGATTTGACTGAGATAGAGAAGGTTCAGTTCCATCCTAGGAACGTAGTATACATTGAAGAATATGAGATTCCTCCCACTAGATTGAATCTGAACAGTGCCCTTACTGACAACAGTATACTCTTCACCTCCTCCAAAAATAACCGAGTCAATGAAAGGAGAGAAGTTTGTGAACCAATCACGCCGATGGGTGAAGTGTTGCGAAGCACTTGAATCAATGTACTAGGCAGAGGATTTCACATGATCTGCATGTCTTTTAGCCATAAAAGCATAAAAGGCAGATTTCTTCTGCTCAATGTGCTCAGCAACATTTGCTTCTGCTGAGACCCTCCCCGCTTCTTCTGTTTAGAAGCCAAACGCTGACGACAATCCTTCTTCATATGACCATATTTTTGGCAATAATTACATTGAATGTTCTTTTTCTTAGGGCTGCCCAGAGGTTGACCTGAGCCTTTCTGTTGCGAAGGTTGACCTTTCCCTTTGTTCTTAGGCTGAGTTTTGATTGCAAAAGCTTGCTCTGTAGAGGACGATGAGGCACTTCTACCAAACTGTTGTTTCCAACATTCTTGCTGCAAGAGGACAGTACAAAGCTCTGGAAACTTCAGATCAACATTAGTATATGTAATGTTGAGGGTTTCAACAAAGTGCTCATAAGACTTCGGTAGACTTTTCAAGGTGATTACTACCATGTCTTCTTCCCCCATCTTCCAACCAATCGCCTCTAATTGATCACAGATGTCCTGAATCTCTGTCAGATGCCCCTGTAAGGACATTCTCTCATCCATCATGATGGAGAACAACTGGTTTTTCAGAAAGAATGCACAACTCTTGTCGGAGGTCTCATGCAAGGTTTTCAAGTGCTCCCAAATCTTTGCAGTTGATTTGCCAGATGGAACCTGCGGAAGCTGATCATCAGTAACTAAAAGCTTAATGAGCATCACCGCTTCACGATTTTGCTCGTCAAACTTTTCCTGGGCTTTATCTGCTGTTGTGGGACGAGTAACATGGCCTAGAACAATTTGATCAAGCTAGCGATAGTCAAAGATAGTCATCATTCGCTGCTTCCAAGTATTATAATTTTTGTCGTTGAATCGCTGACTGCCTTCCAACATAATGTTGTTCAAACTTGCCATCTTGCATGCTTTTCGAGGCATGAAAAACAAGGCAAATAGAAGAGACGATAAAACATATTACATTGATCTTGAAAGATTGAGGCATTTTTAGGAACAAAAATAAAGACAAATCCGTTGACACAAATTCCAAGGCACAGGTTTCGAGACACCCAAAAAATCTAATGACTACCCATAAATCCTCTCGAAAACCCTAGAAAGAATCTGGAATTAGAAATTTTTTTCGACTTCAAATCAGAGGCTTTTTTGAAAACCCTAGCTGCCAAAACACGTTTTTGAAAAAATACCCAGAAACTGCCCACGATTTTTAGTAGAGGCAAGATTTTTATTGAAAATGTGTCACTAGAAGGTCGCGCCCAACAAGTAGAAAGAAATGTGCTCAGAAATATGATAAATTGCGTAAAAAAAACAAGGCAAATCGTGCCCAACAATATCTTTCAAAATTGCAGCCAGAGAAGGAGAGAAATCGTGCCCAAATGCGTTCAGGAGAAACACACGACCAAAAACAATGAAGAAATTGCATCCTCAAGGAAGAAACACGCATTTTAGAGAGGAACAAAGAAAACATGGGTCAAATCGCGTTTGGATGCAAATACAAAATGCACACTAGAAAAAAACGTGTCGAGCAAAAAGGATCATGGTCATGACGCCAATAAAAGCGCCCAGAAAAACTATAGAAGGGTGCCCTCAAACATGAGAGGAAGCCAAAAACCCTTGCGCAAAGACTGATAGCAATTTTTTCAGAAAAAAATTGCAGAAAAAAAAACCACGCTATATCAAAGATTGAACGTGATTTTTATAGAGACTTTTTAAAAATCACGATAGGCGCCAAAATAAGTTCTAGCTTTGATACCATGTTACAAAAGTAATTGGTAAAAAAATAATTTGATATATTACATGAAGCATGAGCTTCAATATATAGAATACAAGGATTGATGTTTCCATTATGAAACAATCGAACAAAGACTGAAAAATAGAAACTATCTAATAATATACAGCCAGTTACAAAATTGACCATTAAATAGATATGATTTTAATTATTCTAATAAATGTAAAGCTATATGGCAGCAATGTAACCTTTGGGCATTTTGTTATAAGTTTATAAATTATAACTTGTAAGTTGTATGTTATTTTCTAATATCACAATTCACATGCATATTGACAATGAATTCTGAAGTTTGAATGCATATTGAGTATTGACAATGAATTTTGAACACAAATGTTATATGTTAAGGTTCTCTAATGTATATTATGCATGCTTTATCCATATTTTCATATGAATATTTAAAATTTTCCCTATATTTTATATAGCTGTCCCCTTTGCCGTCCCCTAGCCGTCCCCCAAATTTGGCTTGAAAAATCAGGGACTTGGGAACTCGTACCCTGCTGTCCCCGTCCTGGAAACTCGGGGTAACATTGGTGTAGAAGCTTCGGGAGTTTGTTGGGTGATGTTGTTTGGACTTGACTATGTCAGGGGCACTCTAGTTTTGCATTCTCTTTTCTTTTGCTGAGGGTGTGTTACTTGCATGTGATTTGCAAGTTTGCAAAGACTCAAGATTGGCCAATGTTTGTACTTGTTGATAATAATGTTGCATTAGTACATTTTGTTCCTAGTTGTGAAAGGTAAGTTTTGTTGCAGCATCTATTGTAGAGCAGAGAAGTTGGAATGGGAAATGTGCAGGGATTGAATAGGATGGCGAAGACAATAGAGGAAAGATGATGTAGCTTATTCTCGGGTTGCTCTTGAGGCCAATAGTTACCCTTGCATGGAGGTAAGAGACATGAGGTTCAGATAATGCTTCCAAGGATTGTGTAGATGGCTCGCCTTTACATTTTTTCTCATGTGTTGTTTGGATCAGTTGATTGGCAGATCACTCTGTTTGATTCAACATGTTTGGGGAATGAACGGACTTGGCTAATGACAAGTCATGTTGAGGAGGATTCTTGAGTTGAGGGTTCTTCAGTTTATTCTTAGTTTGGTGAGCTTTTGGGACCCAAAATCTCTTGGTTGGGGAGGTGTGATCCAAAAAAAATTGGGTCTCTTTTGACATTTGGAACAGTGGGGTCCTGTCATGAGTGTAGTGCTATTGCCAGGCAAAAAACAAGTCATATAGAGTCAAAACTTGGATATTTTTAGATTCCTCTCAGAAAGCTATGCAATTTCAAAAAAAGGCATCCGATTTCAAGTCTGTATGAGGAAGTTATGGCTCTGGCAAGTTGCCATTGAAGTGCTTTTAAACTGCCACAATTATTGTCAAAGTGTTTTGAATTTGTAAAATGTTGTAATATCCCCAATGGGATCTGCCCTAAAATTTCTGATTTATTTTCTGCACTTTTCAGATTCAGTTTTTTTGCTCAAACCCTAGGACTGAATTCTGATTTTAATTTTCAGAATGATAAACACTTATAGGCATCCAATAAACATATGCCAAACATATAGATATCATCAACCATGATAATAACCATGAAAATCAATCATCCAAGTGCCAAACATAGGTCCAATAAATTTGATTTCTGATTAAAGAAGTCTGCTACTACAAAACTGAATATCCAAACATATGCCCAGATTTCTGCTCTACAAATCAGACCTAAAACTTTGATTGTACATACCAAATATATGCAAAATAGTCTTCAAATATTATACCCTAGATGGGTGAATTCCTCCTTGGCAAGTGCTTAGGGTTTGCTACTCCAAATATGCAAAATCACTCTCCAAAGATGGGCGCTCAAGTCTGCTTTAACGCGACGCTCCAAATTAGGGCAAAGCCCTAATGCAATATGCTCACAAAATGCCACATCAATGCTGCCCCAAATCTGATCTTCAATTCTGATTATGCAATGGTGCTCCAAACCTCCAAATGTCTCCAATGAAGTGCAATTAGAACTCCGTCATGAGTTCTCCACAAGATGAGTTAGGGTTTCGTCCGACTCACCACATTCACAAGGGTTTTCGTCCTTGGAATGAAGCCCAACCAAAGTTGCAGCCAAAGAGAAGAATCTCCAAAATGAAAGAAGATATGAATGTATGCCCAAAAGACTTGCACTTTACTTTCTTTTATAGCTCTCCAAAATAACCTTATCAAGGCCGACCTCCTTAAGCAATATATTCTTATTTTATTTGCTTGTTTCCCTCCTTAGGGCTGACCTCATGCAAGGCATTCTAGGCACTCAAAAAACACAAATAAATTATTTTATTCTTTTTTTCATTCCTTTCTCCAAGTGGGTTGAACCACTTGTGGCACTAAATATTTCATTTCTTGACCTCTCACTAGGTCATCCACTTCAAGGGAGTTTTTATTTGGACTTATTTTTCTCCTTCAATTTGGCCAATCATCCTTGATATTTCTTCCATTTATTTTCCTTTCTTTATTTCTTTTTTCTCTCTCCTTGGATGCTCATCTTTAGGGAAATTATTTTATTATTTTGAATCACCAATAAGCTCTCAAAAATATACAAGGTCATCTCTCATCATTTGGCCTAATAAATTGATTAAATATAATATTTAATCAATCAGGTCATTCCCTTAGTCCTCTGGCTTAGCCTACGGGAATATGATAGGCTAACCAACTCCATGAGGTGGTCACTAGGAAAATAGGGACATTACAGATGTTTTTTTTTTAACACACAGAAAAATGTTTGGGTTATCTTGGTGGCTTATATAGGTGGCACAATCATTATATGTGGTAAAAATTAAAATAAACATCATAAGTGTTGACAAAACATAACAACAGCCATATGAATGACAAAATGCCACGTTTTAATTAAAAAGCCCCAAAAGAGTGAGTTTTAGGTTTCCAAAGTGTGTGATGCCTTGGTTTCTCTTCTTTTGGTCTTCCATTTAGCTGGAGGAAGGTTTTAGTCTGTCATAGGACTGTTGCATGCGTATTTAATACTTTCCCTTCAAATAGTAGTTGCAGGTACAATGGAAGTTCCAGATTTGTGTGAGAGTTCCATTGATGCCTAGAGGGCATGTTATCTACCTTTATTAAACCTTAGATTTCTCTCGTTTTTTATGGAGGATGTGGGAGTTTGACATTTATGGAGTTGGTGATTCTAGTCCATCTCTTTATACTTTGGAGTTGGGGCTTGTAGTCCTCTCTATTCTTTGGAGGTTATAGTCCATTTTGCTGCTGCTGCAGCAGGAGTTGTAGTCATACGTCATCTTAGGGACAGTATGCAGGTGTGAAGGAGGTCACAACGAGAAGTGGAGCTTTGTAAAGCCAAGAGGGCAATACAATCACTTGTATTATTGTGGATTAGTGGCACAAGGAGCAAGTGTTCACTCTCCCTAGAATTTTCTGCCCATTTGAGGGTTTTTCCAGCAGTATTTTGTGTGTTGCAATAATTGTTTATTCCCTCATGCTTAAGATGTTCTCAATTTTTTACTTAATTTGCACAAATTACATGGGGATTGACATCCATTGCAGGTGGTATTGGTGCATGTTGAGCTAGTGTGAGGGCATCTTTTTAAATCCTTATTGCTGATGGCTGGAGTGTGGCATAGCTGCTCCACTTTAGTGATAAAAAATTGAGAAGAACAATGCAATATTTCGAAGGTTTTTATAGTGCAACTATGGATATACCTACTGGAAATAACTAGGCCTTGCTTATGCATCAATTTGAAACAAAATTAAATCTTTGCATATTTGTGGATGACAATTACCTTCTAATGGCAGATTTCTTTTAATATTTCTTAGTCATGGTTTGCAGTCCAAACTTGTAAGAGCATGTGCCCAATTAAAAAACATCCTTTAAGGAGTATGCAATTAAATCACAACATGGATTGTTTCATTTGAAGTATCCATTTTAAGATCAAGTCTGGAGTCATACCTTGTGTTGGTCTTTGGGTGCAAACAGCCGAGCCTTGTTTTGTTAGGTGCATCAAAGATTTCTTGACATTACTTGCAAAATACACACAATATTGATTTTGACATAAGGATATCAAAGTTCTTTACATGTTCCAATCATAATGGTGAAAAAGTACCACAAGAGAGTAAAGGATCATTATAAACAATGTAGTGGTGAGGAATCAGATTTAAAAAAGAATGATGGAAATCAAAACGAAGTTTTAATGTATAACTGTATATAACTTCCTTCCAATGATTATCCTATCAGACTCCCAAATATCTGTTGACTTAAATAGTAGTGTTTGTGGGTTTCACCAAGCTATATATCACATTATTGACTAGAACCGCCTTTTGCATATGCAAGAGCATAACGTTGGGATGCAAGAACACACATTGGAGGAAGGAAGTCTCCAATGATATTTTGGTCCTCAGTGGAGCCTCCTCTTGCATGAGATTGAATGTAATCTCAAGTATGACTATATTAAAATTTGAGAGAGATTTTGTGATTGAACACATACACATCCTTGAAATTAACCCCCCAGAGAATGCTGTTCATTAATATTGCTTAAACATTAATATTATTTTAATTAATATTGTTATCGCTGATTATTGTTCTACTTGTACGCTGTTCATGTGACAAGGTATGGTAGAAGTTCTCATTATATACAATATAATTGCAAAATAGGAGTATGTCTCATACACAATCACATGAAATATCTTTATGTCATATTTGACAATGATGGATTAAAGCCCCCACTCTCTTGGTTTATGTCATCTTAAACAAGTTTGCTTTGTTTGCATGCAACATCTAAACCCTAGATTGCATTCTAGTTACTAAAAACTTTAGCCTCGATGCATCTTTATCTTTTAAAGGTATGTGCATGGAATCCATTATTAGTCAGTTGTGTTGCAGGTTTACTTGGAGCTCAGAAACTGGGGTACTCAACTCTTACTTATGATTCTAGTGAAGAGAAAGAAATCAAAGATGTAAAAGGAAATGATGAAATTGATACAGAACAAAGAGAATTACAGCCACAAGGTGTGGACCCTAGGAAGGGATGGGGTTTTCGTGGTGTTCATAAGGTTTTTCTCTACTCATTTTCTTCAGTCTTATATTTTGTCTGTTAAGTGAAATTGACATTCATCCAAAGAGCTCAAGGGAATGCATTATCACCCTTGGGTAATAGCAAAATCCACATGTACAAGCTTCACGTGTAAGTGCTAATTCTAAGGTTTGTTGTTACTATATTGGGTGTTTTGTACAGGCCATTATTTGTGGAAAAGTGGGACAAACACCAGTACAGAAAATTTTGAGGAATGGTCGAACTGTGACCATCTTTACTGTAGGAACAGGTGGTATGTTTGACCAAAGGATGGTGGGAATGGACAGAGCCAGCAAACCCTTGCAGTGGCACAGAATTGCTGTTCACAACGAACAACTTGGAGCATATGTTGTTCAGCAATTGATTAAAGAGTATGTAAGATTCGAATTTTAATTAGTTGTATTTATCTGAATGGAAGCCTTTTTAGTGGGAAGGTAAACTAGCTTTTGATTGAGGATCATTATAAGTTTTGTCTATGAAACAAATAAATTGGAAATGTAAAAACTTCAAAAGCACTTTGGTTTTTTAGAGTATGTAGTAGTCTGTATTTATACAAGAGTTTAGTTTACCTTATGTGTTCTTGGATGGTTTGATGCTTTGGATTAGTGCATGTGTGTATGTTGAAGGAGATATTGAGACGAGAGTCTA
>VDFB02000015.1:93455380-93563348 GCA_007258455.2 Sequoia sempervirens
CGTGAGTTCACGATCGAACAGAAATCCGACAAGTGATCGAGAAATATTAATATTTAATTATATTGATTAAATATTAATTATTTAATGTTTATATTATAAAGTTATAATTTTAAATTATAACTTAAGTGATTGCCTTGAGGGGTGCGCCCATCATCAGAAGGGGCCAGTTTCACATTTGATTTAAATTAAAATATTCAGCTGAGAACTATGGAGAATTAAAAAGATTAAAATATGAATATTTTAATGAAAACCCTATTCTTAAGGAAATCGCACTTTTCAGCCTTAAGAGGGTTTTGCATTGGGATTTGTGCCATTATGTGATTATTGAGTTTTGAAAACTGATCAATTTTGGTCTGAGCCTGAGACTTAGGGTTTCATGTTCGTTTGCCTTGGGGAACGAGCCATCTCCAACGGAAAGCAATTCAGAGAGTGTGGAATACCACTTGATTTATTGCCACAGAGGTTTTCTTATTCAGAGGAAACTACAGAGCTTCAGAAGAATTAATATTGTTAGAGTTCATCAGTGCTTTGCATTCAGAGATCATCCAATAACCTGGGCGCACCATATTCAGAGACATTGCTATTGTTTTGAGTGAAGTCCGTACAGTAATAAATGCAGATCTGACAGGCCGTACCTTTCTGTCAGGGCCGTACCTCTGTCATTTGGGCCGTACTCACCAGCTTGAAGGAAACGCCTTGTGCTGAGGGTTCCAGTTTGCATTAGGGAAGGCGCCAATACCACTGGATCATTTTGTGCATGTCAGACGGAAGGAGAAAGGGATAACTCAACTCAGCCGTACAGATCTGTACCTTTGCTGCAGCAAATTCCAGGTTTTTAAAACATTGAAAATCCTTCATTTAATTCGTTATATGCTTCTGGGTATTATTGTAATCACTTGAAAAGTTGAATAAAGGATACTGGCGTAGTTATTATTGTATTTCCAGAGATCTTTGATTTTTAGTGAATTTATTAGCATTTATTGTCAAAATCGTACCTTCTCATTATTGCTTCAAAAACACAAAAAATCTCAAAAACCTAAAAACGTCAGAAAAACGTGAAATATCAGTCAGAGCGGTAACAGGGGGAAACCAGGGGTTTCTACATCTTTGCATATTTATGGATGACAATTACCTTCTAATGGCAGATTTCTTATAATATTTCTTAGTCATGGTTTGCAGTCCAAACTTGTAAGAGCATGTGCCCAATTAAAAAACATCCTTTAAGGAGTATGCAATTAAATCACAACATGGATTGTTTCATTTGAAGTATCCATTTTAAGATCAAGTCTGGAGTCATACCTTGTGTTGGTCTTTGGGTGCAAACAGCCGAGCCTTGTTTTGTTAGGTGCATCAAAGATTTCTTGACATTACTTGCAAAATACACACAATATTGATTTTGACATAAGGATATCAAAGTTCTTTACATGTTCCAATCATAATGGTGAAAAAGTACCACAAGAGAGTAAAGGATCATTATAAACAATGTAGTGGTGAGGAATCAGATTTAAAAAAGAATGATGGAAATCAAAACGAAGTTTTAATGTATAACTGTATATAACTTCCTTCCAATGATTATCCTATCAGACTCCCAAATATCTGTTGACTTAAATAGTAGTGTTTGTGGGTTTCACCAAGCTATATATCACATTATTGACTAGAACCGCCTTTTGCATATGCAAGAGCATAACGTTGGGATGCAAGAACACACATTGGAGGAAGGAAGTCTCCAATGATATTTTGGTCCTCAGTGGAGCCTCCTCTTGCATGAGATTGAATGTAATCTCAAGTATGACTATATTAAAATTTGAGAGAGATTTTGTGATTGAACACATACACATCCTTGAAATTAACCCCCCAGAGAATGCTGTTCATTAATATTGCTTAAACATTAATATTATTTTAATTAATATTGTTATCGCTGATTATTGTTCTACTTGTACGCTGTTCATGTGACAAGGTATGGTAGAAGTTCTCATTATATACAATATAATTGCAAAATAGGAGTATGTCTCATACACAATCACATGAAATATCTTTATGTCATATTTGACAATGATGGATTAAAGCCCCCACTCTCTTGGTTTATGTCATCTTAAACAAGTTTGCTTTGTTTGCATGCAACATCTAAACCCTAGATTGCATTCTAGTTACTAAAAACTTTAGCCTCGATGCATCTTTATCTTTTAAAGGTATGTGCATGGAATCCATTATTAGTCAGTTGTGTTGCAGGTTTACTTGGAGCTCAGAAACTGGGGTACTCAACTCTTACTTATGATTCTAGTGAAGAGAAAGAAATCAAAGATGTAAAAGGAAATGATGAAATTGATACAGAACAAAGAGAATTACAGCCACAAGGTGTGGACCCTAGGAAGGGATGGGGTTTTCGTGGTGTTCATAAGGTTTTTCTCTACTCATTTTCTTCAGTCTTATATTTTGTCTGTTAAGTGAAATTGACATTCATCCAAAGAGCTCAAGGGAATGCATTATCACCCTTGGGTAATAGCAAAATCCACATGTACAAGCTTCACGTGTAAGTGCTAATTCTAAGGTTTGTTGTTACTATATTGGGTGTTTTGTACAGGCCATTATTTGTGGAAAAGTGGGACAAACACCAGTACAGAAAATTTTGAGGAATGGTCGAACTGTGACCATCTTTACTGTAGGAACAGGTGGTATGTTTGACCAAAGGATGGTGGGAATGGACAGAGCCAGCAAACCCTTGCAGTGGCACAGAATTGCTGTTCACAACGAACAACTTGGAGCATATGTTGTTCAGCAATTGATTAAAGAGTATGTAAGATTCGAATTTTAATTAGTTGTATTTATCTGAATGGAAGCCTTTTTAGTGGGAAGGTAAACTAGCTTTTGATTGAGGATCATTATAAGTTTTGTCTATGAAACAAATAAATTGGAAATGTAAAAACTTCAAAAGCACTTTGGTTTTTTAGAGTATGTAGTAGTCTGTATTTATACAAGAGTTTAGTTTACCTTATGTGTTCTTGGATGGTTTGATGCTTTGGATTAGTGCATGTGTGTATGTTGAAGGAGATATTGAGACGAGAGTCTACAATGATAACATCAATGGCACAGTTAGGAATGTTCCAGAAATTTGCATTCGACGTAATGGTATGTAAACTTCTCTCATGGTCTAGCAAATTAGCTAGCTTGTTTTATCCTGTATTCGAGCAATTAGTGAAATATATGTAAAACAAAACCCTTTCATATTGATAAGTAGGATACAGATTGCATCCTTAGTAGTAACTTGATATTTTCTGCTGGTGTAATTTTCAAACTTCATTTCATTTAGGTGAGAAGTTGATTACATGTCTTTGATAAATATAACTGATGAAGGTGCTTTCATTTTTTCTTTGCACAAAATTCATAAAAGATCTTTGGAAGGAGCTTTGGTTGTGAGGGGAGGTGAAAAGTTATCTTCTTCTAAGAGCTTCTTCTTGTCAATTTTGGTTTTCCCTTGGTGGTTGATGATTTTTTGTGTTCGATTTTCTTTTTTAGTTATTACTGGTTTTGTGTTTCAATGGAATAAGGTTAGCTTGGGAATAAGAATTGAAAAATACATCAGCTTTTATTGAGAATGTTGTCATTGATGTCAAGAAGGTACATGAACAAAGATTGTTGGTTTAAGGATTCAAAGGTATGGAAGTATCCATTGAAGCATGTGTTATCATTGATGCTAAATGTACAAGAAAGAAATCGTTTATTGATCGAAGACTATAAGTTGGTTATCACTTCATTTTGGCCGTAACCATCAAGATCAATGTTCCCATCGTATTCGACTATCATCATGTTGAAGAGATTAATTGTATTGTTTAAATTAAAGATTTAAACAATTATTATTATAGTGGCCGACTATGGAAGAAATTGCTAAATGATACGAATGGAATACATGCTGGTCGACCTGAGTGAAAGGAAACTAAAATGGCAGTGCTGAGATTTAAATTTGATATGGCTGACTTGTTTATGATAAACTATTAAACGGCGACTCATATGGTATAAGGAGGGATATACTATAAGGCAGTGATTTGTTGATATAAGACATATGTTACAAAAACATATTGGGATATCCTTGCTGGTTGATCACACATTTTAGAATATGTTTCAAAGACATAAATGTTTAATCGCCCAAGCTCACTATAGCAGCGATAACCTTTACAAGAAATAATTAAAGATGCTGCGATTATTCTCACAAAGGCAGGATGAGCAACCCACAAAAGGGAATTTAAAAACAGATTTAGTTAAAGCAATTGACTTTCCTTTTAGCGTCTGAGGTAATAAATCAAGTTTAATCGCCTAAGATAATTTACCTATAAATAAATAGTAATCACCTATGTGGATGACTAATAAAAAAGGAAGCGATTAGATATTCTCAAAAGCAATGCTTGGTATTAGAATGCAGTGATTAAGCTTATGAAGATAATATTTGAAGTAACCAAAGGCAGTGGTACAGATATCATAAGCAGCGATTAGTTTAAAGGCAGTGATCAACATTGGTAACAAAAGTCATGTCCATTTAAAAGATCATCTCCTTTCAATGAGATACATCTCTTTGTAGAGACATGAAAATATAAAAGAAAATAAGGAATGTGGATAAGGGAGTGAAGAATACAAGATATAACATAAAAAACATCAGTAGATTTGAGGAGAAAGATATAATAGAAGATCATTCAATATGCAGGTTTGAAAGAGGAGAATCTGTAGATTTGAAGGGGAGTATAAGTAGATGATGAAATATCATTTACAAGCGGATTTGTAAAGAATAATGAGGTGATATTTTAACAGTCTTGAAATAAACGTTTATATATCTCTTCATTTTCAATGAAGAGAGAATCAAAGGAAGACATAAGAGGGCGTCGATCAGGTGAAGAAGAGGGGAAGAGTCGTGCCACAAAGGAGGCAGAAAATTGGCATAAAAGTTGAGCTGCATATTATAAAGATGGGATTTAATTAAAAAAAAAAACCCCGATTACAAGCTGCGTGGGGAACTTGAGAGGGACTGTGAAAGATTTAGAGACTGCGCGGAGTAAGGAGAGGCCGCATAGCTGTGAGGAGGAGGGGAGTATATTTTGAAAGAGCTCGTTGGCAAGTGATAGGGAGGTGCACAAAGACAAGGTAATTCGGGCTAAACTGTTGTGCACAAAGGGAAGTGATAATAGAAGATAAGGCGGCAGGAACGAGGAACAGTGAGTGAACATTGAGATCATGTTAAGGCCTGAAACTGGAAATAGAGTGTGCATGGAGAAGAAGAGAGAAAAATGCATAGAAGGGGAGGCCATTAGTAGATGAAGATAATGTGTGAACAGAGAGACAAGGAAGAGGCTCTTGCCATCTCATTGTAAAGAATGAATTTGCTTTTTGATAGATATGAATAAAAGATGTATTTTGTTGCAATCTTTATTTTATCGTTGGATTCAGGCAGAGGTTTTCCTGTGATTTTAATTTTTTGTGAATGGTAGTGAGGCAGAGGGGAGGACCCTCTTGCATCAACCCACAACACTCGTGCACCTTGATGAACCCCCAATTGAGCTTGAAACTCACAAATTTCGTTCGTCCATGTCATGTTCACTACTCTTATTGTTGCTGCTCAAGTTGTTTTGTGAAACATTAATGCAAGTGCAAATTGAAAATAAGAAAAAAAAAAAATCATAAAATTTCTTCCTTAAAGATTTGAAAAAAAAAGAAAAATAAAATGGAAGAATCACTAATCTCTGTCACTTCTCTTGATATTTCACTCCTCACTACTCACTAATGTTGATTTCTCCAGCTGCACCTTCAAACTTTGTTCAAAATGTTTTTTGCCGCATAGCAACAAAAATCTTTTGGGGAATAAATCGGCAAACCAAAAGAATAATTTTTGTTTTAAAAATCGGGAAAAAATCATGAAAAAATGGGGAAAAATTGGATTTATAAAAAAGGTAAAAAATTGTAGAACAAGAGATAAAAACTATTTTTTTGAAATTGAAAGGCATTTCCATAACATAGAGAGCAAATAAAATAGAGTTTAACTAATGAAATGTAGAAAATAGATTTTTGTAGTTTATATTCATATCGCTGATTACATTCATTGCATTGCACATCTTTCAAACTCAAAGCATTACTTCACATTGCATAACTAATAACTAGATGCTGGCAGATGACAAAATTTCAATTACAATATAGTTTTTAACAAAGTCAACCTAAGCAGTTATGCAATTACTTCACAATTGCATTAGCTCGTCATGGCATTCCATAAGACCACTTTTCTTTGAGTCATTTTTTCAAACTGTTCACTGCCTTGTCTATGCTACGACATTTTTCATACATGTCTACGAAAGCATTTTATCAAACAGTTCACTGCCTTGCTGCTATGGCTAAAAGCCTAAAACAGGTGCTTTCGAACAAGCTATGGATGCTTGGAAAAAATCTATCAAAGCATAATAGTAAGCACTAGCATAGACAAGGCAGTGAACTGTTTGAAAAAATGCCTCGAAGAAATGTGGTCTCATGGTGATGGAATACCATGACAAATGCCTATGGCTATGGATTGTCATGGCATTCCATCACCATCTACGGCATTTTTCATACATGTCTACGAAAGCATTTTATCAAACAGTTCACTGCCTTGCTGCTATGGCTAAAAGCCTAAAACAGGGGCTTTTTTGAACAACCTATGGATGCTTGGAAAAAATCTATCGAAGCATAATAGTAAGCAACAAGTTATGGTCTCATTGTTTTTTTTTCGCGTGAAAATCAGCACGATTTTATTTATGTTTTTTTGTAGGTTTTAAACGCGTTTTTTGGCAATTTTGCAGTTTTAAATGGGAAAAAATCATTGACCAAAAGGTCAAAGATTTTCTCAAAAAATCATTGACCAAAAGGTCAAAGATTTTCTCAAAAAATCGGGGAAAAAATCGTCCAGCCTGTAGATATTTTAAAAATCGCGATTAATCGGGTTTTTTTGCAGATTTCTGTTACTATGAATTTTTTGGTTCCAATTTGAGTACAGATTTTTTTGGCATGTGAAAATGAGTTAGAATGAGAGAGAGAGGCTTTTCTTGTTGACTTAGGGCTAAGTGTGGTGTGGGGGCCCACAAAAAATAGGAATAAAAGAATCATATTTTTATTTAGGACCTTTAAAAAAAAGCTAAGTTACCGGTTTGGATTCGAGGGTTCGGTTTGCGGATTCAATCAATTTTTTTTGGGGTAGGGTTCGTCCATACAAAAACATATAAAAACAAAAAATATATACATATTTACAATAGTAATTAAGTTCAAATACCACATGTAGCATCATATATTGTATAATAAACAAAACCACCATAAGAATAAAAAACATTAGAATGTCAATTAGTCAAACTCGAATGTCATGATATATATTATATATTAAAATTAACAACATTGCTGCATTTCTCCTTGCAGGTAAGCATCAGGGAAGATTGTCCAATTGGATGATGATATTATAGATGAACACTTGTAGGCAAACTTGGAAACTTGGACTTGGAGAGTACATGGCAAATCAAATGAATTGAATGGGAGTTTGGGGGCAATGCCCAAATGGGGTCAAGGGGCAATGCCCCTTGCAAGGGTCTGGGGGTAGTGCCCCCAGTAGGTTCAAGGGGCAACGCCCCTTGTGGGGGTCGAGGGGCAGCGGCCCTCACGGGGTTTGAGTCCCCGGTGTGCTCCTTGTCACGATACAAGGTGGGGTTGAAGGGTAGAGCCCACGCCACCAAGCCCAAATTAAGACCTCCAAAACTACACAAACCTTCATGGCGTACATCATTTTGCATTCACAATAAGACCCAAATTAAGACCTTCAAAGCCAAACAAACCTTCATGGCGGACATAATTTCAGGGTTGGGGGGCTTTATTTAATATTTTTTTATGTCAAAACAAAGTCAAAATAATTAAAAAAGTCAGAAAATTTTCGAAATACGTTGCGAGCTCGCCCAGGTTCAACAGGACTGGACCCACAATCTGTGGGCCGGACCCTATCTGAACCCACAGGTGACCGGACCCCGGACCTGGGTCAGACCGGACTGGGACTTGGGGGCCCCAAGGGGCGGATCGGTAACATAGAAAAAAAGCTTAGTGAATAGCCATGGGGACGATCTACTATCCTTGGGACAGTTGAAGGATGTTTGAGAGGTCCCTAGCCATCTTGGGGACATTCAGCTGTCCCTTTGGTGTTCCCTCGACTTGGAAACTTTTTGGGACAGCTAGGGGACGTCCCTGGAATGGGTGCAGCAGAAAAATCCCCAGGAACGTGTACCCGGGGAACAAGAATTTATTTGAGAGTAAACAACTTATGTGCCTGTTGTGTGCCTTACTTTGTTTAGATTCTAAGCTCCCATTTGATCACACATTGGAAGATTGATCACAATGTTGAAGGAATCTGGTTTTACAATTGCCAATTACATCTGTTTAATGATTTCTAAAATCCTTTTCAACAGTTCCATTTGCATATACCTAGCATTCCATGAGACTTCATTTCAAGCTTCAAATACTCAATACATTTGCACTCAAAGACTCCAATTGGCTTTTGATTTATGTTTGCAAGTGCAAGTGGGTTTTTGGACCTTGCTTGCATGTATATACTGGCTACATGAATACATTATAAGGTTGTACTCTTGCTTGCAAAATTTGAAATTTTTAATTGCCAACATAATGTACACGGGCTTTCCCCCTTGACATTTGTATAGTTACAAAGCTACAACAAAGTTTGCTTTCCATCCCTATACAAAAGTTGAACTTTTAATCATAGACACAATAATGCATGTGGGGTTTCAGACCCTAAATGCACTTTTGTAATTATAACAATTCTGTGGCCAAAGTCTGCATCTTCGCCTTAATATTTTCAGTAGACTTTTAACTTACAAACACAAATGAAAACTCTGCTCTTTGCCTTTTAGACTTCTGACTTGAAAATGTAAATTGAAAATTTCGCCTCTAGAATAAATTGGACTTTTGGAGATTATTATCATGCTTATGATCATTAAAACGATGCAATAAAAGTTATCATTCCCAGTATAATGTGCTTTTGTGGACTTGCGAAGTCTTTCGGCAAGTTTGCAACTTATAAAGGTACACTCCAACTCTATGCATTTGTGTGTGAGAAAGGGGACTGCTGTTATTATTACTAAAGGTGGAGGAGAAGCAAAATGTCTTGCTGTTGATGTTCTAGAAATAAATGTTGCTGCTGCTGATTCAAATCATTTGATCTGCTGGACATCAAATAAGTGAGACTTCACTTGTCATGAGATGCAAGGGAACAGCACTCATCTTTAACTTGGATTGTGATTGCTGAAAACTAAAATAAAGATGCTGAAGTGATCCATTAGAATGCCTGGCACAGGTAGCTAAGAATTTTGAGCACAACACAAGAGGGGAGGAACGACTGCCCAGTGTGAGCAGAGCTGATTTAAAGACACTCAAGAACTTGATTTTGAGAAGTTGTCATCACTTCTTTTACAAGATGAACATTGACAAGCTGCAAAACAAGTTCTTTGATATGTCAAAGGGTCCCTTGACTTTGGCATTCTATATGAGCAATTTGTTGACTTCTTGCTAACAGGCTATACTAACTCCAATCGCGCTGGATCAGTTGATACAAGAAAATCTACAGCAAGTTATATTTTCACTCTTGGATCAGGAGTAATTTCTTTGGTAGAGCAAGCTACAAAACACAATTGCATTATCTTCCACCGAAACATAATATAAGGCAGCAGTTAGTAACAAGTTGTGAGTCAATGTGGTTAAAAAGACTATTGGTTAATATACAATTGGATCAAATCACAGCAACCTCACTTTTCTGTGACAATCAAAATGTTCTCAAGATGGTGAAAAACCCAGTTTATCATACCAGGGCTAAGCATATTGAAGTTCATCATCATTACATTCGGCAAATGGTTAATAACAAAGACAGTCAACATTGTTTCATTTTATTTTTTCTGGCAAGCAACATAAGTATCATTCTCAGGGACTTGATTTTTTATGTTTCTTTGCTGCTAGGGTTTGCTAATCTTTTGTCTTAATTATATTGTATTGTCAACGAGAATA
Source organism: Sequoia sempervirens (assembly GCA_007258455.2). NCBI lineage: Eukaryota > Viridiplantae > Streptophyta > Pinopsida > Cupressales > Cupressaceae > Sequoia > Sequoia sempervirens. Next base: position 93,465,431 of record VDFB02000015.1, read on the forward strand.
TGGATATGTTTGTATTGTCTATTTACAGAGGGATTTGTACCTAGATTACTTTGGTGGTTTCTTTTTGTTATAATTGCTAAATTACTTTGGTTGTTATGTACAGGTATAATCCGTCTAATTAATGGATCAGAACCAGTTAGAGAGATCGCTTTTGAAGGACTGGGTATGATATTTAAATAGCATTTTTTCAATATATTAATACTCCTTTCATAATTGTAGTTTTATGTGTGTTGGGTAAAATGCATCCCTTCTTGAAACGGTAAATTTCCTTTTACTTTTTTTCATGGATTTGTACATTTGATTATTGAATTCACTGCTGCTCATGATCGTCTTCTACTACTGGAAACAGGGGAAAACTTATTGTAGTGGTGCCATAACACTAACGTGCCTAAAGGTTTGTGAGTCTCAAAAGTATTTCGCAAGATTTTCATGTCAAGGCTGAACTTTGGATCCATGTCAAGTGGGCCTTTCCTCCTACATGCTATATTTATGCAAATCTTACGGGAGATTCAATGTCATAATTTTTTTTACTTAAATGGGAATTTCTTGTATGCAACCTAGGATCTGTAGGGATTTTGAGAGCTACCATCTGCCGCTGTGGTATTATAGAGAAACTTCTATTGAATTGCTCGGTTATTAGAGACTTGTGAGAAACAGTGGTCAGGAAATGGCATTTTATTGCATCCTTGTGTTTTGCTTTTGCGTTGATGCTTGCCATCTCATGATTGTAGTTTGTATATTCATTATAGTTCCCATCTCTGAAACTATCAAAGAAATTGTGGACAAGCAAATCGTTTTATTGCTTAGAAACACTATCCTGTGCGGGATTATGTTTTGGAACGAATAACAAATAGAGAAATTCATTGAAAAGATGATTGAATTCACGTATTAAGGTCCTTGCTATTATATTTTGTTTGCAATTCTTGAAGATGTTGATTTCCTCTAATTTTGTGTAGCCAAAAGCTTTCATAATGCACCTATTTACTCGCGGGGTTTTAGCATATGGTGTTGGGGAGAGCAATGATTAGTAGATTATTTGAATCATGTTAAAATCTTGTCACATACTGGCTTGGTTTGATTAGGGAGACAGATATTTTTTTACTTCATATTGCGTGTGTATGGCATCCACATGCATCAATCATAAAAGAAAATAAGAGGTGGTTTAGCACTAGGAAAAGCTGGAGTATGATGGATAAATGTAAGTAAAAAACTTATCTGAACATTTGGAGGATAATCTTTGCCTTGGTTAGCACCGTCTTTTCAAGGGGTCCTGATGAAGATTGTAAACTAGGATCGCCAGTGATCTTGGACCTCTAATAAGTTAGTTTCATCATTGCCTCAAGGTTTCATCATTAGCTTCAAGTTTCTCGAAATAGTGATGCCTCATGATGCGAACGATTCAACACAACAAAAAAAGTTGGAATAAAATGGGCAATGCTCCAAATAAGAGTTTTTATGGGTGTGCAGCTTAGATGTATTAGTATGCAATAAAAAGAATAAAAGGGTGATTTGAACAATTAAGGATTAATAAAAGACATCATTTTATTTTGGTAACTAAGAGGTGTCCAACTTAGAATCCGAAGAGCAATCTGACTAATCCTTTGGGCCGTTAGAATACCTGAGAATGTCCAACTCTTGCTGAGGCTAGTTGAATCGGGTTTCAAACCTGCTTTGACTCAACCAATCAGTCTACATCCGAAGACTGAGGCTAAGAGACATTATATTTTTACAATTTATGATAGTGAATAAAAAATTACTTTTGTCTTTAGCTGTTTACAAGTTTTTTTCATCGAAATTTTATATCACACTTTGTGATCCATTATTCAAATGAGTAGAAGTTGGATTGATTGTAGAACTTGCTACTTAAAAGAGAAAGGTAAGAGAGGGAGCAAGAAATGATAGACAAGAAATACAAACATTACAAGGTTGAATTACAAATAATTAAAAAAAAAAATAAAAAAAAAATCATTTCTATTAAATGTCTAAACTACAATTTTCTAAAAATTAAATCATAAAAATAAAAAATAATATATGAAAAATGATAAAAAAAATATGATTTTATTAAAATAATATTAATGGGAATATGATTAACAATTAAGATTGAACTTCATGATTAATGATTTGAAATTATGCTATGATTGAAATTAAGGAATACAATCATAAACAATTATATTTATAATGAAATTAGCAATATTAGATTTATTAAATTATGAGGAGGATCTAATCAAGATTATCAAAATATGAAGTTATTAGTATAATTAAAAAAGTAAATAATTGAAAGATAATAATTTTATATTATGAGGAGTTAATTAAAATTATCAAAATATGAAGTTATTAGTAATTAAAAATATAAATAATTGAAAGATAATAATTTTGTAATAAAACTAGCTCAAATGAATTGGGATGTTATAAATAATTCTAAAAATTAAGTATTGTTTCAATATTGTAATTCAATCTATAATAGTATAATATAATAGTATTATTTTATATTATAATGTTTTTGATATTGATACAAGTGGGATTGAAATGGCCGTTGTACAATAGATCATTCATTCAATATATAACAAGTAACATGAGATATGGGACATACTAAATAATCCATCAAAATAAAATTGAGTTACACACAATTGTAAACAAGCTATCACACACTCCAATAAAAAAGAAATAGGGGACCCTAAGGTCCAACTTAGATGATGATAGACCCAACTTGTTCAATCTCACATTGTTCACTCTAGTATGAGATCGCGAGATAGATTTAGGAAGATCTTTCTTTCTCCTTTATACAACAGTCTAAGAAATATGCATCCGAGTCCTTAAAACAAGAAGCAAATGATCATTCTTCCATAGAGGGCCATCTATGTGCATAGAAGGAACATTAGAATGACCAAGTAGAGAAACCAAACATTGAACCACCACCACATGACTAGGTTGAAGTCGAAGGGATAGTAGATTGAGTGATCAAAGTTGAAGGTGGATGGGACTCACTGATGGGAGTTGATGGAGCAATATGGGTAGGATCACCTTGCGTTGTGGTATTCACCTAAGAACCAACACCTTGAGAAGACCCATTGTCTTAAGAGAAGTCCTCAACTAGAGAGTCAAAGGCATGAATGGTTAAGTGATCTTTGTGAGCATTCTTACACCACATCATTATGCCCTTGCGTTTGGAGAGTGGATAATCAACAACTAGGTGATTGATTGTAAAACATTTTCTACATCAAAAGGGAAGACCCTCATAGTCAAGTGATCGAGTCCAAGGCCTATCTCCCACCATAAAATTTTTATCCTTGTGATGAGGCTCGAAGATATCAATGTCCATCAAAATATGAACAAAGGTAGAGTGACCCATGAAAGAAGTGGTAGATGTAACCTATAGGAAATGCCTAATAGAGTTGCCAATGGCCTCAGTATGAATTTTCCAAAATAGGAGAGGAAGATTCAAAAGGCAAACCCACACAAGTTTGAAATTGAGAGGCTTAGAATGGGGGTTGAAGGAAGTAGTCCAAGGCTTGACCAAAAGAGAGTGCTCTCCCTAGAACCACAAACCACCATCAAACAATAAATCCCTATTCTTTGAAGACTCAAAAGACACAATAAAGAAACCCTTAGCACAAGAGAATAACTCATTCTTGCCTTTGACAATAGGCCTCTAAGAATCCAATACCCATTTGTGAAGATCGAGAAGGGAAGGCCAAAAATTGCTAAATCTACAAACCAAACCCCTATAGAGATAAAAGTCTTCATTTTCATTAGAAAGTATTAAGATAATATTATAACGGTAGTACATATTTATTAATAAATTTATTTTTAATCGATGAATTGCAACCTAGTGGGTTGCTCCCTTTTATATTAAAGAAAAGATTTATAGCGTTTTTCAAAGAAGGCCCAACACATTATCTAAGCCACACAAAGCCAAGCATAGGAGAAAATTCTGGCATTAGTAGGCCAATAATTGCAAACCAATGCAAGCGAGCATATTAAACTATTGAAGTCAAAGTATACTAGGAAAGATTACAAAACCTTGGCAATAACCAACTTCAAATATAGCTCACTATATAGACACTATTACAATGTAGAAGAAAATAAAGGGGGACTTGGGTAATCCTCTGAACTGTGGACAAGCTCTATCAACTACTCCACTCCATCTATTTTGACTAGACAAAACCTTTTTCAAGAAATTAACACGTTTTGATGCCTTCTGATGCCTTTGAATGCCTATACTAGGACACGAGGAGGAGATAAATGAATTTCATTCTACAAAATCCCCATAATATTAGAGTTGGAAGAAGTCAACAAGCATAGGGACACCATTACCATATTGGACCACATCAAGAAATTCATCTAAGTCACCCAAAAATTGCTTCTTGATCAGCAACATAGCAATAGTCTTCATTGTGTCTTTTAATTCACCTAAATCCAATAGAACAATAACAAACAAAGATGCAATATCAGAGTTAACCCTATATCCATGTTTAGAGAGAATGGATTCATCTCTGAGAACCCCATTAAATTGCCATTATTATTAGACCACTCTGAGTTTTAAAAACATTCTATAACCATTTCTTAGACAACAAGCTTAAGAAACACATATGCCTTCAAGAGGATTGCAATTGAACAAAGGTCTCTATGTTGTAAATTGGGTTAGAGAAATGCACTAATATTGATGTGGAGATATGAAACAAACCCATACCCAAGAAATATATGATGAAACAATAACTTTGCACGAGAGAGCCTAACATGGAATAAGCCAGCAAATTGATTCATTATTGGAAACCAATTTAACTAATAATTTCACCAACCTCTAAACCTTGACCACCTGAGTGATGATTTCTCAACTTAGACTAACAAACGAGCGTCGACAACTACAGATGCCATGTGGATTCATACATGATCGCGTATATCTCCTTATCCAGATCAATCGCCGAGTTGGCCAACATGTTAACAATCTGATTAACTTCCCGATAGACATGGTTTAAGGAGAAGCTTTCCAAATTCTCAAGAAAGGAGAGTGTAGAGGACAATATGGAATTTAGGTTTCATCCAAAGGAATTTTTTGTTTTGACAACAATGATTACTACCGTTGAATTGCCTTCTATTGCAACCACTGCTAAGATTCAAATTGCCACACATTTGCAATCCCAAAATCAGGCCTTGGAATTTAGCTTCATTGTTGGTTCTAGGTTTGAGTCTTTTGGAAACCTTGCAAACAACCCACCCCCCCTTCCAATCCTGAATCATGTAGCCAACCAAAGACTTAACTAGGTTTCCCCTTGAGGCCTCGTCAACGTTTAATTTATATTAGCTACTTGGGGGGAGGGCAACCATTTGACTTCAATGCCTTTTCTTTAGAACTCAAAACCTCCAACCCTATTTAGAGAGATTAATATAAATGCATATTTTTATATAATAAATATAATATTAATTAGAAAGTATTAAAATAAGATTAAAAATACAATTATCAATATTAAAATAGGAATTACAAAATTCATCTAATACTTATATAATGATATTAAAGATTAAATTATAATACAACAAATTATATTGGTAGAGTTATAAAATAATACAAATAGAAACATTTATTATAAAAATAAAAATATTTAATTATTGTTACATGCACATTATAATATTGTCTAATATAATATTATTGAATCTATATTTAATTTTAATAGCATTATTACAAAAATAAATAAAAGTTAATTAGAAAGTATTAAGAAATATAAGTATCACTAAAAACGATTTAATTCTTGGATAATATTATTATAAATTAAATAATATTATATTAAATTAATTTAATATTATAATATTATTAGGAAATAATTAGTATAAAGATATTAAAAAATTATGATAAAAATAATTTAAAATATTAAAGAAGGTAAAAGATTTTTAAAATATGAGAACCAAAAATATTAATATAATATTTAAATATAAGAATTGATACTTTTTTAAAACATTAATAAATAAATGGATTGCTAAATTATCATTATAGTAACATAATAGAAAATAATTAAGAACTATAAAATTAGGATATAAATGAAATTAAATAATTTAATAGTAGATAAAAAATTGAAAGAGGGAATATAATAAAGTGTAGTCTTATGTGAGGAAATTAGTAGAATTAATATATTAATAGAAATAAGATGTTAATAGTATCATTGATAAAACTTATAATATTAACACACGATGTTAAATAAAGAAAAGTTAATTAGAATTTATGAAGATTGGATTCTAATCAATGTTAAAATACAAATTATAAAGTGGATCTAACTCCTATACCAAGATGCTATAGACTAAATAATTATAAAATGGATGACATAAATAAGACACAAGAGGATTAAGGAAAATGACAACAAAGGTGAAACACTGCATTGACAATAAGGGGAGCAATATGAGACATGACTAGTGGAAGGAAAGGAAAAGGAAAAGGAAAAAGGAAAATATGAGTTAGGAGAAGGACAACAAGGAACCCAAAAAATAAAGATGAAGGGAAGAAAATGAGATGTAAGAAGAAGGAAAATAAAGATAAAAGTATTATTACAAGCCTAATATTAGAAAGGTTGTATTAGAAAACTAAGACAAAGTTTCAAACATTTTCATTAAATTAAACAAAATAAAAATATTTATAAAATACAATAAAGAAAAATTAGATTTATAATACAACGATATAAGAATAAAAAATAAAATAAGATTAATATTGGCTTCAAGATTTTTGAATAAACTATGTACATATTTTTATGTCAATATTTTGGATCATACATCGAAATGACAAAAAATGAAACTTGGAAAGAGTAGGGAAATACTTGAAGATAGAGAAGGGGATGACGAGGACAAAGATGGGAAAGGAAATACAGAGGAAGGGTTTTAGGATGATTGGATGATGAAGAAGAGGAGCGACACATTTCTTAAGGCCTGTTTCATACTTAGGGTCCAAACTTCCCTCGGGGAAATGCCTTGCTGCTTAGGCTTCAGGTTTACTTGCTATAAGATTGTGCTTCCTCTGAGAATGTTGGTCTCAACAAAGGGCTTAAATGAAGCTTTCCCTTGTCGTCGATGGGTAGCACAGGTGCAATCCATGTCTCATCAATTGCAGAGTGCAATCCACGTCAAAATGTTTGGCTTTTTTCCTTGCGTACTGTCTATGCAGACAATACAACGTATTTTTTATTAATACATAGGGCGAAATGTACGTCCTAATGCGGCATAATTTCCTTATTTAAGAACTAGTGCCTTCCCTAGCTTCACCCAAGAAGAAGTCATTTGCTGGTTGTTGATAGCAATGGCCAATTCTTTTCCTTGTGTCTTCTCCCTTGCTCTCTTTGTTACTCTGTTTGCATTACCTAACTATCAGCGTGTGAGGAGATAAGAAAGCCACATATAGTTCACATGATTAAGTATATGAAGCCTCTGCATTTTTCGCTTCATGAGCACTGGTATGCTTCTCTCATCAATGAAGCAACTTCAGGTTCAAACGATGGAAGCCTGTTGCTCTCTTTGTTATTCTGTTTGCATTACCTAACTATCAGTGTGTGAGGAGATAAGAAAGCCACATATAGTTCACATGATTAAGTCTATGAAGCCTCTACATTTTTCGCTTCATGAGCACTGGTATGCTTCTCTCATCAATGAGGTAACTTCAGGCTCAGACGATGGAAGCTTGTTGTTATATACATATGATACAGTTCTGTATGGATTTGCAGCTTCGCTGAGCAGTGCATGGAGAGCTGCTCGGCCCTAATCCCATCATCTGTCAGGAAAATGCATACAACCCATTGGCCACAGCTTTTGGGTCTGGGAGGCTCGCATAACAATTTGTGGCCTCGGTCCCATTACAGGACATATGTAATTGTGGGCGTGATTGGTAGCGGAATATGGCCTGAGAGTGTGAGCTTCCATGATGGCCTGAGAGCGAGAGCTTCCGAGGCCACAAAGTTTTCCAATTCTGTGGCTTGAAAGCGAGAGCTTTCATGAAGTGAAAGATGCAGAGGCTTCATGGACTCACACATGTGAACTATATGTGGCTTTCTTATATCCTCACACACAGTTGTAGTAAATGCAAACAGAGTAACAAAGAGAGCAAGGGAAAAGACACAAGGAAAAGAATTGGCCGTCGCTATCAACAACCAACAAGTGACTTACTTCTTCTTGGGTGAAGCTAGGGAAGGCACCAGTCCTTAAATAAGGAAATTATGCCGCATCAGGACATACATTTCCCCCTATGTATTAATAAAAAATAAGTTGTATTTTTTAATATTAAAATGAGCAAAGAAATAGAAGAAAAACAAGAAAAATCAAGAACAAGATAGAGACACGAATTTTATAATGGTTCAACAAATTTTCCTACATCCACTTTCAACAATAGAGAAATCTCATTATTAATTCTCAAGTTACAATTACATATTCAACATAGCAGCAACATTTATAAAATGGTCTCCATTTCAATAATTAAAAAAATACATCTATGAGAGAAACTTGCCAATTTAGGCAGAAGGCATCCTTATCGAGAAACTTGCCAATTTGGGCTTCACCGAACCCAACAATCTCCCACTTGAAGACCAAATTGCTGCTCAGAGATATCCCCCATTGCAGGGGTTTACATCATAACTATACCGTGAGAAGATTTTAATTTTACCAGACTCTGTACCAGCACAGACTCTGTTCCAGCACACTCCGAATGAGTTTCTCCGAATCAAATTGGATTTAATAACCTTCTCCCCCACACGGACAAATAATTTCTACTCCTTCGATTTAATTTCCTCCTGCCTCGCAGTATCATTATCCTTACCTTCCATTGAAAAATTGACAACCCACATTCCATCAGCCCTTTGTTGACAGTACCGGGTATCCCATAGATGAACATAACAATCTAATCCTCCGGTAGCAAAATACCTGCCATCAGTAACCCTATTCTCCGCAACGAATCGCGCCGCCATTGCCGGATTTTTAACAGCCTCCATATCTATGTCGAGAGCCCGGATGGCTTAAAATCCGTTTGAGCTCCATTCTATTGACGCCCAACATAGACGCAATAGCTGCAACTGCGTTAACAGACTCATCTTCATAGAAACTCGACACAATGTTGGATTCCGCAACCTCCTCCCAAGTCCGTTTCTGCACCAGGCTTGTTCCAACGGAATTGGAATCCTCAGACTGCTTTACGACAAAGGCCGGTGCCACAAAAACAGAAACGCCGCTTCCCTCCGAACTTTCATCAACACTGAAAACACCAGTATTACTGTCGGGATTTAGTGAAGGCAACATATGGGAATGAGAAGGCAGCGACTGACAACCAATGACATTACTTCCAAAATCCACATTGCCAAATTCTGAGTGTAAATTACTTGGGAAAAGCTGCGATGGAATATGTCCAAGCTGCGCAGGACATTGAGGAGGCGGCACAACAAAAGCAAAAGGTTGCATGTCACTAATAACGGCGTTTTTAATTGTTTGCTTCAAAAAGGCCTAAAAAATCGCCTTCATTCCTGCTACAATCTCAATTTGGCTTTTTACCTGCCCAGAAAACATACAATGACCAGTCGCCGACCCACTTTCATGCTCCTCATCATTAGAAGAATCAGAGGCATCTTGGTCTGTAGTAATGACTTGCATTCTCTTGGGCATCGACTTCACATTAAACTCTGTAGAATCTTCCCCTCTCATACACACCTCTGCCGCATTTGCGTCCTCCTCTGCCGCAGCAGTGTCCTCTATCGCATTGTCATCGGGAGACTCTCGAACATTCGTCTGGTTGAGGCTTTGAGGCTGCTGCCTGCTCTTTCTAAATTCTTCATACAGGATGTCTTCACAATCCAAACCGTCCACCAAAGGACTCAATCCCGCTACCTCCTGTACCATCAGATTCCTTCGTGCCCCATCATGGATCTCGGCTACTAGTTCCTCCTCATTCACAAGCGGTTGGATGACTGCCGCCATGACAACACCTTCACCGTCATCGATGCTCTTCGCGGAGCAAAGTTCGGCACCATCATCATCTGCCTGGGACTCGAAGAAAGGATTATTATACACCATTTCTCCTTCTGGCTCGAATAATGGACTATCATAAACCATTATTTATACCTCTTGATTTTCAGCCTTTCCAGCCTCTTCTTCGGCCTCTTCCTCAAGTTCATCTTCACTCTCCCGATTCCAGATTGCATCCTCCTCTCCTTGAGAGGCATCCTCCTCATTGCGGAAGGAAAACTCCAGTCTCGTCAGCGGAATCCTCATTTGTCCAACCATCCCACCAATGAACATGGTGCCTTGATTCAGGTTGCACTTGCACGACATTAGTCACTCTTATGTCATCCGAATCATGGCTAGAAGAGCATTTATCACAGCCGAATAAGCAACAAGAGACTTCACTCACTGGTGAATCTAAATAGAGAAGAAAGTCTTCAATAATAAAATCAGCCTCATCATCTTCATCTGAAACTCCCACTTCATCTCGTCTCTTCACAATATAAAAACACTTAGCTCCAAGATCTAAAATCCAATAGTCTTCCATCTCTGCTCAATACTTTTCCATAGCTCAGAAAATTTTTCCAGCACCGAGCTTCAGGCTCTGAGACTAATTATTAATATTAAAACGAGCAAAGAAATAGAAGAAAAACAAGGAAAATCAAGAACAAGATAAGAGACACAAATTTTATAGTGGTTTGGCAAATTTGCCTACATCCACTTTCAACAACAAAGAAATCTCATTATTAATTCTCAAGTTACAATTACATATTCAACACAACAACATTTATAAAATGGTCTCCATTTCAATAATTAGAAAAATCCATTTATGAGAGAAACTTGCCAATTTGGGCTTCACCGAACCCAACAGTATTGTCTGCATAGACAGTACGCAACGACAAAAGCCAAACATTTTGACGTGGATTGCACTCTGCAATCGATGAGAGATGGATTGCACTTTGCAATGATCATAACATAAAGAAGGCACGAGAGGAGTAGGAACATGACAACAAAGGTGAAACATGACGAGTGGAAGGAAAGAAGGGGAATCTAGGTGCACAAAGTCGGACAAAGAAAAGAAAAATATGAGGTAGGAGGGAATCTAGGTGCACAAAGTGGGAAAGGAAAAGAAAAATACTAGGTAGAGGACAATATAGAAACCCAAAAAAATAAAGAGAGGGGGCAGAAAATAAGATATAAGAAAAGGAAGGAAAATAAAAAATAAAAATATTATTACAAGTCCAAAATAATAATATCAGAAAGGTTGTATTATAAAATTAAGAAAAAGAATTCAAATATCATTCATTAAATTAAAAAATTAAAAATAGAAGGAAAAATAGATTTATAATACGAAAAATATTAGAATAAAAAATAAAATAAAATTGAAGTCGTTAAGTCTATAGAGACGACGAAGAGTGAGATTTGGAAAGAGCGGGAAAAACTTGGAAGACAGTGAAGGGGATGACGAGGACAAAGATGGGAAAGGAAATGCAAAGGAAGGGTTTGAGGTTGATTGGATTGGTTCATGAGATGATGAAGAAGAGGAGCGTCTCGTTGATTTATTTTATGAGGCCTATTTCAAATCATCAGGGGCATATTCAGTGTCCAAGCTTCCTTTGGAGAAATGCCTTGGTGCTTAGGTTTCGGGTTTGCGTGCTATAAGATTGTGATTCCTCTAAGGACGTTGGCCTCAACAAAGGGCTTAAACGAAGCTTTCCCTTGTCGTCGATGGGTAATACAGTTTCTCCTTGTAAGGTGGCCTTGGGTGTTGATGGAGAAGACCGGACTCAGGCTGTTGGCCTTACAAATGGTAATGTGGGCGCCTGTTCTTCCTCGGCCCTACTTTTGGAGTGTCTGCCTAGGAGAATGGTTAGGAATTCTGCCCTGTGTTACATTCTTTGCTGGATGCTCAGTCCTTGGTGGCTGGGGGGAATGGCTAAATTTTTGCAGGGATTTCGATTCTGGAACTATTAGTGGTGTTGGTTTGTTAGCAAAGTTGTGGGGTATTGCTGTTAAGGGTTTGGACCTTGCCATTTCTACTCAATCCCTGGCTTTGTCGGTGGAGGGTAAGGTTTTTTTACTGTATGTCCCAGATAATACTGTTGAGAGGTTGCCTTCCAAGTTTAGGATTTTATTTATAGCAAGATTTAATGGGGCTAGATTAAATATTGACATGCCCAGAAAGTGGGCTCAACTGCTTTGTTGAGGGATGTCTTTTTGATAGCCTTCACATACCATGAAGATTGTCCACAGGCCCTCTTAGATGGCTTGAGGTTTCTAAGCAAGAATGGTTTATTCCTCAAAAAATGTCGACAGGCTTTGATCATGAAAATGAATGAATCAATAAGATTTCTGCCAGGCTTCCTAGGTTGCCATTGGAGTACTGAGAGGAGAGGTCTTCATGTGTATCGCCTAGTCCTTTGGTCAGCTTATTGCGGTGGATGCAGTCACCAAAAGAAAATGGCTGATGTTTGCAAGATTTTGTTATCCTCAAAATTGAGTAAATGGGTACAACAGTCTTTAAGAATTCCATGGTTATTTGTCATTGTCACCTCAAAGCTTGTCACGTGGTGAAGGAAGCCCTTTGCAATAAATTTTTATTTTTTATTTTTAGGAAAAAGGAACATGCTTTGTCTTCCCAACCTCTTGTGAGACCTATGGTGATGTAATGTCCTTGTGCGTCGAGTGGGATGGCCCCACCTTCGGCTTGTGCCTCAGGATTTGCATAACCAAGGGTGGTCCCTGCCCCTGGATGCTTCGGTGGTATGTCGTGAGAGATGTGATCTAGGAGCCACTCTGAATCCCTGGGTGTTGCCCTTACCACCAGGCCAGTCTTTTGGTGTAGTGGTTGGGCCTTAGTGGTATTAGAGCTAAGGTCGAGACTCTTGGGGGCAAGCAGATTGTAATGTCCTTGCACGTCGAGTGGGATGGCCCCACCTTCGGCTCCTGCCTTGAGGTCTGCATAATTGGGGGTGGTCCTCGCCCTCAGATGCTCCGATGGTATGTCATGGGAGATGTGCCCCACGAGCCACTCTTAACGCTTGGGTGTCTCCCTTACCACTAGGTTGGTCTTTTGGTTTAGTGGTTGGGCCTTAGTAAATTAAGCTCAATGGTGAGCTCACTAACCTTAGCATTAATAACAAATTAAGGGTAATACGACTAATAGAAAGTGAGCTAATGGTGTTGCTATAAAAAAAATAGAAATTCTTGCCCGAAACATTGAAAACTTCATAGAAAAAAATTGGTTTTGATTCCCCTTAACAAAACTCCACTTAGTCTACAAGGACTCTGGAATAGGCTAATAGACAACTCCACTACTCAAAGGCAAGTAGGGGACATTATAGGTGAATTTTAGTGGGGAGGAAAGCCCCTGGTCAATGGAATTAATGATGCCGACAAGGCCCTTCTTGAAGAAGTACTGAAGGAGGGTTGTAAGAGGATGTAATCTAAGGATATTAGGTATTTGGGTGAGATCCAAGATACTTGTGCCTTCGACTTTATAAATGAGTTGCGAAGATAGTTCCACATTTTTAAAGAAAAAGGAGGGTGTCGAAAGAGAGGTTATCTTATGGTCCCTTGGATCCTTTGAGTTCAAGAGAAACATTTAAAAAAGGGCATATAGGCTAGGACTTTTACTCCATGGAAAAGAAGGTTGAGGCTATTCATTGCTCCTTGGAGCATTTTAGTTTAAAACCACCTTGATTCGTTTCATCTCCTTTTTTCCTCGATTGTTAAGGTGGACTTGAGTTTGTTGCCTTCAGTTGCTTTGCTATTGCAATGCAACCTTAATATTGTTTGTTTCATGTCGTTGCTTTTTATTGTTTCGTTTAAGTACATTGTTTTAACTATCCAACTTTGTAGATAAGGGCATGGACTTTAAAAAACCAACCTTTACCAATAATAACAAAAAATAAACAAGCAAACTATTAAATTATCATTATAATAATTTGTAATATGCCCAATTAGAGATATTGTATATTTCTATTGATTTAACCCAATGGAACATTGATGATTGAATCTTAATTCAAATAAGATCTATTGCAATAAGTTAAAAATATAATAGATAATACAAAAATGAATTATAATCCATTGCATAATGAAAAATCAACACAAAAAATCACACTAATTGATTACTCCTCTTATTACAATGGAAATTGTACTTATAATCAATTCAATTTACTAGACTTTCCGGAACAACAATAATATTATTATAAGAAATATGATGAATTTATAGCTAATGATGCTACAAGAGCCACCTTAAAATTATAAATCGAAGGTGCTAAGAGAGCCACCTAAAACTCAAACAAACAGGCATTGTAGGAGTCACTCGGTCAACGATTCTGTGAAGCTCAATTACAATCCTTGTGTGGAATTGCTTGCAACTAGTTCAGGGATTTTCGTCCACTAACTAGCAATGAAAATTAGGGAGTTTTCATCCTCCAATATCTAGCGATCGATGAATAAGGTGTCTATTCCATTCAAGTAAAATTAATGGATAATTAAGCATACATCTCAATCCCAAGGTAACTTTCAAATTCATTCCTTAACCTCCAAAATAAACTTGAACACAAACCTTTTTGCCGATGTCACTTCAAATTATAAACTTTATTACATAACACTTGTGACCCCATAACCTGACACTTATTATAAAGTCATTTCCTTGTTTTATTTTCCTAAGCCCCACGAAATGTGCTTTTGAGCCATCATGAAATTTTATTTAAAAAGGGGACATTATAGTTTGCAGTTCCCAAAATTGCTTGCCCTCAAGCAGAGTAGATTATAGATGTTAACTCATCCTTGAGAACTTACAAATCCATGTTCTCAAATCCTTTATAGTTGAATGACATTTGTGAAAGTCAGTACATATGGTTTCTTGGAAGCCTTTTTCATCTCTTTGTGAGATGCACCCACCTTCTCATTCTCAAATGGTTTTGCTAATTGATCCATAGTCTTCTATAGAACCTTTGCAAATATACACAACTTATTTGCTTCCTTTGTCTTTGCAACTATCAATCTTTCCTTAGGTTGATTTATGTGCCAAATGTTCTCAACATCATGCTTTTGGTGCACTTCTTTGATATAAATGGAAGTTGAAAATCTCACACTTGAAGAAACTTCTATCACCCTCTTTTTTCATCGCAATTGATTAGCTAATTTTTTTTGGTGAGTAGTGAGGAAAGCACTACCATAACCTCCTTGGATTCTCTATACATCAATAATTGGTTTACTAACAAGTTTTACCATTTTCACATTTAGTTATGCTATTATCAATAATTTTATAATGTGGATATGTAGCCACTATTGGTTGATAACTATAAGAACATCTTGTACTTATATAAAAATTTCTTGTGTAGCAATAGAAGCCTTCATGGAGAATTTATTGATTCATTATTTAGGAAATCAAGATCCTTAGCTACTAGAAAAGCATCACTACATCATTCATACACATTCTATGAACCGTGTTATTTGTATAATAAACTAAAGAATAAACTCTTAGTCTTCCTTGTGTTTGACAATATCTCTAGATACCCATATTAGAACGTACATGCAAATTTCAACAAAAGGATCTATGTACCTCTTTACATTTTACATATTAAGATGTTTCTCATTTGAGCATTTATGTTTATATGCATGTGCAGCATTTAGGGAGTTGACTTGTTTACCTTAGACACTACCTATATAGGTACAACAAGTTAGCATTATATTCTTGCTTCTTAAGAAATTATTAATAAAATATTATTTCACCCATTATAGGATGTCATGCCAATATTAGAAACACCAACAACTAAATCATCATCCATATAAAAATAGAAAATTGTTGCAACACAATCTAGCATACCATTAACTGTGTGTAGAAGATATCTATTTTCTAGCATACCACCCATCACCATCTCACATTCTTGTGCCAATGGAATTGTAGTTTGGATGATTGCACTCTCTACCCAAATATCATATCTGTAACCAACTAAAATGATAAAATTTTGCTTACTTGAATTATGTATTAATCCATCATTATTATTAAATAGGGGTGGCATTCCACTATTCCTTGCATTTTTCCCTAAGTTGCAATCACTAAATTCTATTATCATTCACAATGTTTTCCTTATGCTCATCTATAGTCAAATTGGATCTTCCTCTTAGCTAGGTGTATAGATTGATGAACTTACTCAAAATAATGATATTGAACTTATTACATGTTTGAATCTTCACATACATCAAAATACCACCTAGATCCCATATCTTTTGCATAACTAATCTTGAAGAAGGCGGTTTGCCATTTTTTATTTTTCTCAAAATAAATTACTATTCAAGTTCCATATCCTTATGTATACATGATTTTGGATTTGAACCAAATGATATTTTTTCCCTTCACTGCAAGTTATACCTTTCATTCTTTCCATTTCTTCCATGATGGTAAGAATGGGATGATTGCCATAAATTTGTACTCTTGTTTGAGTTGAAATCATAGGGGTAACTAGACCACTTACCTTCTTTAGTTGACAAATTTACTTCAATACAACCATCCCTGCAATTAAAAATTTGAATGTTATAGTAAAAAGAAATATTTAAATTCCATGCCTACCAATAGGGACATTCTAAAATTCTATTTTATGGGGTAGATGCTCAAACTTCAAAAGATTATTTTTTATTATAATTTTTTTACATTGAACCTATAATTTGTCTATTTCTCCTTGAATTTATTAATGGAGACAATTTTGTTTGCTAGAAGTTACTAGTATCACATGGTAGAATCTTTCTATTTTTTCTCACTTATCTATACCTTCTCAATTTTCCATAGCTCTAGTTTTGGCCTTTCTTCTTCTTATGGCTTATGCTTTACATATTCTTCTTTATCCCTCTCTTGTAATTTTTTCTTTGGTGTATCTATCACTAGTTCCATGATCTTCTTTGTCTCTTCATTTGAATTTGATTCCTTATCCGACATTACCTCCACAATGTGAATTTCTCTTTTGTCTTGAAATATGCAACTCTACTCCAAAGGTTATTTGCATGAGAAGCAAATTTTCTTTCTTTGAAGTTTATTTTTGCTTTCATCTTTCTTTCTTGTGATATGGGAATTATTCTCTTATTGGATTAAAGGAGGTGTCTTAGGATGGATGACAAATCTAGTAATATAGCTCTCTTGGTGATCCTCAGTTCATAATTTTTTCATTTTCCTTTAAGAATGTTATCTTGGGTTCTCAATCCTTAATAGTTTCTTGTGAATCTGCTTCTTACTTCTCCCCTTCATGAATGATTCTTTTGGATCTTTCTCCTTGTTCTACCCCATAATGATCTTTTGTGTTTTTGGCCTAGGCTCTTTCTCTCTCAACTCTTATCTACTCCTTTGTATTTTCACAAATAGATATTATGTGTTATTCTAATTTTCTATTAGCTTGTCCAATTGCTTCATCAACTCAACCAAATGATCCTTACCTTTTCCCTTTGAATTCTTGCTACTAGTTGGCAAAAGTAGAGTTATGATCTTTTTCCCTATAGGATGGAAAAGTCAAGGCTTTAATACCATTATAATATCCCAATTAAAAATATTGTATATTTCTATTGATTTAACTCCACATAATATGAATGATTGGATCTTAATTCAAATAAAATCTACTGCAATAGGTAATATATTTAATAGAATATATAGAAATGAATTATAAATTCTTACAAAATGAATAGTCAACACAAAAAACTCACAATAATTGATTTCTCCTCTTATTGCAATGGAAAGTGCACTTATATTTAATTCACTTTACTACTTTTGTGAACAACAACAATATTATTATTAGAAAATATGATGAATATACATCTATTAGTTCTACAAGAGCTATCTTAGAATTAAAAACCCTAGGTACTAAGAGAGAGACCTAAAAAGTAGACAAATAGGTGTTGTAGGAGCCACCCAAATAACAACTAAGTGAAGCTCAACTAGAATCATTGTGTGGAATTTCTTGTGGTTGGTTCAAGGGTTTTCATTCACTAACCAACTATGGAAATTAGGGGTTTTTTATCCTCCAATCTCCAGTGATAGACGAATAGGGTGTCCACCATATACAATTAAAATTAATGGATAAACACACATATCACTCTTGATTCCAGGCTTTGATTAAATATGTAACTTTCAAACTCTTTCCTTTTCCCTCCAAAATAAACCTGTAAACAAACCTATTTACCAATGCCACTTTAAATTATAAACTTTATTATAGAACACTCATAACCCCAGAACCTAGATGTTCACAACACACAAATATTATAAAGTCATTTCCTTATTGTATTTCCCTAAGACCCATGGGAAATGAGAAACATTCTTTCAAACCATCATGAAATTTTATTTAAAAAGTGAATATTACACAATCAAATTAGTAGAAGAAAATTATATAATTATAAACTTAATAATAAGTGAAATTAAACAACTTAACAATAGGCAATAAATTGAAAGAGGGAATATATTAGTGAAACTTTAAGTTAGTAGAATTAATATATTGATATTGTTAAGATAGGTGACATTATAATTGCTATCCTAAGTTGATTCATGTGTCTCCACATTATTTGAAAAGTGTTCTAGGGGACATGAGGGAAAAAATATTTATTATTTATTATCCTATGACAAATTGTTATTGCATTCAAAGAGGTGGACCCATAACGGTGACGATTACAGAGTATTTTGAGAGGATATTCCTTCTGGGCATCCAACTTTGTGAGTGGGACCACGTTGTTGTGCATGTCCTTGCATGTTATTTGCATGTTTTGTATGCTCTTGCATGGTTGGGCACCCGGGTTTGCATGTTGGTGTATTCCCTTGCATGACGCTGTTATAGCCGTTAGAGAGTTATGGAGCACTCGGGTTTGACCAATTCTGATTGGCTATGGGTTAGGCACCCATGTGAAAGCCATGTGATTATTTAATATTTTATGCCATTTTTTATGGGTTGTCCACTAAGGGGAGCGTGGGTTTTTCTAGGTGGTTTTGCTTGTTGTTTTGGGATACCATTTGTGGTATTCTCTCCCACAAACTTCCATATATTGGAGCCTTGAGATGGTGGTTTGTAAGAGTTGGTTTGCAGGTTGTTAGAGTGACCAAGTGTTGTCAGAATACAGAGAGAAGTGTTGTATTGTTGCATCTCATTTGAAGATTAATACAAACATTAGATCTCTTTGGGTTTGGAGTTTTTCCCACAAGGGTTTCTCCACGTATATCTTGTATCACTTGTGTTTGACAACTTGTGGTATTGTTGTTTTTGCTTTCGTTGTTGAATTGATAATAACATAATCTCTTTATGGTAATCTTGAATACACATATTTTAGATTTGAAACCACTTTATTAAGTTCATATTGCTTCAAGTTTTAACTTGATTTCCAACATTTGATATCAAAGCTAACAGTTCTGTTTAGAGAGGGACTCCATTTTTTTGAGTGTTGAAGGTTTTTTGGTTGCAGTGGGAGCTTGTGCATTATGGGTTTTACATATTTGTGAAGAAGATTGCAAACCATGGCTTCTACCTTTTGTCTAGATATTGAGAAGTTCAATTGCACTGGTTATGAGATGTGGAAGTTGAAGATGAGAGAGATTAGTGGTTGGTAGTTTCAAATGAAAAGAAACCAGAATCAACATCTAATGAAGATTGGAAGGAAATGAACAAGAAGGCATGAGGAACCATTCGGTTGTGTTTGATGAGAAATAAACAGGTTCAATACTGATTGTTGGGAAATTCAATCTCTATCCAAAAATGACTTTGATGGATGATATACAAAGCTTGGAATACAACAACATGAAAATCTAAAAATTATATGCAAATCTAAAAATTAAGTTTCCTTAATATGAAAATACCATGATTAGATCCATCTTCTTTATGATGCAGAAAATCAACCAACATATCATGCTTGTAAACACTACCTTATGTGAACTTATAACATCAATTAATTAAGAATAATATCAACATAAGATATTAGCAATGAGAAATAAATAAAAAACAAAAGAGCATCACATAACACAGGATTTATGTAGAGAAACCCTTGTGGGAAAAGATACACCAAGAAGAGAGGCCAAGTATGCATTATCATCAAATAAATGAGATTACAATACAACCACTTCCATTCTCCTATTTTCCTCCAACATGGTAGAACCTGTGTACTTGCGAAAAACCTCCTTAGGCCTCCACTTGTTCTTGTTCCTACAGAGTAACACTACATTCAACTGTTCCTCTCTTATTCTACATCCAAGAGGTTGATTTTATAGATGTGTGAAAACATCTAATGCACCAAACAAGGTGCCCAAAGATGACCCTTCATTCCAAACATCCCCAACCTTTGGATTACCTACTCAGAATGCAAACGGACATGGGTTTTAGCTCCAATAATTTCCCTCCAACTTGGACACCCAAAACATGATAGATAAACATTACATTAATTGTAATAAATGATAGAAAACCAAGTGACATCTATTGCCTCTATCTAAGCACCTACCTGGTGTTAAAAAATGAGGTGTTTTCTTAGCTTAATACTTTGTAAAACTTTAAAATTGCTGATCTAAGTAAGCTTTTTCTTTGTTACATATATTCTTTGTGGGTGATTCTCTTGATTAATCCATTTTACTATTGTAGAATGTAGACAAAAGTTGATAGAAGAACTAGAAAGGATATTAGAAAGATTACACAAGATGTACCGCAGAGAAACCCTTTCGGGATAAAACTCCACCAAGAATTATTCTATTATTCAATCTCTGAATTACAATAGCTTCAATTCTTGCTTGAGAATGCTTCTTTTGTCTTTACCAATCTTCTTCACACCTGCAAATAATAATTATGAAAACTCTCTTCAACTTGAATGAGATATAGAGTCAATATGCAACCTTGTAATCTCCAAAAGGTGATAATTACAATGCACAAGCTCAAGCCCTTGAAAAGGTACGCCATATTGCTTCAAGTTAAGTTATTCTATGAAGACTAAAGCTTACAACATGTGCTTCATGCATTTGGGCGTCCCAAACTCAAGCTACAACTTATCCTTCACTTTGGTGATAATTCCAAAGCTCTTTCTCAAAGTTGGTGCCCATAAGTAATCCTACTTAACTGAGCCTTTAGAAATATCTTATCATGCAAGAGAGGTAAATACAAGAAAGCATCTTGGGCGCCCAAGTTGGCTCCAGGTGATTTCTAGTTAACCGAAACATTTACTCAACACCATTCATGCAAGAATGGTCATCCCCTATTAACTGGAGGTAGTCCCTGTTATCTGCCATACAACTCAATATTATTAGCCATGCATTCCAAGTTAACTGAAGTTAACTAACATACAAATGAAACTAATTGAAGACAACTTAACCATAACTGAACTGAACTAAACTGAATTGAATTGAACTGAACTGAACTAAACCAATTCTGAACTGAACTGAACTGAACTAATCTGAACTGAACTTCAAGCATGCAATCATCAAACCCTAACTCCTAGGATATTTACATGCATTCAAAAGTGTTAACTATTAATCTGTATAGTTAATTGAACACAAGGTGAGTGTCACCTTACCATGTGGGTGCCCCATGTGCCCCTATTATTTAGGAACCCACTATGGATGCCCTCACATGATTCTTACATTTATAATTAATTACAAATGTCAATAATCATGATTATTTCATCAAATATTGATCTCATCCTAATCTTAGTGTTGTTAAACACATTCCAAGAATCTAGGAGATACATGAAATAATTAATGTTTAGGATTTGCAATTAAATGGCATCCTATTTCCGACATTCTCCCACTTGACATTATACATTGCAATTATTCTAAACAAGGAATATTAAATGTAAATCAAGTACATGACTCAAGGCCAATGGCCTTCCTGCACCGTGAAAACTTATCTGTAGGAACTGGCTTCGTAAGATAATCTACAACATTAATCAAAGTGTCAAATTTTTCAATTAATACTTTCCCACTCTCAACCATTTCTCGCACAAAGTGATACTGAAAATCTACATGTTTAGTACAAGCATGATACATAGGATTTTTGGCTAAACAAATAGCACTCTAACTATCACATTCAAGCCTAACTTGCTTGCAATTAAAACCAATACCTGACTCAAGTCTCTGTAACCAAACTGCCTCTTTAGAGGCATGTGTGGCAACCATGTACTCTGCTTTTGTGGTGGACAAAGAAACCGTGGGCTGCCTCTTACTCATCCAACTAACTGCAGATCCAAACAAAGTGTACACATAACCACTTGTCGACCTCTGACTTTCCAAATCTCCTGCCCAATCTGAATCAACAAACCTCTGTATGTTCAATGATCTACTCATAATATCAATATTATTAGAACCATGATAAACTAAATAGTACTTTGAAGTCCCTCGTAAATATCTAAACACCCTCTTAACATAAGTCCAATGTTCTTTACCAAGGTTAGACATAAACCTACTAAGAACTCCCACTGCTTGTGCTATATCTGGTCTCGTACAGACCATTGCATACATTAAACTACCAATTGCACTAGCATACAAAATTTTAGACATTTCCTCAAAATCAAAATCAGATTTAAGACTCATATCTAAACTTAACTTCGTGCCAACTGGTAAAGGAATATTAACTAGTTTACTATCCTGCATGTTAAATCTTTTCAAAATAGTATCGACACAATTGATTTGACTTAAGCAAAGCTTTCTGTTACCTCTATCTCTATTGATCTGCATACCGAGGATATATTTTGCAGCCCCTAGATCTTTCATCTCAAATGTGTTCGAGAGTTGTGCTTTCAATTCTCTGATCATTACCTTGCTGTTACCAATAAACAACATGTCATCAACATACAAGATAATAATTAAAAGTTGATCATCAATAATTTTTTATGTAAACACAATGATCTTCCTCACTTCTAACATAACCAATTTTTAATGCGAAAGCATCAAACTTCTGGTACCACATTTTGGATGACTGTTTCAATCCATATAAAGATCTCTTTAACCTACAAGCCAATTCTTCTTTTCATTTTACAACAAAACCTTCAGGTTGCTTCATATAAATCTCCTCATCAAGATTCCCATGCAAAAAAATAGTTTTCACATCCATTTTCTCAATTTCAAAATCATAAGAAACAACAATAGATAAAAAGAATCTAATAGAAGTTAATTTAGCAACAGGAGAGAAGATTTCATTAAAGTCAACTCCCTCTCTTTGGGAGTATCCCTTTGCTACTAATCTAGCCTTGTACCTTTCAAGATTACTATTTGCACTAATCTTCTTTTTAAAGATCCATTTACAACCAATGGCCTTTCTATCTTTGGGAAAAATCTCAAGATCCCATGTGTCACAAGTATCCAAAGATTCCATTTCCTCATTCATAGCTTGTGACCAAAGCTTCTTCTCGTCTGAGGAAAAAGCTTCCCTGTAAGAACTGGGTTCATCATTAGTACTCATTAAAGCAAAAATACAACAGAAATTAGGTGGGCTATACCTATCAATGAGATTCCGTTGTCTTGTGGATCTCCTTAAAGGAGTTTTTTCTTGTTCCTCAATATGCTCATCTTGAGCCTCTATTTCAGAAGAACTCTCTAAACTCTCTTCTTGCAATTCATCCACTTGTTCTTCAACATGTGCATCTTGTTGCTTCTCAGTATTTGTCTCAAAATGCACTGTTCGAGAAGTATCCTTCTGCTTTGGTTTTTCTTCTCCTGAATAAGCTCCAAATTCCTTGAAAATAACATCTCTAGATAAAGAAACTTTTCTTGTTAGTGGATTCCAAAGCTTGTATCCTTTTACATTTTCACCATAACCTATGAATATGTATTTTTGTGCTTTAGGATCCAATTTAGATCGCTTTTCTTGAGGCATGTGAACAAAATCCTCACAACCAAAGATCCTTAAATGTGCAACACTAGGTTTCTTACCTAACCACATCTCATAAGGAGTTTTATCTTCAATAGATGAACTAGGGGATCTATTGATTAAATAACAAGAAGTACATACCGCTTCAACCCATAAGGACCATTCAAGCTTAGCACTACTTAACATACTCCTAGCTCTTTCCATTAAGGTTCCATTCATCTTTTCTGCTACTCCATTTTGTTGATGTGTATATGGAGTAGTTTTCTGTCTCACTATTCCTACATGCTTACAATAATCATCAAATTCCTTAGAACAATACTCACCACCATTATTTGATCTGAACACTTTTATTTTATGATCTGAATATTTCTCAACCAAAGCCTTAAATTCCTTAAACTTATTAAACACATCAAATTTGTTATGCATAAAATATATCCAAGTGTATCTTGAGACATCATCAATAAATGTGACATAGTATCTAGATTTTCCAATAGAGTCAATATCCACAAGACCCATTACATCTGAGTGAATAATCTCTAATAATCTTGTAGCTCTATTTGTACTACTAGAAAATTTAGATCTAGATTGCTTTCCAAACACACAATGCTCACAAAATTCATTTTTTCCAATATTATAATTAGGAATACCGTCAACCAAATTTTTATTAAGAATGGTCCTAAGCCCTTTTTCACCTATATGGCCCAATCTATGGTGCCATAGCATACATGTATTTTCAGCTTCAATTATATTTGATAAAATATTTACATAGGAGGTATTCAACTTAAACAAAGTCCCAATCCAAGATCCTTTAGCAGCCACCATATTCCCTTTCACCAATCTGCAACCACCCTTTTCAAATGTCACATGCATTCCAAAATCATTAAACTTAGAGACAAAAAGTAGTTTTTGTGCAAGTCCTGGAATATGTAAAACATCATTAAGGGTTTTAACACTACCATCACTGAAACACAATTTTACCTCTCCTTTGCCAACAACCTTTGTTGTGCTGTTGTCTGCAAAGAAGAAATCTCCTCCATCATATGTAGTGTACTTAGAGAAACACTCCTTTCTAGGAGTCAAATGATAGGAGCAACCTGAATCAAGAAGCCAATAGTTATCAACAACATTATTAGAAGAAATGACTAATGCATCATTACTGCCATCGAATTTTGTTGTAGAAGCATCAATACTCTTCTTCTTTCTCTTACAATCCTTTTTGATTTTTCTAGGTTTTCCACAATTCCAACACTTTACCTTACTCTTACCAGGGGTTTTTGACTGTCCTTAAGACTTACCCTTTCCTTTCTTGTCTGCTTTAGATTCCTTTTCTTTAGGCCTACCTCTTACAAACAAGGCATCTTGGGAGCCAGTTTTAGATTTCCTCCTCATCTCCTCTGATAGGAGAGTAGGAATGATTTTTTCCATCTTTGGATTTGCACCATTACCACTAATTGAAACTATTATATTTTCCCTTGAATTTAGTAAAGAGCAAAGCAAAAAAATGCATTTATCCTCATCCTCAAGCTTTACATCTATAGATGCTAACTGATTGAGAATTAAATTGAAAGCATTTAAATGTTGTGCTACTGAATCACCATCTTTCATTTTCAATGAATATAACTACCTTTTCAGATACAACTTATTTGTTAGACTCTTTGTTTGATAAATATCTCCTATTCTTTTCCACAATTTATATGTACTAGTTTCCTCTAAAACATTTAAAAGAACAACACCAACAAGACATAATCTAATTGCTCCTCTTGCGTTTTTATCTAACTTAGCCCAATATTCATCTGAAATAGTTGTAGGTGTCTTTGTCTCATTATTAACCGCTAACCACTGATCTCTTTCTTCAAGAAGATCTTCCATTTTTAATTTCCACATTTCATAGTTAGAACCATTGAACCTTTCAATATCTAACCTTGAATTCATTGTAACAAAAACTTAAATCCAAAATCAACAAATTACTAAAATAATAAGAGCTCCCACTAAGCCAATAAATCCTTCAAACTTTAAGAGAAAGGCGTCCCAATACTCTACCCAACCTCAGCTCTAATACCAAATGTTGAAAAATGAGGTGTTTTCTTAGCTTAATACTCTGTAAAACTTTAATATTGCTGATCTAAGTAAGCTTTTTCTTTGTTACATATATTATTTGTGGGTGATTATCTTGATTAATCTATTTTACTATTGTAGAATGTAGACAGAAGTTGATAGAAGAACTAGAAATGATATTAGAAATATTACACAAGATGTACCGTGGAGAAACCCTTTCAGGAAAAAATTCCACCAAGAATTATCTTATTATTTAATCTTTGAATTACAATAGATTCAATTCTTGCTTGAGAATGCTTCTTTTGTCTTTACCAATCTTCTTCACACCTACAAATAACAATTATGAAAAATCTCTTCAACTTGAATGAGATATAGAGTCAATATACAACCTTGTAATCTCAAAAAGGTGATAATTACAATGCACAAGATCAAGCCCTTGAAAAGGTATGCCATATTGCTTCAAGTTGAGTTATTCTGTGAAGACTAAAGCTTACAACATGTACTTCATGCATTTGGGCGTCCCAAACTAAAGCTATGACTCATCCTTCACTTTGGTGATAATTCCAAAGCTCTTCCTCAAAGTTGGCGCCCATAAGTAATCCTACTTAACCGAGCCTTCAGAAATATCTTATCATGCAAGAGAGGTAAATCCAAGAAAGCATCTTGGGAACCCAAGTTGGCTCCAAGTGATTTCTAGTTAACTGAAACATTTATTCAACACCATTCATGCAAGAATGGTCATCCCCTGTTAATTAGAGGTAGTCCCTGTTATCTGTCATACAACTCAATATTATTAGCCATGCATTCCAAGTTAACTGAAGTTAACTAACATACAACTGAAACTAACTGAAGACAACTAAACCTTAACTGAACTAAACTGAACTGATTCTGAATTGAATTGAACTAAATTGAACTGAATTGATCTGAACTGAACTGAACTTCAAGCATGCAATCATCAAACCCTAAATCCTAGGATCTTTACATGCATTCAAAAGTGTTATCTGTTACTTCGTATAGTTAACTGAGCACAAGGTGAGTTCCATCTTACCATGTGGGTGCCCCATGTGCCCCTATTATTTAGGAACTCACTATGGACACCCTCACATGCTCCTTACATTTATAATTAATTAAAAATGTCAATAATCATGATTATGTCATCAAATATTAATCTCATCCTAATCTTAGTGTTGTTGAACACATTCCAAGAATCTAGGAGATACATGAAATAATTAATGTTTAGGATTTGCAATTAAATGGCATCCTATTTTGTTATGTTGGCACCCTTGTTGGTGCCAAGAAATATCTCTCCGCTATAATATTTGGGAGTCAACATGAAAGCAAGAAGATGGAGTAGGGTGGCCATTTTGTTCCACTAGATTGAACACAAGCTGATTGCACCTCTTTAGAGAAGGTTTCTTCAAGCTCTTGCTCCTTTGAATTTATGATAGATTTCATCTTTTGAATAATTGATTCAATGCCATCATAAACCTCCCCCAAGCATGGATTATCTATGTCAATAAAAAGAATCATACTTATGATGGGCTTGGTGAAACTACAAAGATATTCCACATGATCCCACCAAGTGTCATCTAGAATTATTTTCTTTACATTTTCTTCTCTCTTAGTGTTGGATTGATTCCACATGGACCATGATTGGTTGATGACCATACTAGAAAGTTCCTCTCCTAGCTTCACAAGCCATCTTTAGATGATTGTGTTGGATGCAAATCTAGTCTGAGCAACAACCTATTTGAAAATGAAAAAAAATAAAATATAAACAATAAAGAATGCATACTTAAATTTTCAAAAAATAAGAACATAAAATTAAAAAATTATATTGTTTGAATTACCCAATGTTCTAGTCATGAGAATGATCTAAAAATGGCCTGCGATATACAATTAAGTTGTATTCAAGCCTTAGCTACATCAAATTTATTGAGGATTAATGACACTCAATAAGTCCACCAACCACTTTATATGGGTTTGCATGGTTGCAAGATTTATGTGCAAGGATATAGTATATATTCAAATATGAAAAATTAGAATATGATTATTCTTTTCTTTAATGTTAGTTGGAGGAACGTTTTTGGTGAGTACAAACCCACATATGCATGGGTGCAAGTTGTTTCCATGATTCTACCTCTTTATTGCATTGTAATTTGTAGAGTAGAGATGTAATCTTGCATACAAATTTTCATATGCAAATTAACTTCATCACCTTGTTGATTTTAAAAATTTATCTTTTTCCTTTTGAAGATTTTCCTTCTCTTTGAAAACCAACCTTTCATATAATTTTTTTTAGTCATTTTAACATACAATTTAGTATAGACCAAGTATTTCCCAACAACTAAAATGATATTTGACATCATTTAATATTTTCATGTAGAAACTTGGAATTTTTTGAAATAGATTGTCAAAATTCAAGAACAACATTTATAAAAGCTACATAATTTCTATGAAAATATGATTATAATAGCTACATAGCTACTATGAAAATATGTTTGTGGTGGTTACATACAGATGTAGAAGGTCGAGCATAATATTTTTATTATGATCTCAATTTTTTGTATTAGTAATCGAGAGTCAACAGTTTACAATGAGTATCAGCAGCTTGCCACCGTACAACATTTACACTACATTTTGGGAAGCTTCAGTCCCACAGTGGAAAAGTATACAAAAACAACACAAAATGCTTAGATATTACACTTTACAGCTAAAGTATTTATCAATCGCCCGGCCTACTAAGCATGGACTCGAGGACCAAAAAAGGTAATGAAAGCACAGTTATTATCCATTTCTGCCTTCCGACTCCTACTCCTTAGACCTGTCGACACCTGCAGCCATTTGGCACTCAGCTTCCAGAACTTCTCCACACCTACCCTCCTCCCTGCTGATAGTCACTTCTCCTTCCTTTATTAGCTTCCAGAACTTTGTCATTGATATCTCCAGGTACAAACTAACCTGCAAAATAATGCTAATGAATGTGAGTCTTCTGGAAGACTCAGTAATCAATCTCCTAGTTCCCTTATATTTATCATCATTCCTACATTTCCAAATATACCACAGAATTTTTGTAGATAAACAGTCCCAAAAAGTCTTATAATCCTTTTTAATTTTCAAGTCATTAAGTAACACTTTATTGCACATTTAAGCGTGTCATTGTTGTCCCAAATGTTGAAATCACTGCAAAACATTTTCCAGATCTCTTTTGCATGCATACAATCAAAAAGGATGTGATTGATAGTCTCCAAAATTCTGCAGATGCTACAAAGATCCACATCATTGCTGTTAAATTTAAAATATGATTATAATAGTTACAGAACTACTATGAAAATATGTTTGTGGTGGTTACATACAGACGTAGAAGTTCGAGCATAATATTTTTATTATGATCTCAATTTGAAACTCTTAGAAAGGAGAAATAACACATATTTTTTTATTTCCTCAATTTTGGAATACCATGAAGATGTCATGGACATGGTAATCTTGACCTAGAAAAGGAAAAATAAAAAGAAATGCCTACTCCTCATAATTGCTTGACTGGAGAGTTTAAAATTAGTTACACTATAAATTATGAAAGGAGATAATGAGTCAATAAGATATGCACGATTTCCAACTAAATTGTAGTATTTTGATTACATACATAATATGGGATTTCATTGATTAAACATTCGAGTGTAGTATGCAAATAAATATGCATTCAAATTAAGAACATATATAGTACAAAGTTTGTAATTATTTGTGAAACGATCCTTCCTTGCTCTTTTAGGGTTTTTCACCTAAAAGGGGAAAGATGGGCAAAATGCACAATGTTTTAATCAAGATTAATGTAAGGATGGGGAAATGGATGCGAAGTGTGTGTGGATGTGTTTGAATGCTTACAAATGCAAATAAATGAATGTAAACTAATCTAATGCAAGATGCTGAAAAACACAGTGTTGATTGCAAATATGAACTAGAAACCTAAACAAATGAAAACAAAAATTGATGAAACTGAATAGAGTGCACCTGAATGTAGATTACTATTGTTGGAAGGTTCTGGAATATTCCATAAGTCACTATTAATGGCCATTGGGACTGATTTTCCACAGATGGTGAATCAGTCCTGCTTTTGATGAAAAGTTTTGGAAACAAGTTTTTGACTGTTGGGAGTTGAATTCTAAAAAAAAACACTTTTCAGGCCTATAGGTGGGACTAATTCACCATGCATGGCGAATTAGTCCTCCTGTACGAATCTGCAAATTCTAGAATTGATTATGTGGGACTAGATTTGCACTTTTGCTTCCTATAGGTGTCCGCTTCCGAAACTGTCGTATTCGGGTCTAAAAGTGACCTTTTGTTGATATTTTGACTTGAATAATGGAGAGATGACTTGAATGAATTTTCAACTTGATCTTCAATGATCTCCAAGCTTCCAAGAGACCTAAATCTGTAAACAAACAAGGAGAGAAGAAAAAATGTTGAATGTTAGGGCATGGGGGTTTGCCTAAGTCAAACCCCTTTTAGGTAATTAAATCAAAGTGATGAAAGAATGGAATGAAACATGCAACAATGGAGTTGATTACCTTTCCATGATGGTTGATCTTAAATTTTTGTAGTAATGGAGGAAGATTCAGCCCTTGAATGTCCTTAGAAGCTTTCTTAATGACTTGCAATAACAAAGCCCTAAGTTGCTTGACTTCAGATAGAAGATTGGTGGATGAATATATGAATTAAGTTAATGGATGAATGGATGTGTGTGAGATAGGAGATGTAAAATGAGAAGAAAAACAATTATTTATATATATTTGTGCCTTAGTTTACCATTCATACCTCATCATAGGCTGACATCAAGTGTTTTTGAATAAAAACCTAAGAGGAAATTTTTAAAATTTTGAATTTGGAGCCAAGGGGGACTCATTTGCCACCCATGGCGAATGGGTCCCACCTAGGACCTAAAAAAGAGTGTCGAGAATTAAGTTATATTTAATGTTGTTTGTTAGGTTTACATTAAAAAATACACTTAATATAAGCATATGAGGGCATAAAGGGGTCAAATAAGTCATAAGAAAGGGATAAATAGTGAAGTGCCTAGAAAAGCGTGAAATTTTATTACAAGACTTTACAACACTTCAAAATAGAACTTAATGATGAATAAAAAGGTGATTTTTAGGTGAATTGTAATGAATAGAGTCTAGAAGAATGTGGAAATGTCTTACAACACTTCACAACACCTTCACAAGACGTCATTAAAAGCATTTTATTTAGTTTGCAAAGGTCCAATACTTAGTGTGGATGCATAAAATGCCTCACAACACCTAAATCAAGCCCTCATTAAGTCCAATTAATCTCATGTCAAGCAAAGGATACTTTTTTCTATGGTACAATTAGTAATTTATATTTAATGAATAAAAATCCTCACTAAAAAAATCAATGAATATGATAAATTTGCATATCTAACATAATAATATCATCACACACACAGAAAAAAACTTGAACAATAAAATTTGTGTGAATTATAGAAAAAATTACCATTAGCTTATTTGTAATACAATAACCATAATAAGGTTTCAAATGATCATTTTTCATAATTTCATTTCTCCTCTAAACATAAAACTATTCATAAAATAAAAGTACATAACACTATTCATCATAGAAACATAAAACTACTTAAAAAAATTGGGGGTAAACACTTTTGACTGAAGCTATGAACCAATGCAACTAGATATAGGGGACCTCATCCTTGACAAGAACACTCAACAATAGCATGTTACACCCTTAATATTAGTGTACATACGGTTATGAATAGTCAACTTGTGTTATCTTAACTCTTAATTAAGTAATATTATCATTATTATATTGTAATTTAGTTAATTAAAGGTTTATATACAGTTATTTAAGTCAAAATGGGTGATATCCTAGACATAAATAAGGTACATATAAGATTATTTCATTATCATACTGGGAATTGTGTTCTCATTGGAGATATTTGGAGGTTTTCCCCCTCCAAGTAGCTTATTATTCTAAGTTATTATCAAGTATTTGTAGAAATATTTCCCATCATATTCTTCTATTGTGCAAGTTATTTCATTGCAAGTGGTATTAGAGCATGATCTTGGCATTGTAGAGGCTAGGTGTTTTCTTAATATTGGAGGTTATTTTGGGAAGCAAATATCTTAATATTTTGGTGATTTTATTTTTATTTTTAAATAGTTTTTGAAGAAAATATTCAAGAAGCTACAATCTAGATTTCAAAGGAATTGGAGCATAATTGAGTGATTTATTGCATAATTAGGGTTTTTACCCAATTTATTTGGAAAGTGCATATCTCAAAAATAATATAAAATTGGTTCTTTATTTTTAGTGGGTTTTTGAAGAAGTAACTACAACACAAATTTTAGAGAAATTAAAGAATAAATAAGTTATTTATTGAAAAACTAGGGTTTCCAAAAACATTGCTCTCAAGGCTACAAAACAACTAATTTTGAGACTTTTTTGGGAAAATGTGACCTAAGCCTTGGTAAGTTACAGTCAAACTTTTAGATTATTTTGAATTTATTTGTGTGATTTATTTCAAAATGATTTTATATCATTTTGATGAGGCCTGCAATAAGAGGAAAAAAGAATGCTACCACATTAGATAAATCTTCAAATAATGATGAGGCATTAATTGAGGATATTAACCCTAATGATGAAATCAACTTGAGGTCAAGTGTGAAAATTCATCAATTAGGTTTGAGATAAATATTTTTTTTAAGAAGTTGGACACAATTATTTAGGGATGAAGTATAAGGTCAAAGATTCACCTAGTAAGGTGGAAAACAATTAAATTTTGGACACAAATTATTTGGGCTTGACTAAAATTTCAAGAAGGATCATTCCTTTAATAATCCTATGCCTAGGAAATTCATACCTAAGTTGGATATGAGAAAGTTTGATGGCAAGGATCCAACCAATTGGCTTTTCCAAATGGAATAATTATTTGATCTTTATCATGTTCCCAACCAGTAGAAGGTGGCTATACTATCATTATACTTGAAACTAGGCCAATTTATTTGGTACCATTAGTTATGTGATGAGAAGAGAAAGAAGGATTTTTTGCTCACATGTGGTCAATTTTTCAAGGGGAACTTGGTACCTATTATAGAGACAACCTTATGGATAGATACTTCCGCCAAATCAGGTAATTAAAGCAAAAAAGTATGATCAAGGACTATGTTCAACAATTTCAAACACTTTGTCTAAGAGTGGAGAATATGACAAAATAAAATTTAAAATAATTATTTCTAGGTGGTTTAAAGGATCACATAAAATATAAGGCAAGGTTGTTCCAACCACAATCTTTGTCACAAGCAATAATAATGGTAAGACAAGTTGAGGAGAAGTTTTTGGCCAATAGGCTACAAGGGATTGCAAATGTAAGAAAATGGAAATATCCTACACATTCATTACCTCAACCTATTAGGTTATCACAACAAAATGAAGAAAAGAGAGCACAAGGGTTGTGTTTCAATTGTGACAACACATATCTAGTCAAGGAAATAAATGAAGTGAAAATAAATTGCTTTATATTGAAGGTCCGCGCGAGGAAGAAGAGGAGGAACTAATATTAGAGGATGATAGGGAGTCATATGAGGAAACACATGATTCCCAACCAATCATTTCTTGTCGAGCACTCTTAGGTTTTAGCACCCCACAAACCTTGAAGGTAGTGGGTTTCTTAAAAGGAAGCATAAAGTAACAATGTTGGTCAACTTAGGTACTCATATTTTCATCAACAAAAAGTTGGCTAATCATCTATATTATTTTATATATTCAACTCTAGAGTTTGAGGTCTTGATTGTAGATGGTGGTGAGTTGTTAGTTCTAAAAAATACCATAGCATTAAATTATCCATGGGAGATTATCACCATGATATCCCAATGTATGCTATCTCCATGGGTATAAAAAATATTATTTTGGGATTACAATGGCTTAATACTACTTTGGGAACAATTGAGATGAAATTCCAAGAACTATTCATGAGATTTCAATTAGACAAAAACACAATAGAGCTGAGAGGGTTGAAGGAAAAATCTCCACAAATGGTAAGCTCTCATCAAATGTAGAAGTTGCGTAAGAAAATAGTTGATGGATTTGTGGCCCAATTATGTTTATTAGAAGTCTATCAATCTCATGCTCCCTCTCATCTAGGTTTACAAGAAATCATTTATTGTCACTTAGTGGTTTTTAGAGATATTCCTAAAAGAATTCCTCCTAAGAGGGATTATGATCATTACAACTAGTTCCAAGGAGATAGACACCAACAACAAAGATACATCCATTTTTTCACGTTTCTTGTTTGAAGAAGGTAATTGGGAATAATATCCATACTCATACAATAGTACTAGAGCTCAATGAAGAAGGGAGAATCATATTAGAACCAGAGTTCATTCGTTAAAAAAATACAAAAAAGCTAAGACTCAAACACTCACTGAGTATCTCATCCAATGGAAGAATTTACTGGTTGAAAATGCCACATGGGATGATGATCAGTTCATTTAGAAGCATCCACACTTAATTAGCATTGAGGACAATTCTTATCTAAAGAGGGGGGCATATTATACCCTTAATATTAGTGTATATAGGGTTATTAATAGTCAACTTGTGATTATCTCAACTTTTAATTAAGTAATAATAATATTATATTGTTAGTTAGTTAATTATGTCAGCATAAGGCTTATATAGGGCTATCTAAGTCAGCATGGGTGATATCCTAGGCATAAATAATACATAAATGGGTGATATCCTAGGCATAAATAATACATCTATGGGTGATATCCTGGGCATAAATAATACATATATGGGAGTTTTATTTCATCATCATATTACAAATTGCATTCTCATTAGAAATATTTGAAGGTTTTCCCCCTCAAATTTGTTTGTTATTCTCAGTTATTATAAAGTATTTGCAATATATTTCTTATCATATTCTTCTATTGTACAAATTATTTCATTAAATAACACCTTAGTAGGGGTTTAAACCTTGGTGGCAAGAATCACAACACCACGATTATATTCTAATAAATCTCATCCAAACTACTTTAAAAATAAAAGTTGCCTAAAAATTAAAATTAAGAGTATATTCTTAAGTCGCATCCATACAACAAAATTCATCATTTACAAATAAGTTCAACTAAAATAAAAAATAGCTTGTTGTGGGATTATTTAAAAATAAAATAGCTTTGTCTCAAATGAAATAATTTCACTCTAGATATATAGTTCGCTTTTTTTTGACAAATTTTAAAAATAATTAGATTATATGAGGAAGAAAAAGATAAATCTATGTTATTTATGGTTGGACGCTTTCCTTAGATAATCCAGAGACTTCATTCTCCATCCAATCTCTAGTGGTTTAGCTCTCATTGTCTAGTGACTTCTTTGTCTTAATATTTTGTTTCTAGCATGATCCATTAAGACTTTGAGATGTGATCTCTTCCACCCATTTTTTGAAATATATTTAATATTTTTTCGAATAATAGACCACACACTTATAAAAAAGTAACCAAAAGATTGTAATAGGATGGTGAAGTGAACTATAATTGTCCACTTCCTTCGGCAAAGTATATCAGATGTTAAAAACTACAAAGGCCCTTTTCTTAGTGGGACCTGCAGGGCACAAATGTGAAAATAAGCAAAAATGTAGGTGCTTAGATACTCGTTTTCGACATAAGAAAATGATGATGCTTCAGATGTAGGTTAGCTCGCCAAAAGAGATTGCTGCCTCCATTTTCAAAAATGAAGGAAACCATCTCCAACAACACCTCCACCTACAAATACAAAGGTAGGGCGAAGTTCCAGGCATCTTAGATTTGTTCATTGCATTCCCTCACACCTGTTATTATATATCTTCCGTCTTTAGAGATAATAGTTAGTAGGTTCTGGAGCCTAGCTAATTTGAGCCCCTAGCTTTGATTTAAAGTCTGGATGTGAAAGTTATGATCAAACAAATATAACAGTCTGAATGGAAAATATGAAAAAAATGCAGTCATTCCATTTTGAAGGGCCTTGCAATCTTCAAAAACCACTAACCTCGTGACGAAGGGCCAGGCTTAACCGACACACTCTTAAGTAGTTGACTGCTTAGGTGGCTGGGTCCATGTGGGGCCCTCTTAACCCATGCTTTTTCATTTCCCTTAACCCAAGCTTTTCAAATCTCGGCTACAGTTCAGATTTCCTGTTCCCATTTCCGTACCAGTTTGCAATTTCCGTTTCCACCATTTGAAAGGATTGACCGTTTGAACATTGGGTTTTAATTTTAGTCCCATATTCATTCCTTACAAAGAATACGATCAATGCAACTCTTTATATCCATTTTACAACAAAGAGCGATATCATGGAGAAATGTAGTAAAAGATAGAAATGTTGATTTTTTTTTGCTTTGATTTGTATATAGAAAGTAATAATTATTTAATTAAATAATGTGTATTTTAAAAATTAATATTTTTATTTTTATATTGAATATTTGCTAATGATTAAGATTCATATTTAATAACATACTACTTATATTTAATGATACTTATTCAATAACATATTTTTTATATTCATTAAAAAAATATTACTTATATATTTAATAATATTTTAATGAATATTACTTATATTTAATAATGTTATTGTATTTAGTTATAAAGATAAGATTTATAAGAGGAAATATTAAAATTATACATAATGTTTATATTTAATGAATATTACTTACATTTAATAATGTTATTGTATTTAGTCATAAAGATAAAAATTGTATTTAATCATAAAGAAAAAATTTATAAAAGGAAATATTAAAATTACATATAATACTTATATTCAAATTCAATGATATAAATATGTTATGGGTCATATAGATGAGTCATCTAGATGTTCAAAGTGTTGTAGGTTTAGGGTTTGATTTTTTTTCTTAATATGTTATGGGTCATATAGATGTTCATTATTGATAATGTTTAGAAACACCATTATGAAATCTACTAAATTGTGAGGCTTCATTATCTCGTATAGATCCCTAGATGATAAGTAAATGTCTCAAAAAAAATCTTTGGTTCATATACATTTTTAAGAGATTGAACTAGTGTGCAAAAAGGAAGCCGATCTACAAGACTCAACTAGCAAAAACATGATGCTTAGGATCTAGTTGCCTTGATCTTCTAATATATGAACCTCAATATAGATTGATGATGTTTAATAATACTTTTAAGGAATGTGCTAAATTGCAATGGTTTTATTCTCCCCAATTAGACCCTTAACTAAACCAATTCCATGACTTAGGAATAATGTTAAAGGCATGATGATATATGTTATGATAAACTACTATTACATTACTCTCAATGAAAGTTCTCTTTTGATTAATCTCCTAATACTCTTTAATAATCTTAAATGGTTGAGTGAATGTCTTTAAATAATATGTAGCATGCAAATCAACACACACATGCACTAGGTAAGCTCACAATGGCTAATGGGAGGGTGTTTCCAAGATTTAAAATTTGAATTTTAAAAGTGTAGTGTTCAAAATTACAAGTATGGATGATCAAGGTCAAGTTTGCACTAGTAGATCTTATCTAAGATAGGGTAATTCCATGAGATAAATTTACACAAACATTTGCCACTTGTAGACTTATTATTGCAAAAAGGACAATCTAGGACCAAAGTGTGTCAAAAAATAATGAAAAAGGGATGAATATATCATTAAATTTTTCTCCCATATTGATGTGCATGCAAACTTATATAATGGTGCATATCAAAGTAAACAATATATCAACAAATAGATTATTTAAATATTTTTAAATACTACAATGATATAGATTTACTTAAAACATATAGTTCATCATTATATTCTCCTCCCAATAATAACGCCACCAAAAACATGCAAAATTGAGAAAGCATGTAATGAATAACATCCATCAAATGTTTAAAATAAATATGGGGACTTAATTTATATGTTAATTTATTATAATTCGTTACTTAACATAAAGGTTGCACTTTATATTTATAAAAGGCATTTCATATTTATATTTATTGTCTTGACTTTTGAATTTAAGTTTGCAATTAAAAAAACGAAAAAAGGTTGGAGTTGCATTATAATTAATGTGATTATAGGATATTTAAATAAGGTTCTTTTTTCACTTAATCCCTCCTAAACAAGTGGAATTAGTTTATGGATTTCAATATTGTGTTAACTTTTTTCTTTGGCTAGAGTCAATTTTAATTGTGTAAATTATTTTATCTCTTTAAGCAATATATTTCTCTTTATGTTTGTTGGGCACTTTTAAGGTTAGCCAGTTAAATAAGCTTATAATTTTTTTGGTTACATAATAAGGGAAATATAAAACTTTATACAATCTTGAGATTTAAAAAATATTGTTTCTTTTATATTAAGTGGATTTTTAAAGCTTATCCCTAAGCAAAGTTAAAATTGATCTAGTCTCTATTATTAAGAAATTTTATTTAGTAATTTTAATATTAAGTCTTTTGGATCTACTTTTTTTGGGTCTATTGTGAAAGACTTGGTGATTTATTAAGGACTTTTAAAGGGTTAGGAGGTCTTCAATTAGAGAAAAAAATAAATATTTGAGATTTTTTTCATTGTGTTGGTCAATGAATGGTAAGAGTTACCTTCTTGCTTCTACTAGGGCATGTTCATCTAAAGCTAGGTCTTGTAAATCTGTCAAGTATATGAACAATATTTTAGTTAATGAAAGCATAATCCTTAAGAAACCTTTTAATTTAATTCTAGTATACCTATGTAATAGAAAAGAGCTTATTCTATGAATTAGTAACATTGAGCCTAAGAAGCATTTTTCTTAAGTGGGTGTTTTTTATTAAAAAAATAAGTGTGTGCATTGTCATTTTAAGTAAGGATTTTAAATCTTGTTTAGTTTATGGACATGTTTGGAGTATTCTTTTAGTGTCCCTAAGCTAAGATTTTCTAAACTTTCTTTCACCCTTTTCAGAATAGAAGTGCAAACAAGAATTTAATTTGTTTAATATTTTATTTGGGAAAATAGTTAGTTCCCCACATTTATATAATTCCTTTGAAAAATTTTCTATTGAGATTCTATAGTTTTAATGGATTCCTAGGAATAATCATGTTTCTCAAGGAAAAAATCATTTGCTCACTAGCCTTTCAAGAAAGTCAAATTTACTAAGGTCAATAATGTGGGGTTATAGTTGCATATAAAAATAGGAAATACATAATAAATTTTATTGATGATGATCCCAAAGCTCTTAGTAACCTCAACCCTCACACGTAAGGTATCTTTAATTAGTTATCCTTTGATAATGATAGTTGACATAGTAGAAAGATGTGATTATTAGTAGTGATGATCATAATATTTGAATATTGCTCTTTGTTTTGAGCACCATGTGGATACTTCTATTTTGAAGTTTGTTTGGAAGAATATTAGTTCTAATATTCTTGTGGATGGCATTGATGTTCTATCTTATTTTCATTTGGGGATTCTAAAGAGGCTAAGAATGATGTTCTTCATCATGTATCTTGGTTTGTTATTAATAGTCCTTCTCAACTTGTTGATTTTATTCCTATTAAAGGAATAAAATTTAACAACTTATAAAAATACATGAAAATGACGCAAATTGCAAGGCTCAATGCCTATTTTGAATAGTATATTGTAAAATATGAACTTTAAAACAAAATAGGGTAAAGTAGAATGCTTGAACTCTAAAAAAATAAAGAATTTTTATCTTTTGCATTAGAAATGCCTTCAATTGTAGGCCCACCCTTTATTTCTTCTGCATTTCCATAAATTCAAAATAAAATATTTTTTTGAGAATTTATATATATTTTACAATCAAGTCATTTCTAAAATTGATGATTTCTATCTATATTTTAGACTATTTAAAAGTTTTTTGATTTAAAACTTTCCCCTTAATCAACACTTGAGCATTTAAATCTATAATGATAGTCAAGTGAGGAAGATTTTGATAATTTATCTCTTATTCTTCTTGGAAATCCTTAGTTAATTAATATTTTTTTGTTCAAAGGCTTGAATTTACCCAAGAATTTGTAGCTTCAACTATCATTTTACATCCTTTATCACTCATCTCATT
Organism: Sequoia sempervirens; assembly: GCA_007258455.2. NCBI lineage: Eukaryota > Viridiplantae > Streptophyta > Pinopsida > Cupressales > Cupressaceae > Sequoia > Sequoia sempervirens. Next base: position 93,505,327 of record VDFB02000015.1, read on the forward strand.
ATTTCAATCCTTTGTTACTTTATCAATACATTTCATTTTCTCCAAAGATGATGCCTCTACATAAGAGATGATGATTATAGAATTAATAGACCTAGCTACTATTTGTAAGGGATGAACTAGTTACTTGATATATGCTTGGACTTTTGCAACTTGATCCTTTAATTTCTTCTTGGTCTTTTCAACCTTCTTCATTCTTGACACAATAGTAGAAGTGATTATTTGGACTTCTTGAATTTTTTTGTTCTCTAATGTGTTGTCTAAGATTTATTGTAGTTATATGGTATTCTTCATCTCATAGGTCTCTATCATTTTTTTCAACAATAGGATTAACTATTTCATCTATCCTAGAAATTGTAGCTTCCCTTTATTTGTAGATAAACCCTTTGCTTCTTGCTAGCTCTACGTGTATGAATAATTGATATGATGCTAGAAAGATCTTAGGATGCAATCTTTACTATTGATTACCTATATATTATATATTTAATTCTAACAAAATAGACACCTATGAAAAAGAGTCTACCATTTGTTGTTGTCATTGTGGTCATATAAAATAAATATCTGGCTAAGATACTTCTTTACTCACTTGCTCTTTTTCTTGACCTATGATTTTATCATCTTTTTCTTTCTTTTGTGGAGTTGGAAGTATGAATGTTAAAGGCACATGGAATATCTTGTTGATTATCACCAACTTGTTATTGTTGAATTGGACCTTGATCCTTATTGACTTGTTATTTTGTTTGCTTATCTTGGATATTAGTATCCTTATTATCTTGTAAATTAATGGGCGCTTTTATTTGTTCACCTTGTTTTTTCTTTATAATCCTCAAGGATCAATGGTTTAGGCTTGTATCCCTATTATCCTTACTAAGATGTAAATGTTAGAAGATAAAAGTGTGAATACTAATAATTATTTTTTTGCTAGTTGATTGTTACAACTATAGGTTTAGGCTTGTAAACTAATTCTACTTTGTAGACACATATCTAAATCAAAGCAAAAAACATTTTGTTTGTGTATTTTAAAGCATTTATAAAATCTAGCCCTAAACCTCTTAACACTTTAAATAACATCTCCATCTACATCTATAATATGTTTGTATCATTGAATTTTAAAATAAGCATCACATTAAATTTATTTAATTTTAATATTAATTCCTTCATATTAAAATAATAAGTCATAATAAATAACATTTTTTCATTAGAATTAGTAACTAAATAAAATAACATCATTAAATATATATTTTGTTAAATATAAGTAATATTCATTAAAAATATTAAATATAAATTATATATTTTAATAAATATAAGTTATAATCATTAGAAAACATTAAATTTATAAATATTAACAACTAATATTAATATTATTCTTTAAGATTTCTGGATAAACTGTGTGCATTTTTTTACATCTATGTTTCGGATCATACTCCATGATCCATCATCAGGATGAAGGCAGAAAGAGAGAAGTGAAAGATGAGATAGCAGACTTGGATATAAAGGAGAGGGGTTGAGAGGGTTGGGAAGCGCAAGACTCAAAAAAATGTGCCAATATGTAGTATGGTATAACATAAACCACAAACAGTTAAGAACCACAATATAAAAAAAAAAACCATAAAAGAAAGGATGATTATAAGTAATTATAAAGGAGAAAGTAAATTATATAAAGAAATAAGTAAATTGGCAATGAGTTGAATAATAAAATGAAATAAAAGAAGGGAAAGGGGCAAACTTAGAAACAAAAACGAGGGTACAAGAGAAAGGAAAACAAAAGGAACAACACATTATAAATCAAAATAAAGAAAAGAAAATAGGCCAATAAATTTAGAGATGTTAAAAAATAAAAATAAAAATAAAAGATAATTAATAGGGAGATATTAAAATTAAAAAATACCATGGAAAGAAGGTCTACTAAGTAGAAAATTGAAATAAAGAAAACATAACCTTAACATGAGCAAAGAAGAGAATTGAAGAAATGAAACAGATTAATTATAAAAACCAATAAAAAACAACAGATGAAAGAGTATAAGTCGGACCAAAAGAAGGAAAATAATAATTAAAATAATCAAAAGAGAAAAGGATAATCATAAGAAAAAAAGAAAAAAGAAAAAAGAAAAAAAAAAGAGACCCCATAATAATAAGGACGGAGATTAATGAAAAGGTGAAATAAATCAAATAGGAGAAAGCCTAAAACAAAAGACGGAAATAATGTATTAAATATTAGGGGTGATAGAAGAAGAAAGTAATAAGCGCAACAATTGGAAATAAATGAAAGGAAAAAATTAAATGCACTGAGATAAAAATGAAAATGAAGGTTGAAGAGAGAACAAAATAAAGACCACAAATTAAAGAAAATGACCAAAAACAAAATAAAAATTAAAAATAGAAAGACCCGAGAAATAAATTGGTAAACCTAAGAGTGATTAAAGAAAAGTCCAAAAAGGTTAACAGCACAAGGAAAAAAATAAAATAAAATAAAATAAAATAAAATCCACATGAAGTGAAAAAAATATTAAGTGAAATAACACAAAAGAGAACAATTAAATAACGAAATAAAGGAAAACGGGAAAGGAAAGAGAGGAACACAAAGGAAACAATAAGTTTAAAACACAAAAAGATTAAAAACAACAATTAAGAAAAATAAATAAATGAGAAAAAACCTAATAAACATATAATTGAAAAAATTAAATATAGGAGACATTGAAATAAAATGAGAAAGAAAGGGAATAATAAAGGAAAGAAGAAAAACAACCAAGGTAGATTCACAACACAAAAAATAAGGCAGAAAAAGAAACCAATGACAACAAAAAACATAAAGGGGGATAATTATTAAGCAAAAATAATAAAAATGAGAACAACTACAACCAAAGGAAGATATTAGCCAGATTGAACCTAGAATTTAAAAGGGGGAGTTAAAATAAATCAAAGAAGAAATACCTGAAGCAAGAAAGGATTACAAATCAAAAGATTAAAACAAGCATTAAGGGGAAGTAAAGAAGAAAACCAAAGAACGCAAGAGCTAATAATAATAATAATAATAATAATAATACAACTAATAATACTAGGGATAACAACAAGCAAGGGAGTGGGAGGGGAGAACAAAGGAGGAGTGTGGTGGGGAGGGAAGAGGTGAGGGGCAGGGAAGGGTATCGGGGAAGAAGAGGAGGAGGAGCAGGACTGACTAGGAGAGCGAACATTGAGACTGTTTAAAAGAGGTTTCCAAGAGAAACTTAGAGTCCATCCCCCATCTCGGTTAAGGTTGCAGGGATGATTATAGATTTCAATGGCTTCTTTAAGTTTCCTCTTAAAGAATTTGTCTTCTTTGACAAGGATTTTGGTGTCTTCTAAGGTAATATGGTGCTTTGTCTTAGAGGAGTGTTCAGCTAAAGCTGATTTCAAGATGCGTTCATGCCTTATGTCAGCACAATGCTCTTTGATTCTTGTGTTGAAGGAACGACCTGTTTCCCCGATGTACGGGATGCCGCATGAACACATCACTTTGTAGACACCGGATTTGAGGAAACGATCTTGGGGGTCTTTAGGGGAGGGAATGCGATTTCTTATTGTGAAGATGGGCTTGAAGGTGGAATTGATACCCTTTTTGAGGAGGATCTTAGCAATTTTGTTGGAGACACCCTCAACATAGGGGAGGGTGGCCAGAGGAAGAGAGGGGTTGTAAAAGGGGTTAGGCTTGAGGGTGCGTCTAGCTTTGGCTTGGTTGATTGCCCTATTGATTTGCTTCCTTTTGTAACCATTTAATGAGAAAACATGGGTAAGGTGGGCCAATTCATGGTCCAGGTGTTCATCATCACAAATTATGACAACTCTAGAAACTAAGGTTTTGAGGACCCCAACTTTTTGGCTTGGATGATGGTGAGAGGAAGCATGAAGGTAAAGGTCAGTGTGGGTGGTTTTTCGAAAGACAGAGCGAGATAAGGAGCCATCTACTTTCTTAATGAGAAGAACGTCAAGGAAAGGAAGTTGGTTATCTATTTCAATTTCTTTGGTGAAAGAGATGTGAGGAGATAAGTTGTTTAAGTCTGAGTGGAATTCTTCAAGTTTCTCACGACCATGAGGCTAACAGATATTGGTGTCATCCACGTAACGTTTCCACCACTTGGGTTTGAAGGGGAAAAAGTGGAGGGCAATATCTTAATATTAATTTTTAAACTACAAAATATTTTAATTAAGTAATTATTACTTAACATACAAATAAATTAAGAAAAAATACAATATTTTATACTTAATATATACAAATAAATTAAAATAAATATAAAATTTTAATATTATTAAATATAAAATAATAATTTGACACGCTGTGCAAAATACCACGTACTTATCAATTATCTTCTATCATTTTGTCCTCGAGCTCACTTAAAACTGTAAACAGGGTTTCTTGATATAAAGAGCGGCATTGATCCTATTCTTTGTAAGGACGAATGTGGGACTAAAAGTAAAACCTAGCGTTCAAATAGTGCAGTCCTGTCAAACGGTGGAAAGGGAAATCACAAACTGGTACGGAAACGGGAATAGAAAATCTAAACTGCAGCCGAGATTTGAAAAGCTCGGATTAAGGGAAATAAAAAAGCATGGGTTAAGAGGGCCCCACATGGACCCGGCCACCTAAGCAGTCAACTGCTTAGAATGTGTCGGTTAAGCCGCCCGTTGACGAAGTTGTTAAACCCTAGCTTTGCGTACCATGAAATTAAATTAATATTTAATAAAAGATTAACGAAAAAATAAAATTGATATTAAACATTTAAAAAGACTTTTAGCTTTTTAAGCGCACGTTGCCCCAAAGTCCAAACACTTTGCTTCGCTTGAATGTCAAGCAGGCTTTTGGCCCCGCCACACCAACTTTGCTTTTAACTTTTTTGAACATTCCAAATGACTGAAACAACTGACATGAATCAGCAGGATTGTACAACATTCCTCACAATGAACATTCATGGATTAATTTTCCTACCCTCTTATTTCCATGTCCCCCAACTGAAAATAGTTTATCATAACGGTTCAATCTGTTTTGAATTGCTTCCTTCACATGATCTTGGAAAGCCTCTTGCCACTCTTTTCTCTTTATATCAATATTTTTCAATATGTTTTCAAGGGCTTAGGTAAATTCACTGCAATTCATTGCAGGAAAATTTATCGTCATAACGAATTCATTTTAAAGAAAATTCACCACCAGCAATTTACTGGCTAATGGCATTATCATAAATCAAAATTTCTAATTGTATATGCAGTAAATTTTCCTATATAATTGCTAGGGATGAATTTTCCTAATTTCAAAAAATTTAATTTTATGAAAAATTACATAAACAACAAAAAATAGATAATAATACAATATTTTTATGCATTTCGAATCAATATTTTAGATTACATTTTACAATTGTTCTTCCTGAAACGTGGATTCAATAAACATATCTATGAGAGAAAAGTACATGAAGGAAACACGATTGATCTGGGCAAAATAAACTTAATGGATTAACATATTTTGAAGTACGAGTAGAATGAAAGAGATAATTCATGGGCCATTTTGATGAGCTAAGGCAGCCTTGTTGGAGTGTGTGGGGCATCTAGGATCTGGAGCTGTGCCTCGGCAGTTGGCATGTGAAGCATCACTTTGAAAGAAGCTACGTGAACTAGAAGCTCCTTCTCTATACAACTTGTAGCTCGTTAAGCCATGCACCAACATTACATTTAACACAAGAAGCAGTACGACCATTTTCCTAAGCATTGAAGAGGGAGAGTACTTAATTAAATCTATTGCGCGTGTTACAAATAAATAAATACTTGATACATATCATTGCATTCAAGAAAATATTTATAGGCGTTAGAATAAGCCGGTCCTGGGTATATTGTATTCAACAAGTATGGAATAAACTCTCAAGCACAGGTTTACTGCATTTTATCTAGATTTGGAATAAAAGCAAGCGTGAGAAGAAAGGCTTAGCTGATGCATGTGGCCCCACCTACCCCCTCTACGTGGCGAGCTGCCATTTCTATTTTTATCTTATTTCGGTTCTCATCGATCTTCATATCACGTGCACTTATGATTCCCAGATAAGTCCGCCCAATCCCTTTCACCTACCGTTTTCCTCCAACATCCATCTTCTTGTAGACCCCACATGTTTCTTCCAACAATGACCTGGTCAACAATCTCTCATGTGTATGCACAATTGATCTAGTTATTGTTTATGGTTTAAGTATCACATTCTAAGTTTTGATTTGTTTAGGTGTCTTATTAGAAATCTCACTAATAGGTAGATTTTGTTGGAAAAATTAATGTAATCATATATGAGCTACTTAAATAACTCAAAGCTTAGAGTGTGTTGTTTAATATTTTGGCTCAAACATTACACTTTGAGCTTTGACTTGTTTAGGTGGTCCATCTTAAGTCACACTAATAGGTGAGCCCTATTAGATAAGCTAGTTTGATTTTATATGAAACACATAAACAAGTCAATATTAGAGTGTGATGATTAACATCTTGGTTTAAAAATCACACTCTAAGTTTTGAGGTGGCGTCATCTTAAATCATACTAATGGGTGGATCCTATTGGAGAAGCTAGTGTGATTTTAGATGCGCCACTTAAAAAAGTCAAAGTTTAGAGTGTGTTGTTCAACATTTTGGCTTAAACATCACACTCTAAGGTTTGACTTGATTAGGTGGCTCATCTTAAATCACACTAATAGGCAGACACTATTAGAGAAGGTAGTGTGATTTAGATGAGCTAGCTAAGTAAGTCAAGACTTAAAGTTTTCTTTTTAAGCTTGCCCCTAGTTATTTGCACATAACTCTCTTTTTTAACTATGGACAAAAACTTGAGATTTGTTTTAAATTTATTTATCTGGCACAATTGAATTAGTTATTTATTCTTTGGAATCCATGAGTTGGGACAATAATTCATTATTGAAATTTGAATGTCTTATTATTTTGTATATGATTAAATTGTCTTTATAGGGTTGGTGGACCTAAAATATGAATGGAAATTTCATTGATTAGTGCATATTTATGGGTTATATTGCCACCAAATTCAAAGTTTTTTATTATCCACAAAAATCAGAAATGAAATATTAGGATTTTGAATTGTGCTTTAACTTTCAAATATTATTATTCAAAAACTTAGAATTTTTTCATTTTCTAGGAAATAAATTACCTCACCTTGACATTGTACAAAACTATATTACATAATTGATTATCTAGAAATGAGTGTCAACCATCACATGGTTTGAAGTTTTCATTCAAAGTGCTATGAAAATTTGGTAGTTATTTATCCTATAAATAGTTTGTTATTGTCAATTGTCATAAATAGTATAGAAAGTCTCAATTGAATTTACTAGTGGTGGATTGTAACATTGTGCTCTCTCAAAATAGTATTAATAAACCTTTCCATTTTGTAATGAATTGATAGCCACCTCTTCTTTATAGTGATAGTACAGTCATTCTTTATTGGTTAGTCACATCTACTGAATTAACATGTAAGACATATTAATATTGTAATTTCATTTAAAATTATAAGGTAAATTATTATAGACCTACAAATAGGAAAAACCAATAGTTTTACCTACTTAATGTGGCTTGTACAACTTATAAGATTATTAATCCTTTGTATCCCTCTCCTTAACCTATTCAAAAGGTTAAGAAAACATAACTCACTTCTCAATTCCTCACCAATGAGAAGGTAACAAGTGTCCCTTCTCACCCAAAAAAATTCAAAGGTCAACAATCTCATCTTTAAGGAGATAAATGAAACAATAAAGAATATAAGAGAAATATCTATAACTCATAACCATTAAATACAAAAATACATATAGTGGCTTAGACAAACTATTATTAAAGGCCCTTACAAAATTACATGTATATGCCATGTTAAAAGCACATGGTCTTCAAATATCTCCTTCCAAAATCATAAATACACCTCTAATAAACATACAAAAGTATCCAATCTAAATGGCCAACCAGGGATTTCTAGAAGATTTTAGATTCTTTCCAACATATTATTTTCATTCATAAGTCAAAATTTGCATTCAAATTAAGGAAACGTCATTTTATGATGCCACTAAAGTTTAATATCCATAAAAATTTAGTTGAAAATCTAAACCTCATCACATTTCCATTAGAGTTAACCCATAATTATTACCTTAAAACCATTGCAACCTTATTGGGATTTAATAGATTATTAGTCACTTGATTATCATTTCTGTTAAAGGGGTGACTATTAGACCATTACACCTTGTTAGTCATTTCTAGGAATTCCTTTGGTTTTGGATGTATGCATTTATATAAATTCAACATTTACCTCCAAGAATCCTCCAACAAGGTTCTCAAAAAACATATCAAATATTTTTTTTCGATTTATAGATATAAATACTGGCCATAATTTTTTTCTTGATTATAAGATTGTTGCCTCTAGCAATGAAATTATCCTTATGAAAATAGTGGACCATGTGTTGATATCGCCATTCTCTAGTGGGGAGGGTAGGACCCCTTTGAATTGACCCTCAAATTTCATCCTTGATCTTGATGCCTTTTAGAAAAAATATGAAAAATAAATGGTTCTCATTAAGAACCACCCTTGGTGCCATGTGTAGAGATCCATGGACGAATTAGATTGATTAAAGATGTGTTTTAGGCTATGAATTGTTTTATTCTTAATTTTTGGTGATTTAGCTATTTCATCTCACTTCAATGGTTCTTAATCTTATGGTGGTAACCAAGTGTGAATTATCCTCTTAACAAATCATATCTTATTGATTTTATTTTAAAATGTTTCAATATACAAGTGGTTTGGTCTTTTATAGTGTAGGAGTTGATGGTGACTCCTCAACACCCCCAAGATCAGTTGTGACCAAAACCACTTCCACAAGAGAGAGAATGGCAAGAAAACTTGCTTCACAATGCAAGATTGATTGATTGCTTGAATACAAATGTACATGAGATGCCTTGCTTATATGGGCAAGGTTGAGAGATAGGAATGAACATGATGTTGAAAAATGTCCTAATCTTATGACATGAGACAACCAACAACCTAATCACCTAGGAAATGATGCATCCTAGCTAGATAAGATAAGTTCTAGATAAGCCAACTAAGCCTTCTAGAAAGAATCTTTTACCTAAGTAAACTTAACCATGTGAATATGTCCCCTAATTACCTAGTGAATGAATAAGCTAGGTACAAGAAAATTATTCACACGAACACCCCCCCTTAAGTGCAACTTAGGGAGAAGATTATTATGCAAACTGTGCAAAGATTATGACTATGGGTCCCGACTACTAGGCCATGTTAGGTACCCATTTACAATGCAAATGATGCAATCTCTCACAAGCAGAGAAAAGGAGAAAACCCTGTGGGACAAAACTCCTCTCCAAAAGAGAGAAACAAAACAAGACAACATGATGTATGGAGGACTCAAATGATACCCCCCAAGGACAACATGCATCATGTATATACAATTAAATACCCCCCATAAGAAGGAAGTAGAGAGATAAGATATCCCCCCATGATGAAGAAGCTCCAAAGTTGATGAAGAATGCCTGAAAACAAAAGATGACCCAATGTCTACAAGCAACACATCTTCCCTTAGGAAGAAACAAATCCATAAGCTGATGATGAAGCCACTCCATGTCCAACTGAAAGGAGGAAGCATGAATGCTCATGTATGCCTCTGAAAACTGATGAAGATCCTCCAAGCTTGAATGAGCCACAACAAAATCATGATCAAACTGAACCAAGAAACATGACAAATCAAGTGAAGGAGGAGACTCATGAATGTCAATCTCCAAAGACAAAGAAGATGGGATAACAGTTGTACTGAAACTGTCATCAAAGAGGAGAGAAATCCCCTCAAGTGTGTCCTCCAAATCTGTAGTATGAGACTCTATGAACAAGTTAGAAATCCCTATCAAATACTCATCCCACAAAGCAAGATTTGAAAAACTATGATCATCCTACTGAATAGAAGCATCAATGGCTGAAGGAGCAGGAGGTGGAGGAGTAGGAAGCTCAGTACTAGTCTCTAGAATACCAAGATGTAGATGACCAAACTTCTCCTCACTATCATGGTTCACACTCAATGAAGTGTGTGATGCAGTCAAAGGAACATTATCATCTTCTGAAGCAAAATGAGAAAAGGAATATACACGAGATGCATGATCAACCATCCCAATAGCAACAATATCCCTAGTCTCCAAGTCCCTTATGTACACCCTATCTGGAGTGAACTCAACTGTTTTACCTTGACCCCCATGAGTAATTTGATAAATAGAAAGGAGATTAGTGGACAAGGAAGGAACACAAAGTACATCATTGAAACTCCCTTCCCCATATCAATAGAACCCTTCCCACTTACCTTCATATATGTATTGTTACCCATCAATATATGAGGTGAATTACAAGGCTCAAAAGAAGAGAACATATCCATAGAAGATGCCATATGATGAGATGCCCCTGAATCAAGAAGCCATCTATGAGATGCAAGACTTGTAGAGGCCAAGAGTGCTTGTCCTTTCATCTTGTGTAGCCCAGAAGTAGATCTTGTGTCCTGTGACTGAGATGGAGTTGCCGATTGAGATGCAGAAGAAGAAGTAGCAGACACTGATGAGGGCAACTTAATGTTATTCTTTTGAAGAAGGTGTGTTAGTTCATCAATCTTCTTATTATAACATCTATGCTCATCATGTCCTAATCTTTTGCAATATGCACATTTTGACTTCTTCTTTTTAGATGATTCCTCTTTAGAAGAGGATGTAGACTCAGGAGTGTCATGTGAAGGAGAATCTTTACCTTGCTCATTAGACTTGGGTGCCTTGTTCTGCTTCTTACCTTTGCCACTTGAATCTTTTGTCTCCTTTGCAACAAGAGCATGAGATCTAGAAGACTTCAATGTGCCTATGTGTACCAACTTTGCTTGTTCCCTTGTGAGTTGAGCTGCAAATTCATCAAGAGAAGGCATTTTGTATGCAGTGCCAAGAGCATCCATTGTAGCATAGAAAGTAGAAACAAACACTGAATAATCAGGACCAAGCTTAGCAAGAATAGAAAGTATCAACTGTTCATCCTCTTTAGTGACCCCACAATTAGATAACTGCAGTCTAAGAGAATTGAGCTTAGAGAAAAAGTCTTGGACATTGTCAAAATCTGAAGGATTAAGACCCATAAGTTCATTCTCCAACTTAAATTTCCTCATCTTATCTGGCTTACCAAAGAGACTCTCTAAAGTATTCCAAGCTTCATTAGGATGAGTGCAAGATGCAACATGATATCTAAGATCTGGAGAAATTGACAACTTCAAAGTACCAAGAGCTTCATCCCTTCTATCAAGCCATTTTCTTTTCTCTTTTGCTCCTGCAGGTTCTGGATCTTGACCAAATGTGATTCGTTGCAACTTTGATTTTAACAATAACAACTCCATTTGAGATTTCCACTCATGATAGTTATATGGAGTTAGAAGTACAAATTTTGTCAAATCCATGATACAATGAGATATTACAAAAGAGGAACAACAAATTTCCCTCACAATACAAGATATCAACCCCTTTGTCCCAACAAGATTTGCACTTTTTTTGCAAATTTACAACAATATATCCCAAGCTATCAAATCAGCTACAAACTAAAAATATGAAAATCTGGAAAAAAATCTGCAAAATGTGCATGAGTAGATCTGAAGTACTCCTGAATACCTTTCTGATGCCGTAAATTTGGAGAAAATCGGAGATCGGAGCACCAAGATACAAGCTCGGAAGCAAAAAATGATGATCGGGCTTCAACCTGGAAAAAGAGGCACAAACTGCAAAATCGCTGCAAAATATCTGCACCACTGAAAAATTCAGATCTCCACCTTTCCGTCGATATTTCGTTTGAAAAATTTTGCCTCCGTATGCGAAAGTTATGAAAAAATGAAAAAAATGCCTATAAAAAGGCACTTGGGGGGCAAATACATAAGGCTAAATTGGAGCAAAATTTCGACACCCAGGGGCTAAAACACGGTCATTCATATGACCTTGGGCAGAATCCGAGCAAAAAATAAATATACTGCCTGCTTGTATATCCGTCGGCCTTTTGCAATTTATACAAAGTTTTACAAACAAACCCGTCGGCCTTTTAAATAAAATAAAGCTTTTAATACATATAAATTGTGATTGAAAAAAAGCTTCGTACCATAAGCCGACGATGTTGCAGCTCGGCCAAGTACCCGACCGATTTGGGAGGATGTACGCCGACGGAGGAGGGAAGGTAGGCAGGCCGGCGAATAGTCAGGCCATTTGATAAGACAGCCTCCACAACGCCGATGAAAAATGAGTATGTCAGATCTCTGGCTAATGAAGGCAAATAGCCGCCGACGGAGTTTTCTGACAATGATTTAAATGAACAGCTGACAGATATGACCAAGTACCCACAGACTGATGACAGTGGATGCCGATGACCAGGAACCCTTGGACTAGGACAGCCAATGAATGTCGAGGCCGATGCAGATAGCATACCCTGCCTAGAGGATGGTACCTTGATGGGGCCAAAAGCTCTGCAAAAATAAAGATCTCTTACCGCCGATGACGATAAGGTACGCAGACGGAGGAATATACCCAGGCACTGATGTCTTTATGGCCGATCTGACCACAAGTGGCTTCAATGCATGCCAACAGGTCAGCGACAAACTAATTAGTCATCGACTTCGTACGCTGGTCGGGCAATAAATGTCCCTTAGATAAGAGAGCCCGATGACAATACAAAAAATTGCAGATAATTTTTGCCGGATTAAATAACAAATATTCCCAAATATAATTTGCCCGAATACAAAATTTTGAATAGCCCGAAATAATTTTTTCCCGATTAACAAATAAATTTGCCCCAAATTTAATACAAAATACCACAGAAAATATTTTTCTGAAAAATATTTTTTTGCGAAAATGAAATAATCGTACCGCAGAGAAGGTTGCTACAACAAATTTTTTTTTGCCTCAAAAACAACTTTACCCAATATAGGCGAATTTACAGTCAAAATTCGTCTGCGGAGCCTTCTGAATTCAACCGTGAGGCTATTGAAACCCCAATCTGCATCCAGCAAAAATCTTCAAGCCAAAATATCACCCTCAGATCTGGGAAGAAATCTGCAACACCTGGAGAGCTCTGATACCATGTAGGAGTTGATGGTGACTCCTCAACACCCCCAAGATCAGTTGCGACCAAAACCACTTCCACAAGAGAGAGAATGGCAAGAAAACTTGCTTCACAATGCAAGATTGATTGATTGCTTGAATACAAATGTACATGAGATGCCTTGCTTATATGGGCAAGGTTGAGAGATAGGAATGAACATGATGTTGAAAAATGTCCTAATCTTATGACATGAGACAACCAACAACCTAATCACCTAGGAAATGATGCATCCTAGCTAGATAAGATAAGTTCTAGATAAGCCAACTAAGCCTTCTAGAAAGAATCTTTTACCTAAGTAAACTTAACCATGTGAATATGTCCCCTAATTACCTAGTGAATGAATAAGCTAGGTACAAGACAATTATTCACACCAACATATAGGTCCAATAGACCTTGTACAAATCTTAGGGGATGGTAAAAATCATTAAAAAAATTAATCAGAGAAACTGCAACATTCAAGAAGGTGAATTTATAGAATTTACTTCATAGAAAATCCACAATATGTGTCAGGATATATTTAAAGTTCATTACCATTGGTTGCCACCATAGATTTATAGTATTTAATGTGTAAGTGAGTAATTCCTTTGGGACATAGAGGCATTTTTTGGTGACAATGAAGTAGAAGTGCATGTAGGTGCAATGGATATGGGGCATTGTTATAATTTGAGTCCTTCATGTTGGAAATAAATATTAGTTGGCCTATCAAACTATTGCATCAAAATTGTGAGGAAAAACTTTGAAAAACTAGAATGTTTAATTTTGAACTTCACATTCCCCAATATCTACATGGGTGTGATGTTTTATGACTATCATGTTACAATATAGAAACCTTCAATGTACAGGCCAAAGAAGCCTTGGAAACCATCAATGGTCTATTAAACCATTGTTAAAAATTAGATTCAAAACCATGGTCCAACTTGAGTTCCCCTTTCAAAAGTAACTCCTCCAGAGTAGAATGTAACTTTCAAGTTGACTGCTTGATTCTTATGACCAAGAAAGGTCCAAGTAACTCCTACATGCTCCATGTGGGTACAATTTAATTGTCATCATTAATAATGATTTTACAATCATTGGCCACATAATTGACATTTAATATCCTTGTGATCTTTTTGTGATAATGGGAATAATTGTACAATAGTTAGATGTAACATGTTTTGAATGGTTATTAAACATGTCTAGAATTTCTACCAAGCGTGCTATTGGAATATACCAAAAACTAGTTCAATCTAGAAGGTTCTTTATTTTCTATTTTTTTTCAATACACCACTCTAGGATAAAACCAAATTTATAAGATAACCATTTTTATTTTCTAAATAGAATAAGAAAAATATTATAAGAATATTGAAGAATGTTTTTGTTGGAAGTTTTTCAAATGCTGTGGTTGTGTTGCTGATATGTGGTTGTCATTGATGTCAACAATATTGGCATTATTGTATTGAAGGTTGTATATGTCGAAAATATTGAGAAAATTGTTAAAAGAAGAGTTGCAGGTTGCCAGTCAAACAATGAAGGTTATGAAGGTATTTTTTTCTATATATTGAAGATCAATTGTTGTGGACTATTTAAGGGTTTATTGTTGAGAGTATCTAGTTCATCTATTGGAAGTTTCAGAGGTCCATGTGAAGAATTGATCATGTTGTGTTCTGACAGTGTTTCCATGGGTTCTGTCAGTGTTCTTGATTGAAGTTTATGTGATTCTGATAATTTCTATTGTTGTGGATATTTATCTATTAGTTCTTTTTGTTTATGGATGCTCCTAGATCATTCTTTATCATTGTTGTACATTTGCGTTGATCGGTGTGCTCGTGGTCAAATATTTTTCTTGTGCATGTTCAGGTTTTCATGTTCTTGGCCGACATGATGGTGGTAACGTGTTGCAGATCCTTGGAGATTGAAATTTGAATGTTTGGCGTGCTCTTGGATATTTTTTTGGGTCACATCATTGTATTGGCCGATAGTGTTTAATTCGAATTGAAAATTTAATTGTTAATTTGGGATGACATTGTAAATATGTTTTATTTTTCTGGCCGACTAAGTGGTTGATGTAATTGTTAGGATTTAGGTGTCATCAAACCTGTAAATCCTTTAATTTATTATTCTCCTAAAGTGTTTTGTACATTTACCCATAAGAGGTGAAACTGTTTGACCAACAGTGGTGAAAGAGACAATGTAAATGCAGTGTTACCATTACCATTTGTCCTTTTGGAAAAGGGAAAAATAGCTAGGCGTCCCACCTTGGAATCTTCTAAAACAAGGTTGTTGGGTCAAAATAGGGTGTTGTAAGAGCATCTATGACATGCATGACAGTTGTCATAAGATGCTATGACAGTATGACAGATTCCTATGACATAATATGCTATTTTTGGACCCCAGGCACCCATGCATGAAAGATGCTTTATGACAGTTGTAAGAGCATCTGTAAGAGGTTATTTTTGGTATTTTTTGACCATTTCAAGGAGGGAGGCATGGGTTTTTCTAGGTGGTATTGCTGCCTATTGTTTGGTGAAACCATGGTGGTTTTCATCCTCACAAATCTCTATAAATTGGGGCCTTGAGCTAGAGTTTCTCAATTCAATTTTGCAGGGTAACAGGGTGCTACTGGATTTACAAGGAATGACAAGAGAAGTCTATTGCTACATGCAATATTTGAGATTATCAGTAATATACTTGCCTCTCTTTTGGTGGTTGAGTTTTTTTCCCTTCGGGGTTTCTCCACGTAAATCTGTTGTTGCCTGTGTTATGGTTTTTTCTATCTCTCTCTCTCTCTCTCATTATTTCTTCATACTAAGGCTAAAGGTTATTCTACATATTTCAGATTTGCATTCATATTGCAAGCTTTCTTCACCTTGATTATCAACATTTGGTATCAGAGCTAATGGTTCTGTTAAGGAAGGGACACTTTCCTTTTAAAGTGTTGAAGGTTTTTTGCTACAGTGGGAGCTTTTGTGTTGTGGGGTTTGCAGATTTGTGAAAGATTGCATACCATGGCCTCCACCTCTCATCTAGATATTGAGAAGTTCAACGGAACTGGTTAAGAGATGTGGAAGTTGAAAGTGGAGGATCTTCTTGAGGAGAGAGATTAGTGGTTACCAGTTTCAGTTGATAAGAAGCCATCTATGTCAACCTTGTCAGATGAAGATTGGAATAAGTTAGACAAAAAGGCTCGAGGGACTATTCGGTTGTGTCTCACAGATTCTGTCCTCCTAAATGTCTCTTCATAAGACACGACATTCAAGCTTTGGAGGAAGATAGGTGAAATCTACCAAACTAAGATTTTTCTAACAAGTTGTATCTCAAAAGATTTTTATATTCATTAAAGATGAAGGATGGTGAATCTATTCCTGAACATTTGAATGCTTTTAATTTGATTATAAGTCAGCTTGCATCTATTGATGTTAAAATAGACGGTGATCCCACAATAGTGGTTTACAATTTTTGGCCAAACTGGACACTGAAATATATATTTTTAACTAAATCTTCACTTTCGGGCACCTATAGCAGCTAAACCATGAGGAATTTGAAGATGATGCAAACTAGAGTTTTGTGGAATTTTGTCTATAGATTCTAAATATATTTTTTTCAAAATTTTTGGAATCAGATTGCACTTCTTTTTCCATCTCCCTCGAAAACTAGTCTTTCTCATAAAACAACATTTTTAAAAAGTGACGCTCACTGTATTATGCATTACTTTTTCTCCATGAAGGATTAAATTGTAATTCTTTCAAATTTAGATTTACAACTCTGATATCTAGTGCTTCCACTTGGTTAGATATTTTTTTATTGAATATTTTTTCTTTAATCAAGTTTCAAATTCAAACCAATTATAATTCAGACATAGTGCGACCGTATAATGTGTAACTTTTTTTGTATGTATCAAAATTCAATTTTTTTTTTCTTTGTTGGATCAAGGACTTCAATATTTGGTGCACTAGTATTTTAAATTTTTGTTTTTTAATAATCTGCTATTTTTCCACATGCACATAACAAAGAGCTTGATTTTTGGTGAAAAACCTACATTCACGAGAAATAAAAAAAAATATAATAATCAAATTAAATTTATTTAAAATTATACTTTTTGGGAAGCTTATAATAAGGACTACATAATTGCAAAAAATAAATTTTAAATGAATTCATTTGATCCCCCAAAAGGTAAATCAAAAGTGGTTTTTTATCAGCATTTTGATAGGTGTAAAGGAGACTCTGTTATAGGTATGGTTTAAAACTAGCGGGGTTCTATCCAAGGGGGTTTGATTTAAGGTAGTTTGATCAAGCCCTCTTCAATTGGAATTCTTTAAATGGAACTTTTCAAGGCTTAAATCCTTATATTTTCTAAAAATATGTGATTTCAGCAAAAATTAGTTCCTCCCAGAAATTGTAAACCACTATTGTGGCAACACCCTAGAAGATGAGGATAAATGCATTTTATTGATTTTCTCTTTGCTGAAATCTTGGGAAAATTTAATTATTGCTATAACAAGTGGTGGTGCAGAACCTAAGATGGATAATATTATTCTCATACTTCTTTCAGAGGAGATGAGGAGAAAGACCATGCATACTGGCTCCCAAGATGCCTTGCATGTGCAAGGTAGGCCAAAGGAGAAAGAGCCTAAAGGGGATAAGAAGAAGGATAAGTCTAAAGGATGATCTAAGACCCCTGGAAAGAGCGGAGTGAAGTGTTGGAACTGTGGTAAACGGGGACATGTGAAGAAGGAATGTAGAAACAAGAAAAAGAATGCAGATTCCTCCACAGAAAAGTCCTCTGATAACGGTGATTTTGATGCTTTGATTATTTTAGCTAACACAATTTGCAATGATGCTTGGCTTATTGATTCAGGTGCTTACTTCCATATGAATCCTCATAAGGAGTGGTTTTCTACATAAAAAGAATATGATGGAGGAGAGGTCTTCATGGGTGACAATAGCTCACAAAAGGTTATTGGTAAAGGAAAGGTAAAGTTGTGTTTCACTGATGGGAGGGTTAAAATCCTTGATGATGTTTTACATATTCCAGGACTTACAAAAAGTTTAATTTCAGTTTACAAGTTGAATGATTCTGGGATGCATGTGACATTTGACAAGTCTGGTTGCAGGATGGTAAGGGGAAGTTTGGTGGTTGCTAAAGGATCTCAGACAGGGAATTTATTTACGCTACATGCCTCTAACTTTTGTAACTCCTGTTTTGTAACTAGCACTAAAAATGCATGTATGTTGTGGCACCATAGATTGGGTCACATTGGTGAAAAAGGTCTTAGGACCATACTTGATAAGAAACTAGTAGATGGTATTTCTGATTATTCTGTTGGTAAAAATGATTTCTGTGAGGATTGTGTGTTTGGTAAACAAAACAGGTCATCATTTCCTAAAGGAACTAATAAAGCTAATTATGGATTGTTAGAACTAATTCATTCAGATGTATGTGGTCCAGTGGATACAGATTCTTTGGGTAGATCTTGTTATTATGTTTCCTTCATTGATGATTACTCAAGATATACTTGGATTTATTTTATGCATACAAAATATGAAGTTTTCACAAAATTTAAGGAATTTAAGGCATTGGCTGAAAAGCAAACAGATTATAAGATAAAATTATTGAGATTTGACAATGGGGGTGAATATTGTTCTAAGGAATTTGATGAGTTTTGTAAACATGTAGGAATTGTTAGGCAAAAGACTAAACCTTACACACCCCAACAAATTGGGATAGCAGAAAGAATGAACCGTACATTAATGGAAAGAGCTAGGAGCATGTTAAGTAGTGCTAAGTTAGATAAATGCTTTTGGGCAGAAGCTGTTGGTACTGCTTGTTATTTAATTAATAGATCTCCTTGTAAAGCTCTTGTTGATAAAACTCCTTATGAAATGTGGTTGGGTAAAAATACTTCAGTTTCACATTTAAGGGTCTTTGGTTGTGAGGATTTTGTTCATGTGCCTCAAGAGAAGCGGTCTAAATTGGATCCCAAATCTCAGAAATGCATCTTTGTAGGTTATGGTGAAAATGTTAAAGGTTATAAACTTTGGAATCCACTAACACTAAAGATGATATTTTCTAGAGATGTTATTTTCAAGGAATTTAGAGCTAACTCTGAAGATGTGCAACCAAAGGAAAAGTCAAAGATAGTGCATTTTGAAACTAAGCAAGAAGATGCACATGTGGAAGAATAGAGAGATGGACAAGAAGATGGAGAAGAAGAAGAGAGTTCTGAAGAATCTTTGTAATAGAAGAAGTTGAAAACAATGAGGATGAACATGAGGAGGAACCTCTTACTCCACCTTTGAGAAGATCCACAAGACAACGAAATCCAGTTGACAAGTATAGCCCACTTGATTTTCGTTGTAAATTTGCTTTGTTATGTACTGATGATGAACCTAGATCTTTCAGGGGGGCTCTCTCTTCAGAAGAATGTGAGTTTTGGTTACAGGCCATGCATGGCAAGATGATGTCTTTGAAAAACTGTGACACCTGGGATCTTGTTAGTTTTCCCAAAGGAAGAAAAGCCATTGGTTTTAAGTGGATATATAAAAAGAAGTTTGGTGCAGACAAAAAGTTGGAACTGTACAAGGCCAAATTAGTGGCCAAGGGCTACTCCCAGAGAGAGGGAGTTGATTTTGGTGAAATATTCTCTCCTGTTGCTAAGTTAACCTCTATTAGATTCCTTTTATTCATTGCTGCTGCTTATGATTTAGAAATAGAACAAATTGATGTTAAAACTGCTTTCTTGCATGGCGATCTAGAGGAAGAAATTTATATGCAATAGCCTGACGGTTTTGTTGTGAAAGGTAAAGAACACTTGGTTTGCAGGTTAAAAAGGTCTCTATATGGTTTGAAATAGTCACCTAGGATATGGTACCAAAAGTTTGATGCATTTGCATTAAATTTGGGTTTTGTTAGAAGTGAAGAGGATCACTGTGTTTATTTTAAAGTTATTGATAATCAGATACTGATTATTGTCTTATATGTGGATGATATGTTGTTCATTGGTAACAATAAGGCAATGATTAAGGAACTTAAAACTCAGCTTTCTAGCACATTTGATATGAAATATTTAGGGGCTGCTAAATATATTCTTGGGATGGAAATCATTAGGGATCGGGTTCACAGAAAGCTTTGGTTAAGTCAGAGTAAGTATGCTAACACTATTTTGCAAAGGTTTAAAATGCAGGACTGTAAACTAGTAAATATTCCATTTCCTGTTGGTACTAAGTTGAGTTTAGACATGTGCCCTAAATTGGATGATGATATTGATGAAATGTATAAAGTTCCTTATGCCAATGTTATCAGTAGTTTAATGTATGCAATGGTTTGTACTAGACTAGATATAGCCCAAGCAGTGGGAGTTCTAAGCAGGTTTATGTTTGACCCTGGTAAAGAACATTGGACTTTTGTTAAAAGGGTATTTAGATATTTGCAAGGCACTTCTGATTACTATTTGGTTTATCATGGCAGTGACAATGTTGATAAGTCATTGGACATATAGGGTTTTGTTGATGTAGATTGGGCAGGTGACTTGGACAATCAAAGGTCCACTAGTGGCTATGTGTTTACTTTGTTTGGAGGAGCAGTGAGTTGGATGAGTAAAAGACAACCTATAGTTGCTTTGTCTACCGCTGAAGCAGACTATATGGATGCTACACATGCCTCTAAGGAGGCAATTTGGTTACAAAGACTTGGTAGTGGTATTGGTTTTGATTGTAGAATAGTGAGGATTGGATGTGATAGTCAAAGTGCCATATGTTTAGCTAAAAATCCTATGTATCATGATCGTACTAAGCATGTTGATGTTCAGTATCACTTTGTGGGAGAAATGATTGAGAATGGATAGGTCTTGATTGAAAAATATGACACTTTGGATAATGTTACAAATTCTCTTACGAAGCCAGTCACCATGGAAAAGTTCTCTTGGTGCAGAAAGGCCATGGGCCTTTATCACTATACTTAATTCTATGTAATTGTATCTCTATGAGTGTAATTTACAATGTATGATGTCAAGTGGGAGAATATTAGGATTTAGGTGTCATCAACCTTGTAAATCCTTTAATTTATTATTCTCCTAAAGTGTTTTGTACATTTACCCATAAGAGGTGAAACTGTTTGACCAACAATGGTGAAAGAGACAATGTAAATGCAGTGTTATCGTTACCATTTGTCCTTTTGGAAAAGGACAAAATAGCTAGGCATCCCACCTTGGAATCTTCTAAAATAAGGTTGTTGTGTCAAAATAGGGTGTTGTAAGAGCATCTATGACATGCGTGACAATTTTCATAAGATGCTATGATAGTATGACAGATTCCTATGACAAAATATGCTATTTTTGGACCCCAGGCGCCCATGCATGAAATATGCCTTATGACAGCTGTAAGAGCATTTGTAAGAGGCTATTTTTGGTATTTTTTGACCATTTCAAGGAGGGAGGCATGGGTTTTTCTAGATGGTATTTCTGCCTATTGTTTGGTGAAACCATGGTGGTTTTCATCCTCACAAATCTCTATAAATTGGGGCCTTGAGCTAGAGTTTCTCAATTCAATTTTGCAAGGTAATAGGGTGCTGCTGGATTTACAGGGAATGATAAGAGAAGTCTATTGCTGCATGTAATATTTGAGATTATTAGTAATATACTTTCCTCTCTTTCGGTGGTGGATTTTTTTCCCTTCGGGGTTTCTCCACATAAATCTCTTGTTCCATGTGTTATGGTTTTTTCTATCTCTCTCTCTCTCTCATTATTTCTTCATACTAATTCATACTGATTTAAGTTCATATTACAAGCTTTCTTCACCTTGATTATCAATAGTAATTCCATGATTTGGATATATATGAGTGATTGGTTGAGCGAAGTTAGTGTGCACAAGAGCGAATGTATGCCAGAGAAAGTGCAAATGTGCGAATAGTGTTCTAATCATTCGATTGTAGAGTAGAGTGAGAAGAAGTTTGAGCGAAGTGCGAAGAATGTTTTTTGTGCTTAATTGGAATTATAATTAGGCTTGTGTAGAAGCTATTTTCTCAGTTCATACCCTCTGGATTTAATCCTATTTTGTATTGTTGGGTAGTGAGCCCTATTGTATTTGAGCAATGAGCTCTAGGCAGTGTGCTTGAATGCATGTGCATTCACCTTACTCTTTTCATTATACTTTTAACAAGGTATAATATTGTGGACTAACATCCATCATGGTTTTTCCCCTAGCAAGGTATCCACGTAAAAAATCTTGGTGTTCTCTTTGTTATTGATGTGTTGATTGTTTATGGTTTAATGTTCATTCATCAAATTTGAGATTAAGTTAAGTTTGAAAAGTTAAATATTCTCTGACAACTAATTCACCACCCCTCTTAGTTTCCTATCCTTGTTTTTCCAAAAATTGGTTTCAGAACAGGTTCCTTTCAAGAAGTTTGAAAGATTGATGTGATCCGAGATGGCATCATACAAGAAGGATAGTCCTAGATTCGATGGAACAAACTACTCATTATGTAAAGCTAGGATGGAGTGTCGTTTGAGGTGTGTTGGTGAACCCTATTGGAAGATTGCTAAGAATACATATGTTATTCCTTAGAATGGTCCTTCCACTACTGATGAGATTAAAGAGGTTGAGAATATGTCAGGGCTATGGAATCTTCGTTGAGCACTCTAATAGATTTAGAAATTCAACAAATGTGATAGGTCTAAAGAAAACTCATGAGATTTGGACAAAGTTGGAAACTTTGTATGAAGGATATGTACATGTGAAGATGGCTAAGCTATAGAGTTTGAAAGGAAAGTATGAAAATTTGAAGATGGGTGAAGATGAAAATATTTCTTTTTTTATGTAGAGAGTAAATGAACTAGTGATGGGTATTAAATGTGCTGGTGGTACCCTAGAAGAGGAAGAAATTATAGCTAAAGTGCTCAAGTCATTTCCTCCCTCTTACAAAGCAAAGGATCATACTATTGAAGAAACCGGATCATTGACGAATATGAAAAGAGATACACTGATTGGTAAACTTGCTGCCTTTGAGTTGAGTGAATTTGGTGAATTTGTTCCCAAGACTGAAACTACATTTAAGGCTACTGTATCTGGAAGAAACAAGCAAAGCTATGATCTAGGGGAATCTTCTAGAAATTCATTCAAGTGTGAGGAAGAAATGAAACAACTTGAAGATGAAGAAAGAGAAATAAAAGAATTGGAAGCATTGGTTATGAAGAAAGAAGGTAGAGGAAAAGGTAATTATAAAGGAGTGTTTCCTTTTAAATGTTTTTCTTGCAGTAAAATAGGTCATTTTGTATCAAGATGTCCTGAAAGAGTTCCTAGATCTAAGCCTCACAAGTCTAGACTCCAAAAGAAATGTTACTATGCTGAAGAAGGAGTGACTAATGATGAGTTTGATAAAGATAATGGAAATGAAGATGAATGGATTTTCATTGCTACCATTGAAAATAGTCCTATGGCTACTGAATTTGCTAAATTTGAGAAAGCTCTTGCAACTCAAATTGAAGACAAGGATGATTGGATTATTGACAGTGGATGCTCACATCATATGATTGGTGACAAAAGAAAATTTGTAAGTCTAGAAAAGTATTAAAGTAGGGTTGTAAGATTTGGAGATAACAATGCTGGTGTGATTCGTGGCAAAGGATCTATTTGTCTTGGTGGTAAGCACAACACTAATGATGTTATTTATGTTGAAGGCTTGAAGCACAACTTGTTGAGTGTTGGAAATATGGTGGACAAGGGTTATGATATTCAGTTCAAAGATGGAAGATGCAGGATACTTGGAAGCTCTGGAAAGGTAATTACTTCAGGAAAAAAGACAAAAGGTAATATTTTTCACCTGAATACTACTAGTGAAAGTTGTTTAATTGATCAAGTAGATGAAATTTGGTTATGAAAGTTGGTTATGGCATAGGAGGATGTGTCATGTGAATTTTGATAACATTGTCAAAGTAAGTTCCACTCAAGCAGTAAGAGATCTACCTAAGCTAGTGAAGCCTACTAACACAATCTGCAAGGAATGTCAGATGGGAAAATAGACTAGAGTCTCTTTCCGAAGCAAAAAACATCATACAAATGGTTTGCTGGAGCTAGTGCATACTGATCTCTGTGGCCCCTCTAGAGTCAGAAGTCTTCATGGTGAAAGGCACTTTATGTTGTTTATTGATGATTATTCTAGGATGATATGGGTAGCTTTCTTAAGAGAAAAATGTGAAGCATTAGAAAAGTTCAAAAGTTTCAAAGCTATGGTAGAAAATGAGAAAGGTCTAAAAATAAAATGCTTAAGGTCAGAAAAAGGTGGTGAGTTCACCTCCAAGGAGTTTAATTCTTTCTATGAAGAGCATGGAATTAGAAGATAACTATCTGCCCCCCAAACCCAACAACAAAATGGAGTTTCAAAGAGAAAGAACATAATAATTCTGGATGCTGCTAGAACAATGATGATAGAAGGAAATGTGCCTCACATATATTGGAGTGAAGCTATAAGTATTTTTGTGTACACTTTGAACCAGGTAAATGTCAATGGTAATTTTGGTAAGAATCCTTTTGAGCTATGGTCTGGTTATAAGCCTACTGTTAAGTATTTCAAGATCTTTGGAAGTAAATGCTACATTAAGATAGATGAGGATATAGGAAATTTTGATGCAAGAAGTGACGAAGGAATATTTCTAGGTTACTCTACCAAAAGCAAGGCCTATTGGTGCTATAACAAAAGATTGAGAAAAATAGTTAAGAGTGCAAATGCCAGAGTTGATGAGGACTTTGCTAGATCATCTAGATATTGTGGATATGATTCAGATGAAGACAATACAAATCAAGGGAAGAATTCTTAGACACAATCAACTTCAAATTGTGCCATATGTTTTGGTAAAACAACTTCAATTTGTTCTGGTAAATCAAGTCAGGAAGGAGAGACAAGTACAAGTGCAGAAGAGAGAACATAATAAACAAAAGCTCGAGAGAGTTCTAAAGTTCCAAGGTATATAAAGCTAAACCATTTTGAAAATCAAATCATAGGAGATAAGAGTAAAGGTGTGCAAACTAGAAGGAAGATAGCAGAAGAGTATTTCTTGATTTCCAAGATTGAACCTAAAAATGTAAATGAAGCCTGCAATGATGAACACTGGATGGAAGCTACATATGAAAGAAGAACTGATGCAGATTGAAAAGAATGATACATGGACACTTGTTCCCAGACCTAACAATAAAATGTGATTGGTACTAAATGGGTCTTTCAGAATAAGCTAAATGAACAAGGTGAAGTGGTCCAAAATAAAGCAAGACTAGTATGCAAAGGGTATTCACAAATGGAAGGTATTGATTTTGAAGAAAACTTTGCCCTTGCTGCTAGAATTGAAGCTTTAAGGTTACTTCTTGCTTATGTTGCATATAAGAACTATAAAGTATATCAAATGGATGTGAATTTAGCCTTTATGAATGGAGAACTAGAAGAAGTTTATATTGAGCAGTTAGATGGATTTCAACTAACTGATAAGGAAGACATAGTTTTCTGATTGAAGAAAGCTCTATATGGAATCAAGCAAGCCTCCAAAGCCTAGTATGCTAGACTAGACAAATACTTATTGAAGCTTGGATTCAATAAAGGTACTGCTGATAGCAACTTATATTTCAAGTTGGATCATGACAAAGAGTTGATTATTGAGGTCTTTGTTGATGACAATATTTTTGGAGGAGATGATAATTTGTGTATGAAGTTTGCTGATGAAATGAAGAGTGAATTTGAGGTGAGCATGATTGGAGAGATGAAGTTCTTTATGGGATTACAAGTTACTCAGTTAGACAAGGAGATTTTCATATTTCAGTCCAAATATGTGAGAGAGCTACTGAAGAAGTTTGGCATGGAAGACTCAAAGCTAGTTGGTACTCCCATGGTAACCAGATGCAAGTTAACACAAAATGATGATTCTCCTAAGGAAAATCAAACAAGATATAGGTCAATGATTGTTGGATTTCTCTATTTAACTCAGACCAGACCAGACATAATGAATGCTATATGTATGGTTGCTAGATTTTAGGTTGATCCAAAAGAATCTCATGTGACTACTATAAAGAGAATCTTTAGATATTTGAAAGGAACAATTGATTTTGGGGTTTGGTATCCAAAGGATGATGATCATACTTTGAGTACATATACTAATGCGGATTGGGCAGGAGATGTAGATGACAGGAAAAGTACTAGTGGTGGTGCTTTCTTCCTAGGGAAGAAGCTGGTGTCTTGGTTGAGAAAAAAGCAGAATTCCATTTCTCTATCTACTGCTAAAGCATAGTTTATTGCTACTGCAAACAATTGTACTCAAGTGATGTGGATGAAACATATATTGAAAGATATCAGGGTGGTATATGAAGAGCCTATTGCCATATACTGTGACAATTCAAGTGCAATAAACATTTCAAAGAATCTGGTGCTACACTCTAAGACTAAGCATATATCCATCAAGTTTCACTTCTTGAGGGAGAAAGTAAATGAGAAAGAAGTCAGACTAGAGTATGTGCCTACCAAAGAACATGTTGCAAACATCTTCACTAAGCCATTGCCGAAAGATACTTTTGACTATCTCAGAGAAATGCTAGGGGTGATTACCCCTCCTGATAAGAACTAAGAGATGCATTTACTTGCATCAATCCATGTGATTCATAGATATTTCTTGATCTGGATTGATGTTTCTGTGGTTCCTACTCAGAGGGAGTAGTCAAATGTGTAAATATGTGGTTCAGAGCTTGTATGTGGAAAGGTAATGTTTATCTTTTCCATTGATGTCAAAGGGAGAGAAGAGTCATGTGAAAAAATGTGAATTATCTGGGGAGAAGAGTCTTGTGGGGAGAAGATCATGTAGAAGAAGTTGAGGAAGAAGAGTCAAAATCTAAGGGGGAGTAAGTGCTGATTGAGAGTTGCGTTGATGGTGTTTTTCACATCATGTGTTGCCATCAATTCCAAAGGGGGATATTTTTGGAACTTTGTTAGATGCTATGGTTGTGTTGTTGATATGTGGTTGTCATTGATGTCAAAACTATTAGCATTATTGTATTGAAGGCCATATATGTCAAAGATATTGAGAAAATTGTTAAAAGAAGAGTTGCAGGTTGCCAGTTGAACAATGAAGGTCATGAAGGTATTTTTTTCTATACGTTGAAGATCAACTATTGTGGACTAAAGGGTTTATTTTTGAGAGTATCTAGTTCATCTACTGGAAGTTTTAGAGGCCCGCATGAAGAATTGATCGTGTTGTACTCTAACAATGATTTTGTGGGTTCTATCAGTGTTCTTGATTGAAGTCTATGTGATTCTAATAATTTTTGTTGCTGCAGACATTTCTCTGTTATTTATTGTTGTTTGTGGATGCTCCTAGATCATTCTCTATCATTGTTGTATGTATGTGTTGATCGGTGTGCTCATGGTCAAAGATTTTTCTTGTGCATGTTCGGGTTTTCATGTTCCTGGCTGACATGATGGTGGTAACGTGTTGCAGATCCTTGAAGATTGAAATTTAAATGTTTGGTGTCGTGGATATTGTTTTGGGTCACATCATTGTATTGGCCGATAGTGTTTAATTTGCATTGAAAAATTAATTGTTAATTTGGGATGACATTGTAAATATGTTTTATTTTTCTGGCCAACTAAGTGGTTGATGTAATTCCATGATGTGGATATATATGAGTGATTGGTTGCTCATGAAGTTAGTGTGCACAAGAGTGAATGTATGCTAGGGAAATTGCAGATGTGGGAATAGTGTTCTAATCATTCGAGAGTAGAGTGAGAAGAAGTTTGAGCAAAGTGCGAAGAAGGTTTTTTGTGCTTAACTGGAACTGTAACTAGGCTTGTGTAGAGGCTATTTTCTTAGTTCATACCCTTAGAATTTAATCCTATTTTGTATTGTTGGGTAGTGAGCCCTATTGTATTTGATCAGTGAGCTCTAGGAAGTGCACCTGAATGCATGTGCATTCCCCTTACTATTTTCATTATACTTTTAACAGGGTATAATATTGTGGACTAACGTCCACCGTGGTTTTTCCCCTAATAGGGTTTCCACATAAAAAATCTTGGTATTCTTTGTGTTTTTGATGTGTTGATTGTTTATGGTTTAATGGGCATTCATCATATCTCAGATTAAGTTTTAAGTCTAAAAAGTTTAATATTATATGACAACTGATTCACCCCGCCTCTCAGTTGTTTGTCCTTGTTTTTCCAATAGTTTTAAACTTGGATATTAATTTTTTTCTCTAAGTTAAAACATTTATATGCCACATGATAAGAAGTTGATTTAATTTAATGTCAAATAGAAAAATATCTTGAGTCAAAGTATGTAAGTCTCTACCAAGGATGCCTACATGACTCATTGTCATTAGTACAAATGATAAAGTGTCAAAACCTATAGTAACTAAACCATTAATAATTTGAAGATGATGTGAACTAGATATTTGTGAAGATTTATGTATAGATTCTAAATATATATATTTTAAAAAAATTAAAAATAAATTGTGATTTTTTTTACGTAACTTTTAATAAATTATTTTTATAGTTAACAACATTTTTAAAAAGTGACATTTATGTCATCATGAGATTGTTTATAAAAAGTATTTTATTCTATTATATTATTCCTATCTCACACAATAAATAAGGATATAGAGTAATATTCCAAGGGAAACTAAAAATGGAAATGAATAATCTAATCCAAATATTTTTTGGAATATAATGAAAAAGAGGAAGGAAGAGAAAAAAAATCCCATGTGATTGAGAGCTCCAAGACAACCTATAGCTAAGACAAGAGGGAAGGTTGGGGCTACTTAGGAGATTGCCATGGATGGTCAAGCCCCTATTTTGGTCTTTTGACCTCCATGAGAAAATAAGATAGAAAAATGACATCTCCCATGAAATATATTTGTAGGAAAACTTTCCACTAGGGGTTTCTGAACAAATTTAAATCCGTGATGCAAGAATAATTGACATCGATCTAGTAAGCATATAGAAAAGTTATCATTTGATTAAAAATTTCCACACATGATATAGTTGTAACATATAAAATTACATATACTTTCAATTTAACATTATTTTTGGACCTAATTTGGTTTATGTTGTTGGTATGTGGCAACTGTTCATGAAAATACTGTACACTTGTAACGTATTCTCGTTGGGGTTTGGGGGTGGTATCCCCCAACAATGGGGTTCGGGGGTGGCAACACCCATAGCAGGGGTTTGGGGGTGCAACCCCTGATTTTTTTTTCCCTTTAACTCGTCAAAGTTTTCCCATTGACATGTCAAATGAAAAAAAATGACTTTGTAAAACCCTAATTTTGGAAGCTTCCAAAAAGCTTGTTATAAGTGGCTGGGATGTAAGTTGCGGTGTGTGTAATTCGCAAGATTGTAATCTGTTTTGCACTGGATAATAAAATCATGGGGTGGATGAGTTTCTGTGGATGTAGCCCATATTGGGTGAACATGTTAAATTTATGTGTTATTCTTCATTGTTATTTTTGGGTTATTTAATTTGTATATAATTGTTAATGTTTATTGCTTCGATCTTCCTGAATCCTAACATATGTATCCGGTGCTTAGTATTGTTTTAGTCTCATTTAGCCCTTACATTATCCTTGTCCACCCATGGTGTTGAGGTCATCCTGGTGTTTATGCATTTCTATGGTCTCTTTTGTGAAAGATTATTCTTTAGCCACATTAACCTTTCATTTTCTTAGTGTGTAATTTTTTTAAAAGCTATGGCTAACTAGACCACAATATGTCGCATAAATGTCTACATGACTCACAAATGTCTATATGACATGAACATCCTACAATATTATTGTGTGATCATTTTTGAGTTAATTTTCCACCTTTTTGCATATCCAAGTCATAGTTAATAGTTTTGAGTCAAATCTAAATGGATTCTTGAGACCTTGGACCCTCTTATTTTCCCTCCCAACTCTAATTTTTGAATCTATAAAATCCATCAACAATAAATCAATCAATATTTAGCATTCTTGTGCTCACAATAATTTCTCTCCTCGACATTAAGGAAAGTTTATGTTAGCCAACACAACACTTACTAGCTATCTTTGAAGGTTTTGAAGCACTCTATATTTTTAATATAATAATGTGAAGCACTTGTTAGATGCACATGGCAACTGAGAGGGAGGTGGTGAATTAGTTGTACATTAGAACATCAAAACCCTCATTAACATTCAAATCTTTATTAGTCCTTAAATCCATAATATTATTTAGCATGAAAATAAACAAGTGAAACAACAACACATCAAAACACCGTACACAATAGAACACCAATTTTACGTGGAAAATCCAAGAAGGGAAAAACCACAATGAGGATTAGCTCACAATATAAAATAATTGCGACATCGAATACAATAGGCTCACTATCAGAGGGATCACTTCCCAAAAGAAAGAAGGGCTCACTTCCAATGGCTCACTGCTAGATCAGAAGGAGGAAAGAAAGGGACTATTACAAAGAGAAATCCATCTCAAAGCAACAAGAAAATCCATCACAATAACTTTGAACTATCCGCAACCTTCACCTCACTACCTTTAATAAATTTAGGTACACTACAAATGTAGAACCTTCTACTCACTACTTCAGAGTCATAGGAATTAAGGTTGCACTCAGATCTCCACACTTAATCAAATTCAAATATTTCACACATATCCAATGATTTACCTTGCTTATATACCATCCACAACCTTGAAAACATTCTCCAAGGTCGGCTATGCACCTCAAACGTACAATTATAAAATAGGTTGGTACCAAACACCTCCATGGTGAAAAGAAGTGAAGGACAATTACTCTGGATTGGTTAAATAGGACCCAAATCTACATTGAAACACTTTTCAAAGCTTCCATAAAGAACACACCATTTTTGCAATTAGTGCTAACATGCTAGGTCATCCAAACCTATATTAACACTCTTAACAATTAAGTTCATACTTAACTAGATCCGAAAACAACTTTGTGGACTACATAAAAACACCAAAATATACATCTAAAAATATTCCAACATCATCAGAATATTTTGCAACTCTACTACAACCACCTAAAATTGAGAACAAAATCATTATGTGTAATTAGACACACTAGCAAAAACATCCAATTCATTGAACAACCTTACCGAACACCACCCAACACTTGAAACTTCAAGGAAAGGTAGATACAAACAATATAAACACGTTCCCTAATATGCAAGACAAGAACCTTCACTATGGAGTGTTTAATAGAAAAAGAGATAGGGTTTATCAAAATGAATTGATCAAGATGATAAACCACTAAACCTTCCTATAAAACATGGAATTATGTGCAAGATATGATGCAACTAATAATTAGAAATCAATCCTAACTATTATATCAACAATGAGGGAAGTTCTGAGAGGCTAGAATGATGTGTACCTTGCTGCAAGAAGGCTATTTTCAGGTCACAAAGGAATCATTCGCCTTTAGTGGTGAATGGGTCCCTGTTAGGGTTTTCAAAACTAAGATCTAGGTTCTGTTCCTTGATTTCTGCACTCTTAGATCCTTAATGATCAGCTCCTGAAAGCTTGAAACAAATTCTATAGCCTTGTTTCCATTTTCTTGCAATGTGAATGACAATTTTGCAACTTGACAAATTTGACAATTTTGCTCCAATATTGTTCTCCATTTGATCTTCAACCTATAAATCTGTGAACACACATTGAAGAGGGGAAAACTTGTTGATTGTTAGTGAATAGAGGTTTGCCTTTATCAAACCCCTTTTAGGTAATTAAACCAAATGATGAAATCATGAAATAAGGACATAAAACATGAAATATGAATTGATGATCAATACCTTGGAAGTTGCCTTGGAATGTAAATATGCAAACTAATATGAAGTGGCCATGAAGAATGTAGATCTTGACCTCAAATTAGATGTGAAACATTGCTTGCAATAGACCTTCAATGTTACATCAACAATCTTAGCTCAACAACATGCTTGAATGCACTATGCCTTTGACATGATGAAATGACCTTGAATTGCTACAATAAGATCTTGATAATTTTCCTTTTAATTCCCTTGAAATGCTCTTGAATATTCTCTATAATTCTCTTGTGAAATATTAGGATGCTCTCTTGAAAGTCTTAGATGGAACTATGTGAATTAACCTCATATTTATACTAAACCTAAGAATTAACTCTAAAATTTAAATAATTCAAGCCGACATTAGATCTAGGATTGAAAATCATTATGATCCTTCCACAATTAAATTCAAAAAGGGTGTCCTATGTGACGATTGAGCCATTCGCCACTAAAGGCGAATGGGTCCTAGCACAAATTTCTAGGACCATGCTTTGGGGGGATGAAATAACATCAAAAACCCATGTCAAAAATGCCAAGAAAGGGGTGTCCTATGTGGAGAGGACCCATTCGCCACTAAAGGCGAATGGGTCCTAGCACCATTTTCTAGGACCTCAAATTTTCCAAATTAAATGTCATGCAATACCATTATTGGGTGTTGGGATAGATCCTTCAGAAAGTGTAATTAAGAGGGCTTGAATTTGAATTAAAGGGCCAATTAAGCTCTAATTAACCACAATTAATTAATGAAACTGTAGATAAGTGTGAAAGTGTAATACAACACTTTACAACACCTTAAATAAGATACACATTAAGTACATTTTAGTTAAAAGGGTCCTAGAATTAGTGTGAATGTGTACAACACATTACAACCCTAAATCAGGGGATTATTAGGTTAATTTTAGTATTAATTGTTCCCAAATTAATTGTGAAAAAAGGGTTACTTTTTTCTCCACTACATGGAGAAATGTAGAGCAATCTCATTTCTCCCAGACACACTATTTCACCAAACATACATACTATCAAACACAAATTTCACTGCAAAATGATCTAGAACCTAAAACTTTGGATTAGAACCTCTGAACACCTATATTCATCATATCCAAACCATGTAGGCATACCTTCAACCATGGAGAAATGTGGAGCAAAAAACTGAACACCACTATGTCACACTAAACACTCTTTTATTCAAATTCTCTCCAAAAAAACTTGGAAACCAAGTGAACCAACTGCATCATAAACACTACTAACGTCTCTACAACTTTTCTGCAACATCTACAACACTTTTCATCAACTATAGCACATCAAACTATCTCTCCAAATACAACTTCTGCAAATATACTAAAGTAAGACATCAATGAAAACACCATCAACATTGTGTTGACATCAATACCAACAAGTTATAGAACCTCTTGAACCTCATGGCCATATCCTAAACCTTAAAAAAAAACTCACTAGTAATCAGGTGTCATGACAACCAAGTTATCACACAATTTCTCACATATATAACACTAGAATTAATACTTGCAACCAACACAAATACTGACATCCATTTCATTACCTCAACTATACTTGCCACCCACACCTAATATTCCTTAGCATAGTGGTAAATAATATGATCTTGTTGAGTAGTTTCGTAATATTCTAGCAAAAATATCCCTTTGGGATTTAATTCAAACATCACCTACATACCATGAGATGCTCAAAGAGGCTTTGTAGTAGATTGATGTCTCAACTTATGTTAAACCAAATGATGTAGCAACCTTTTTTGATTGCATGCAAGTGGAAAATTTGGATATTACATTCCCTCAACATGAATTACCCTTGTTTGAGATCCAGATAAACATGAAGCCTTAATAATAATAGTGGTCATTAACAAAATTGGGGTTAAGTGTACTCTCATAGATAATGGATCATGTCTTAATGTTTGTAGCATTGACCTTCTATATTGAATTGGTCTGGACAAGAATCTTATAAAACCTAATGATGTTAATATTTATGGCTTTGACAATATTAGTAAGAAAACATTAGCAATGATCACGCTACCCATCAAAGTAGGGCCTATGGTTTTTCATACTCTTGTCCATATCATGCTAGAATCTCTTTCATATAATCTTCTCCTAGGTAGACCATGGATTCATGCCATGAGGGGATTCCTGTCTACTCTTCACCATGAGATGAAGTATGAATATAATAACAAGATATACATGGTTAAAGCAAATTAAAAGAGTT
This sequence comes from Sequoia sempervirens, assembly GCA_007258455.2. Lineage (NCBI taxonomy): Eukaryota > Viridiplantae > Streptophyta > Pinopsida > Cupressales > Cupressaceae > Sequoia > Sequoia sempervirens. The sequence continues at coordinate 93,539,490 of VDFB02000015.1, forward strand.
ATAATTTACAAGGTGAAGCCGAACACAATACTTCAACTCTCTTAATACTTTGATTCAAACTTCAAAAGTAGAACCCATACACATCAAACACAAAGAAGAATGTGTTTTACCCATGATGAAATCTTTGGATGATGATTGGGGACCATTAGATTTTACACCTTGTTTCAAATGGGAGTCTAAAATATCACCATCAAAGTCCAAAGAACCTATAAAAATTGATGATAATCCTAATTGTATGTTATCTATAACATAACTCTTAGATGATGATTGGGGTTCATTAGATTTTACACCCTCCTTAATGGGAGAGTACATAATCTCATAGTCTAAACCTGAAGAGTCTTTTGTTGTATCTAGTTCTACATCAACAAATCCAAAAACATCAACCCATGATGGTGATGGGGTCTCTTTAAATTCAATACCCAATGAGTGGAAGATGCCTAACTTTAGAAAACTTAAAAAGGATTTACATGCTAAAAAAAAAGTTAATTCTTTTTAGGAGCATGTAGATACAATTTCTTCATCTGAGTTGGAAGAATTTTATGGGATTGGATCATACAAAATTATTTCTAAACATAAATATAATGCAAATATGGAACAAATGTAAGGATCGAGTGAAGTCTATATCGTACTTTTCTAAATAGGGTATAGGTTTCCAACCTTCATCCTCATCTTCATCTAATGCTTTATCATCTACTGTATGTATGACATCTTGGGGTAAACACTTAGGAAAATTTTCTTCACAAGAGAAAGAAATGTCTTCTACTGAGTAAGAGCATATTTTGTTGAGGCTTCTAAAATCCCACTTGATTACTCTTCCCCCAAAAACATGAAAGAAGTTACTAAACACAATGAAATAGGGTGCTCCACCTTTTAGGAGATGAAGCACACAAGGGGTATAGGACCTCCTATTTCACTCTAGTTCATTATTTAAAGGAAACCAAGATCCCTCAACCAATTGAATTGATTGAGGAATGGGATAGGGCTAGGATGGTCTCCTTAGGTATGATTAAAAGGGGGTTCACCACTAAGAAAATTATTAGAAAGAAAGATATGAAAGTAATATGCAAATCTAACTATATGACCTATAAAATGAATCTTAAAATCAGAATGAGAGATTGAGAATAACAGAGAGGCACTTGGAAGATTGGAGATGTCAAAAACTAGGTTTGCAACTATGAAATTATGACTTTTGATGTGCACTAGGACTCACACGATATACTGTGGGATTTAGTCCCAGTATAGGGTTTCTAGGCAAGATTTGCAATCTCCAAGTGATTTATCAGAGTCTTCTAAAACCTAGCGAAAAAGGGTGTACTGGGACTCATACGCCCAGACTGTTGCAAAATGTCTTGCTTTTTCACAAAGTGTCCCAAGAGAAAAATTTTGAACTAAAACTTTGTGAGAATTTGAGTATAGATTAAATAAAAAACTTTCCCATTGGTTTCATGCAAATAGGTTGGATATCTTGTTCTAAATTTGAGCTTTCATGAGCATTGACAACTTCCTATGACAACTTTTGCAACTTTTTACAGCTTTGCAATTTCAGTACTTTTGAAGGCTTCAAATCCACTTTTTCTTCAACTTATAAACCTGCAACATACAAAGAGAGGGAAAAAATGATGTTTTGTTAGAGAATGGGGGTTTTCCTTGGTCAAAACCCAATTGGGTAATCAAACCTTAATGAGAAATGAAGAATGAATGAAATGAAACATGAAGCATAAGATGAAATAATAGAACCTTGCTTGAAACCTTGTAGATCAATAAACAAGCATGAAGTGGCCTCAATGGATGTAGAACTTGATCATGATCCTTAATGAAAGATAATTCCTTTGAATACTTGAATTGATCTTGAACAATACATCACAACATTAGCTCAAAACCACATGCATGATGCATCAAGCGTTTGACATGATAATGGATCTTGATTATTGCAATAATATTCTATAGATCTGCCCTTGAATGCCTTATTGAGTGCTCTTGAATACTCTATAATGCTCTTGTGAAAGTACTCTTGATTCTTATGAAACTCTAGGATGAAACTATGTGAAATAACCTTGTGTTTATACTTGTTTATGCCAAATTTATCAAAATTATAACACTAGAAGCTGACATCAGATCTAGGATAATAAAATCCCACCAAGAATTTGATTCAAAATAGGTCCAATTTAAAGCAGGACTCATACGCTAGTTGTGGCGTATGAGTCCCAGTGGCTAAAACCTAGGGCACAGATTTCTAGGAGTATCTTGTTCAATGTGCAATTTGAAATTAGGTCCCAAGACCTAGGTGGGACATATATGCCCAAGGTGACGTATGAGTCCTAGATCCCTATATCTAGAACACATGACCACAAAAATTAGATTATGAGTTGCCATTTATGATGTGTTAGAATTGTCCACAAAAAAACACATTTAATAAGGGTTGTGGATGAAAAATAGGGACAATTAAGACATATAAATACGCCAAATTAATTAATAAAGCATTAGATTAGTGTGAAAGTGTAAAGATACACTTTGCAACACCCTAAATAAGGAACAATTGGGTTCATTTTATCATTAATTATTCATTCCTTAATTAAGTGTGAAAAAGGGTTACCTTTTCCTACACTACAGTTACATAAAAAAGTTTTTCCACATCATCGAGTGCATGGTCATTCTAGACCATTGAATATCAGACCTTGAGTAATACAACAACTTAAGGATTGTCGTGCTTCTCTATGTGTTGATGCACCTAATCACTCTTTAAACAATAATCATCTTTATTCTATGGTGTTGCTTTTCACTATGTGGCATTTGTAGCTTCATCGTGTTTGCTCATTTCCATTCATGGTGGCATAATCTTAAATGCAACCATATTGTTCATGGCAATAATATGATAGTATATTGCGTGGTTGTCCTTGTCTCTACACTTGGGGGGAAAGGATAACTAGTTTTGAAAGTGTGCATTCTTTTTTCCTTAAATTACCAACATATCAAGTACGTTGACATTTTAAGGGGTGGCATATATTACCCCTATCCTTCATATCTTGTGAGATTTGACTTATTGAAATACTCCCTTGGTGGTGGTGGTGTTTATAATGCCCCCTGAGGCATGGTTATCAATTCATCCCCTTGGACATTTATGCACCTTCTTAGGAAAGTCTTGTTCATCCTCTTGGACATTAAAATTTTATGCACCTTCTTAGGTGAGTTTGTTATTTTTCCTCTTCGATGTTAAAATTTATGTGCTTCCTAAAGTGATACTTTGTAGCTCATAAGTGATTTTACATCCTTGCGAGAGCATCATTTTGTTAGATAGCACAATTAATGAATGGGGTTTGGTATTTGGGACAAATTTAAGACTAGGGTCTCTTTACCTTACTAACTCAAATCCTTTTAGTACTAACCATATGTTTTATGTTTTGTGACTATTGTTATGTTTTTGCATCATGTTTGCATTGTGTTTAATGTTTATGTTAGGTCACATTATGTTATGTTATGTGTCTTCATCGTGTATGCTTCATTTTTGTCATATTATATTTCACTCCATGCGTGTCTTCCTTTGTACTTATATTGGTTTGTCATAGGATCTTGAATCCTGGGGGCTTGCAAATCCCACTAGATTCATTGTCATCGTATCTCTTCAACATTTGGACAATTGGACCCCTATTGACATATTTTCCACTTTAGTGTGAGTCTAAGTGTAAGTTCATACTCTCACTAAAGTGGGGGCTAAATGTAGTGTCGTAAATTGTCACTATTGACAATTTCACACTATGTTTTGCTCCCTCTTAAGTAATTGGATCTAATTGTACACCTAATTTCCTAAATTTGGCATTTTGTGGCCCATTTAATTATTTACCAATAAATTGCATATAGAAAACCAATGCACATTTAATATTTTGTCCCCAACATCTTAGATCCCGCAAAATAGGGCCAAAACCTAGTCGCCTTAGGCGACTTGGTCCCCCTATTTTGCTTGCAAATTTTAATATGTCAGAGTTGGTATTTTATTATTTGAATTTCAAATGTCAAATTTCGGATACCGAGATTTTTTTTTTTTAAAGAAATTAGATTAATTGCATATAAATACCTAGTCATTTCACCATTTAAAAACTAAGTGGAAATTATTGGCAAATTTGGTGATCAAGAGCAATTATTATCAAGTCAAGAGCAGTCAAGAGCAGATTTATTATGTCAATTCAACATCAAAGCCATGCCAAGTTTTATGTGAGCTTGTTCATGTTTATGTTATTATTTTGTTCATGAGATCTAACCCTTGTATGTCTTCAAGCAAATCAAGCAAACAACAATTAAGCATCGAGGGGATGTGCATGACTTCAATCCTTCAAGGAAACTATTTTTGAGTGGTGATTTGCAATCCATTGTTGATTCATAATTCATTTATCATTTAGCCTCTATCCCTCAAAAGGATAAGCTCTCTTTCATTGGAATTGCTATTGTGGAGGTGGAAACACCAACACAGGGTTTGGCCAAGGAAAGACCCTATATGGCACAACCCTTCCTCTCTCTTTGAATGAGAAGGTTTTAGGTCTAAAGAAGATTGAAAGAAGTTTGAAGGTTAATTGTTCATTGTTGCATTTAAATGCTAGAACTTGACAACATACAAAAACTCAATTACCTTGGCACCTGACAAAGATCCAGTAGTGAGACACGAAGGAAAAAAGGCTCCGATCTGGCTTTAAAGAGGAATGTGAAATCAGATTTGAAATTCAGTGACAAGGACATTGTCACCCTAGGTGACTTAGTCCTCCATTTTTAACCCCAAATTCATATCACAGGTGCACATGTAACTCTGCTCAGTTTGTTTTTTAAGTTTGAGTTTGTCTGTGACTTTTTGGATCTATTGTTTTGTATCAAATAGCTATTTGTATCATTAGTGTGTTTAAATCATTGCATTTCATTCCGAAATCCATTCCAAATTTGGTTAAGTGTAGGTTGACTCACATTTCAGGTTGTGAGTCATTCCTATATCTTGTCCAAATCCACCAAATCCTTGCTACCTCACATTATATATGAAATCACTATAAGGAAAAGTGTCGAAACCCTAGAATAAAATCCTAAGGTCACAGCTTTTCCTTCATTTCAAGAGGAATGTTGGACTATTACATGAATTAAATATTTTATATATTATATTAAATAAATAAATGTTTAATTTAATAGGCAATAAATAATAAGTTAATATTTAGATTTGGGAGTTATTCCCATAATGAAATTTGAGTGGTTATTCACAAGAAATTGAAAGAATTTAAAAATCTAAATGTATTACAATATAATCATCAATCTAAAGAATCAATATATCATCATGGATCTACTCTTTTAGTATGAAAGTCCAGTTAGTTCAATCTAATAATTAATTTGATAAATCGGCTCTAGGAAAATTCACCGCCAACAATTCATCGTGGGAAAATTTACCACCACCAGCAATTCACCACCATGGAAAATTAACTGCCAAAAATTCATGCAATTAATTTTTTGTGCGGTGAATTGTCATGGTGGTGAATTTTCCTGCGGTGAATTGTTGGTGGTGAATTTTCTGTTAGTGAATTGCTGGCGGTAAATTTGCCCTATGCCTGATAAATCATCCAATCTTACCTTATCCAAAAAATTATGAAGGATGTTATCAGGATTACTAGTGAAGGATCACCATTGACATAGAAAGAATAAATATAAGGATTCTAGCAACACCCCGAGTCTAATGTTATCATCCTTTAGTAAGTGTAAGTTCATTATAATTAATAGCAACATTAATCCAAAGTCTATTAAGGTTATCTGAGAGCCTCCTTGCACCATCTGTATCGAAAGTCAAGTGCCATCATGTAAGTGTATATTTGACAATAGACCCATTAATCCAAAGCCTCTTGAGCTTGTCCATGATCCTCCTAGCACTATCATCTCCATGAGTCAACCCATGTGGGAAGTTAAAAATACATTTCATGAGATCCATAAAACACATAAAACCTGGTGCAGGAGCACACAGGTGGACAACACAGGTGGACAGGCGATCAGCACGGATCAAAAAGATTTTCTGTTATTTGTTTCATTTTCGGGTTATCCTCTTTGATAGACAATTTTGACACAACTTTGAAAGTGGCAAAGATTCAATAAAAAATACCAATTCTTGACATAGGCAACGTTTTTTAAAATATCATTGGAAGTGAATTTTAACGTTATTGACAGAGTGTTGGAGATTATTGTTCTTTTGCAAAGCATTCGATAGTTTGTCATTATTTTAAATTGGCTCTCTATGATGTTGGAATCAATTTATTGTCCCAGTAAAATCAATGAGGGGTGTTGGACAGTGAGAATAGGCAGTACATTAATTTTAAGAGTGTAAATTTAATTGAATTAGAGAACATTCGATTGGGGCTGCTAATTGGGCGATTCAAATTGAAGTCCAAAACCTCCTGAGACAAACTGGGTTTAATTCTTGCTGTAAATGCATTTAAAAAGAATAAGGAAGGGGGCGATTCATTATTTGGAGGCATCCAGTCAGTCTTGGCGTGGAATTTGACAGCATAAAAATGTTGATTCCATTTTCCAGTGCGTGAACTTGGCAGATAAAAGTTTTTGAATATAATTTGTTAGCAATTAAACTTCCTCCTGGGGTGTCGATTCATTTTTGGGGGCGACTATTCAGGTTTTCAAAACATTTGAAAAAGATAAAGAGAAGAACCAAGGAAAAGGCTAGAATAGGAGGAGACGCTGAAGACTTCTTGTTTTATGTTTTAAAAAATGCAGCTTAAAAAAAACAAGAGAGGAAGGAAGGCGCACGAGTGGGGAGAGAGCTCAGCACAGAAGGATAAGAGAAGATTTGTTGCGCACAGATTAGAGAAGCTGCGAAGAGGTTTAGAGGGGGCTGCATCTAAACAAAATAATTGATATTGAATGCAAAAATAAACTACCAGTAGAAGGTCGTGACTGGAGAAAAAGAGCTGGCTATGGGGTGGATAAGAGAGCCAAGACAAACAGATTAGAATTTGTATAAGCAATCAGAAAAAAAGAGAGTTTTAATTTGGGAAAATAACCAATGGTAGGTGAGTGAGTCGTTAGAGAGGCATGAATTGGAGAGTGCCTATGTGAAGGGTATGTTAGTGGAAGTTGCCGAATAGAGGAAGAGGCAGATCGACAGTCTGAGCAGCGTGAGGCCATGAATGGCCAATGGATTGTAATTTACAAATAAATCAATAAAATTGAAGTTTGCTGCAATTGTTGTTTGTTTGAATATGGTAGAGTTTTTCCTGTGATTCCGTGTTTGTAAATGGTGTTTTCGCAGAGGGGAGTACCCTCTTGCATCAAAATCCAAAATCCATAAGCATAATAAATCCCAAAGAAATTCCACTAGTCAAAAGCCTACTATTAGGGGAGTACAGTAGAGGCCTAATCAATATAGGGATATTGAATCCAGAAAAAGTATATCCATCTTGTCTAAGAGGCAATGAAGGCTATGTTAAGAGCTCATTCCAAAGCATGGTCAAACTTGCTCTCAACCAAATCAAGGTCAAATTACCCAAGGTAGTTCCATCCATCATAAAATAAAATACCAAGAACAAGAAACCCAATATAATCCTATTCATCATCCAATCACCCCGTATGATGAGACACTTGATCCCCATGAACATAAACAAGCAAATCAATCACATCAAGCTTATTAGCAATCAAGTTACAAATGATATTGATCACATCGAGCATGAAGATAAATAATTCATGATTGATCATATTGATCATATTATTTATAAGGATAATACAATGATGAATGTAGAGAAATGGTAAAATTCCTATCAACTTGGCCCAACCACCATTGTCTAATTTGGTTTTATTATAAGGGAACATATTGAAAGTTTCAATAATTCTTGTGTCTAAAGATGAATTCGCATCTTATTTTCCAAGAAAAAGGTATCTTATTACAAATCAAATATGTTAGATCATGAATATCAAGGCAAAGGATTAAGCCTTAATAAGGAATCTTAGAACCCATACATGTTAATATAAATCAAGGATTTCAGGGTATTAGCTATAGGTCTCATGATGAACATACTAAGGATGATAGTGAAACCTCTAAATTTTTTAAGGAAAATTCTTCCAAAATCCAAATTAGTTCCTCCCATTACTGCTATATAAAGAGCCTACTACCACCAACCCTTTTACCCATGCCACTGTCCCTATCACCCTAATTGATCTCCCATCACCTAAATTCACTAATCAAAACCAAGGAAATCACACACCATTTGAATTATTTCAAAATGATGAAGCTTTCATGAAAGTCATGGGATTTTAAGATGATATTTCCTCAAGGGATCACACAATGAAATTTGAAATTGATTTGGATGTATTAGCATATGAATCAACAATCCTACAAATCAAGGGTTGTCATAATTTATAAAACACCACCATATAATATCAAATCATAATCAAGTAAAAAATAAAAATCACTCCAAAGGGAGATGTGATTCCACCAATTAAAAAGGAAGCAAAAAAGCAATATGCATCCCAAAGAAAAGAGAAGTAATGAAGCAAAATGAAGCATCCAAATCCATACCTCCAAAACCTAATCTAGTTTAAAAAAAAATAAAAAAATCACATCTCTCATCCAAAATCCAATCTTAAAATCCCAAATGCAAATTGTAATATTCCAATCGTAAGCCCAAAACTTCAAAATCCATTTTGATCCCTAAATCCCAAAATCTTAAATTCAAATGCACAAAATCCATTTTGATCCCTGAATCTCGAAATCTCAAATCCAAAATATAAAATTTGTTTGTATCCCTAAATCCAAAAATATGAATCTAAAAGTTCAAAATCTATATGAATCCATAGTCTCAAATTTTGAAATCCAAAAATTAAAGCATCTTTAAAGATCCTAAATCCTGTACAATGAAAACTCAAAATCCTGTTGTCAAAGTACCAAAATCCCCCATCCAATTCATTGAAAATCCAATTGCAGTATGTACCATGGTATGTGGTATTGTTGGTCTCGATTCTACTTGGTACTATAACATTTAATCACACCTTCACAACCCCATCCTTCCATCTCCCCTTTGGTCTTGACTGTATGCTTGGGAATGTTTTCTTCAAACATTTTCCCAAAGACATAAAGTTAGTCCAATTAGATGGTCGACCAAGGAGAACTTGATCCTCAATATTCAACAATCTCCCCTAAGGTATTTCTAAATACTACAATCCTTGTGCATCTTCGAATGTCAATAATCAAGCTAATACAGTTACAAAATTTCATAGGTTGCCAGGTTGATCTTGTAAGTTATAGAGTGATGTTGTATATTAGGTCATTCCTATGGTACTTGAGTTTGATCTTAAGGGGTGCAAATTCAACCCACAAACATTTTAGAGACTATATAGAACCTAAACCATTATCAAAAGCTGAGCATTCATTTTCTAGACTAAGACAATTATATTTTGTAAAACTAAATGCTTTATTTCACCTCATTTAATTTCCAACATATTTATTTATTATAATTATCAATTCTTGATTAATATTAAAGCTAGATTAATCTAAGATATTGTATTTCCTTGTTAAATCAAACCATATATTTGAACATGTGTAATTAATATTTAAATACTACTTATCTTTTTCCTAGTGTAAGACTCTTTCAATAAATTTTGTTTTTAATAAATTATAAACAACTAAGATGCACACTGAAATCCAAAAATTTAAAATACGAACATCTTTTCAATCCTAATGTACGCCCATCTATTATTAACCCTTTTATTAATGAAAATTAGTTTTAACATTAATACAATTGAGAATAAGTAATATAATCTAAAAATGTATAACTTGGCTTAAAAATCATTTAGATACAATGCATTACCATCAATGGCGTCATGATGAAGAATCTAAACTATTTGGTGGAGGCATTTTTTGTTGGAATTTAAACCCTAACTGCAGCCGTCTCCACCAGCCGCTGCCCGCAATAATGCAATAAAGAATTTAGCCATTGCGATACCGCGGGAGACTTCCGTAATATTTTGTTTTATTTTAACCACCGCTGTTTACCGCGCCGTCAACTAATCGCTGCCCGCGATATCGCAATATGGGTTTTACCCATTGCGATACCGCGGGGAACCTTCTCCTTGCCGCCGCCACCGCCAGAAAATTTGGGAGTACGAAAAATTTAATATTTAAGTTTTATATTGATGTAAAGGACATTGTATTAAATGCATTTTGACCGGGGAAAAGGTAGTTAGGTAATTTGTATTACATTTTTGACGGGCTTTCTCATCCGTGAAAAATCTTTCACGTGATTTTTACTTATATGTATTTTTATATATGTAATTATTTTTGACTGAGAAAGGTGAATGTGAAGAAACATAAAATTATGAGCAGCAGCTCTGTGTTGAAGAAAATATATTTTTAAGTTTTATTTTTACTGTGTGAATTCCTCTGCCTCATGCCTTCACGTGGTATCAGAGCAAGTTCGATTATCAGAGACAATTTTATCAAAGTAGATTATCTGGGTAAATTTCAAAAATGGCAGCAAGCACAAGCTTGACAAACCCACAAATTCCACAGTTTAATGGGAAGAATTATGAGTACTGGTCAATTACCATGAAAGCACTATTTAGCTCACAAGATATATGGGATTTAGTAGATAATGGATTTCCAGAGCCAGCAGATGCAGTAGCATACAATGCTTTAACACAAGCAGAGAAAGACTTATTAAAAGACACAAGGAAGAAAGACTCAAAGGCTTTATTTTATCTGTTTCAAGCTGTGCATGAGAGCATTTTTCCAAGGATTTTAGCAGCAACAAAGTCCAAACAAGCATGGGACATACTTCAAACAGCCTATCAAGGCATGGCAAAAGTTAAAACAACAAAGCTACAAATGCTGAGAAGAGATTTTGAAACAATATGTATGAAGGACAATGAATCTGTAGATTCATTCTACACCCAAGTCATTGGGGTGGTTAATCAAATTAGGTCTCATGGAGAGAATCTGGAAGATACCAGAGTTGTTGAAAACATTTTAAGGAGTTTGCCCACAAAATTTTATTAGTTGTAGTTGCTATAGAGGAGACAAAGAATCTCTCACAGTTCTCAGTTGATGAGCTGTATGCATCTCTAATTTCTCATGAACATAGGTGAAAAGGTCAGCAGATACATCACTGGAGCATGCTTTCAAAACTCAGGCTTCATCAAGGAAGAAGAGGTAGATCAAGAGGAAGAGGAAGAAACTCTTATAGGTGAAAGATACAGTCTATCAAGTTCAAGTGGAAGAGGCAGCAATCAAGGTCAAGCCAAAACCCATCATAGAATCAATCACAAAATCAAAGGTATGATAAATCTCAAGTCCAATGTCACTACTGTAAAAAATATGGGCATTATATGAATGAGTGTAGAAAGAAGCAGTATGATAATAATAGACAAAATGCAAATTTTTCAAGAGAAGGTCAAAATCAGAATTCAGATAAGAGCACAATGTTTTTAGCTTGTAATGTTGCTCAAGCAAATGAAAAAGATGTATGGTTTTTAGATTCAGGCTGTAGCAATCATATGACAAGGAATCTAGAAATGTTTTCAAGTTTAGATGAGAATGTAAAGTCTGATGTTACATTGGGTAATGACAACAAAGTGTCAGTCAAGGGAAAAGGAGATGTCAATATTCTAACTAAACAGGGGGAGAAAAAGTATATTTCAGATGTGTATTTTGTGCCTGGTCTGAAACATAACTTAATGAGTGTAGGGCAAGTTCAAAAAGGGTATAGAGTAACCTTCAAGAATGGTCTGTGCACAATTTTAGACAAATACCCAAGCAACCAGCTTATTGCAAAAGTCAGAATGACAAACAACAGAATGTTTCCCTTAAAGATAAGGCCAGACTTGAATATAAATTATGCTCAAGCACAACACTTAATGAATTCACAAATGGGTAGAGAAGAAACTACAGCAGTAGTGCATACAATTTTTCAAGCTGAGATAAAAGATGAAAACTGGTTATGGCACCTGAGATTTGGGCATCTCAACTTTGGAGGTTTAAATTTACTTCATAGGAAAGGCATGGTCAAGGGACTACCTTTAATAGAAAAACTAGAAAGGGTATGTGAAGGGTGCATTTTAGGAAAACAACATAGAGAATCATTTCAGGAAAGTCAACTAGAGCAAAAGCCCCTTTGGAAATTATACATTCAGATTTGTGTGGACCAATGCAAACACCTTCAATAGGTGGTAGTTTTTATTTTCTGACATTCATTGATGATTATTCAAGAAAAACATGGGTTTATTTTCTAAAGCAGAAAAATGAAGTGTTTGATCTGTTTCAGTTCAAGAATTTGGTTGAAAAACAAAGTGGTTATTATATCAAAGTGTTGAGAAGAAAGAGGTGGTGAATATATTTCAAGAGAATTTTTTAATTTTTACAAAGATCATGGAATTCACAAGCAGTTCACAACTAGATACACACCTCAGCAAAATGGAGTAGCTGAAAGGAAAAACAGAACAATCATGGAAATGGCTAGAAGCATGTTGAAAGCCAAACATTTGTCAAATGAATATTGGGCAGAAGCAATATCTTGTGTAGCCTATATAATGAATAGGTTTCCAACGAAAAGTTTCATGAATATAGTACCTGAAGAAGCATGGACAGGAAGAAAACATAGTGTTACTCACATGAGAGTATTTGGATGTGTAGCATATGCACATGTGCTTGATGAATTGAGAAGGAAGCTAGATAACAAAGGAGAAAAACGTATATTTATTGGATACAGTGAAGAATCCAAAGCTTATAAGCTCTATAATCCAACAACAAAGAAAGTTATAATCAGCAGAGATGTACAATTTGTAGAAGATGAAGCATGGGATGGAAGCATAGAGAAGACAGTTAATATTTCAGCCAATATAGCTCAAGAGGAGAATGAAGTTTTAGCATCAACAAATATTCTAGCTATTGTCACTCCTACCACTCCTATTCAAACTCAGCAAAGTAGTCCACAAGTGACACCAGCATCGGCTGTAAGAATAGCCTCAACCATTCAAGGAAGCAGTCCAACAAGAGGACAAAAAATACCATCTACAGCAGGACCATCGGGTCCATATTCCACAAGTTCAAGTGATATGTCAAATCCTACATTGGCAAGTCTGAGAAGATAGAAAATCAGAAGCATAAGAGATATATATGAGAAAAATGAAGGTGAGAATAATTCAGATCAGATTTCTCTTTCTGCATTTTATTCTCAAATAGAAGATCCAGTTCATTTTGAAGATGCAGTCAAAGATGATAAATGGGTAAGTGCTATGGATGAAGAGATTGAAGCAATTGAAAAGAATCAGACATGGGATCTAGTTAGTCTTCCAAAAGACAAAGATGTCATTGGAGTGAAATGGATTTATAAAACCAAATTGAATGAAAAAGATGAAGTTCAGAAGCTTAAAGCAAGATTGGTTGTAAAGGGCTATTCACAACAGCCTGGAATTGATTACAATGAGACATTTGCACCTGTAGCACGATTGGATACTATAAGGATGATTTTAGCATTAGCAGCTCAGAATAAGTGGTATGTATCTCAAATGGATGTAAAGTCAGCTTTTTTAAATGGTTATTTAGAAGAAGAAGTTTATGTGGATCAGCCACCTGGATATGAAATTTTGGGTCAAGAAGACAAAGTTTACAAATTGAAAAAGGCACTGTATGGATTGAAACAAGCCCCAAGAGCTTGGTATAGTAGAATAGACAGTTATCTTTTGCTGAATGGATTTAATAGATGTAGCAGTGAGCCCACACTGTATACAAAAATGAATGAAGAAGGTGAAATACTGATAGTATGCTTATATGTTGATGATTTAATCTTCACTGGAATTTGTCAATTGATCTGTTCAAGGCAGACATGAAGAAAGAATTTGAAATGACAGACTTAGGTTTGATGAAGTATTTTTTGGGCATTGAAGTGAATCAAAATGAAAATGGTATTTTTATTTCACAGTCAAAATATGCAAATGACATTTTGACAAGGTTTAATATGATGAAGTGCAAACCAGCTCCAACACCTACAGTGACAGGTCTGAAACTAAGCAAGGATGATAGAGGGTCTAATGTTGATCCAACTTTGTTTAAGAGGCTTGTTGGAAGTCTCATGTATCTCATAGCCACAAAGCCAGACATTATGTATGGAGTAAGTTTGATTTCCAGGTTTATGGAAACACCAAAAGACACCCATTGGAAAGCTGGAAAGAGAATTTTAAGGTATGTAAGTGGAACAAGAAATTTTGGCATTAAGTATTCAAGTTCAGATGAGTTCAAACTCATAGGATACACAGACAGTGACTGTGCTGGCAGCATTGATAACAGAAAAAGCACGTCTGGTTATGTATTTAATTTTGGGACTAGAGTTGTCTCATGGTCTTCAAAGAAGTAGCCAATAGTTTGTCTTTCATTAGCTGAAGCAGAATATGTGGCAGCCACAAGTGCAGCATGTCAGGCAGTCTGGATGAGAAGAATTTTGAAAGAATTGCAAAATGAACAAATGGAGGCAAAAAAAATTTACTGTGATAACAATTCAGCCATAGCTCTCTCAAAAAATTCAGTCTTTCATAAGAGAAGGAAGCATATTGATACTAGGTATCATTTTATCAGGGAATTAATTAACAATGGTGACATATTTTTAGAGTTTTGCAAATCAGAAGAGCAAAGTGCAGATATTTTCACAAAGGCACTGGGAAGAGATAATTTCATTTTTCAAAGAAACATATTGGGCATGGTGGATAGTGCAGTTATGTTTAAGGGGGAGTGTTGGAATTTAAACCCTAATTGCAGCCGTCTCCACCAGCTGCTGCTCGCAATATCGCAATAAAGAATTTAACCATTGCGATACTGCGGGAGACTTTCGTAATATTTTGTTTTATTTTAACCACCGCTGTTTACCGCGCCGTCAACTAACCGCTGCCCGCGATATCACAATATGGGTTTTACCCATTGCGATACCGCGGGGAACCTTCTCCTTGCCACCACCGCTAGAAAATTTGGGAGTATGAAAAATTTAATATTTAATTTTTATATTGATGTAAAGGACATTGTATTAAATGCATTTTGACCGAGGAAAAGGTAGTTAGGTAATTTGTATTAAATTTTTGACGGGCTTTCTCATTCGTGAAAAATATTTCACGTGATTTTTACTTATATGTATTTTTATATATGTAATTATTTTTGACTGAGAAAGGTGAATGTGAAGAAACAGAAAATTACGAGCAGCAGCTCTGTGTTGAAGAAAATATATTTTTAAGTTTTATTTTTACTGTGTGAATTCCTCTGCCTCTGGCCTTCATTTTTGTCTATCACCATCAAATTGCGCGTTGGAAGTGTCACCCAAGACTTCCCAACCACAAAAAGTAGAACATCCACAATACAAACTGCCAGTCAAGATTTCCCAGACACTAACAAAAGTAGAACATCCACATTACAAACGGCCAAGAAAGAATGAGGAAACACCCACACAACTTGGAGAACAATAATAAATGTCCAAAAAATTACAGAACTCACTTTCCTCGGGCTAGGTTAAATGCCACCATTGAAAATGACTGTGAAAAGGGGCAACCGGGCATGATGTCAGTTCATCCAAACAGTAAGAAATTGAAATCAAATGCCAAGAATTAAAGAAACTATAAATAATTAAAAGGAATATACCTCTATATATCGCCCATGTTGCCAAAACCAATAATAAATGCAAGGAACAACTCAACCATAATGCCAAGTTAGAAAAAGGCGAAAAAAATCTAGTTAAACTAGTAAGTTAAGGGAGAGGAGCCGACCGTGGGTATAGGACCTATTGTGTAACAACCAAACCCAAGTTCTGGTTTAATGCATAACTTTTTTTTTTCCTAGTTTGTTCATTCTTGTTTTCTTTTTAACATTTAGATACTTGATACTTGCATAACAACCACATACTCATATACCTATTCAATCGGAATAGGCTACCATCCTATTGGAATGGTTTTCTAACCATGTGGGTTGGTCTTTGGGTCCACATGGAACCTCACTATCTATTAACCAAAATAGATGTTTTTACCCATTCAGGGTAAGTTTTATTGCTCTGGCCAGAGACTTAGACTCATCAGGGCCTTACGGGTCCTGAGTCCTTTGGAACTGTTCGGGTTCTCCTTGAGTATGTAGCTTGTTATGGTTAACTATTTGGTTTTCTATTTTTCTCTCCACCCATCCGTATTGGTAATGAGTCTAACATACCCTACCAAACCCCCAAGCATTGTTAATTATAAATTTCCATTTGCGGGTACGTACCCCTTTCTAGGGCCCTTGCTCCCAGACAGTTCCTGTCGACTGCCACCCACTAGAAACAAGTACAATACTATAAGGAATCCCTTCCCAAGTTTAAATTTTATCTAACAAAAAGATTTAGTTATTTGTCTTATTAAGTTTTTGCTTCCAAGAGGAATTTTCCCTCCTCTTGGAAATTTATAACATGACATGTTCCTTATTGTTCCTTGGCGATTTAAAGGGTCGATGCCAAAAATGCTATTGTTGCAGCTTTATTAGGCCACAGATGTAATAGCTCAAGCGCGACGGCTTTACTCGAAACGTGAGCCAGAGGCATTGCTTATACTGAACGTTGCTGGTTTTTTTGATTCAACATCTTATTTAGGTTTACCTAGCTAAGAACAATAAATAAATTCTTCCCCACACTTTCTAGTCACCAAGATCCTCATGGAGGCGAGGTGATTGCATACAGTGTAAGAAAGATAAACATTAATTAATTAATTCCAAAGCAGAGATGCCATCCATAAGACATTACATTGTAGGCGGCAAACCAACCATTAAATAAATAACAATGTAGGCGGCAAGCTGTCCATATTCAATTGATAGAGTAGGCGGAAAGCCGTCCATTTTACAAATGTCAATAAAGGTAGCAAGCCGTCCATGTTACATTTATCATGAAAATAAATCTACATTCGAAGGAGAGAAAAACCAATCCTAAAATAATTATTACTTTAACCCATTCATTAACTATCAAAGGAAAATCATTGTTTGTATACTCAAGCTACATTCATAGAATGAAATAGAGTGTAAAGGAAAGAGATAAATTAACTCAACATCTTATCTTATACTTGCTTGTAAAGAGATATTGCCTCTCTAATTAGAGTATCAATTCCTATCATCTTAGTTATCTCATGCCTTAAATTGAAAGTAAGAATACAAATATTAACTAAATATCTTGAAGCAAATATTCTAATAGACCCAATGTAATAATCAATAATTTCTAAGCAATCCACTTATATTTTTTAAATTACTATATACATCTTTTGATAGAAAATCACTATTCCCTTAGCCTAATTCCTCAACAAGTCACTTTAAAGCAAACTCATCATTTATCATTATCTAAATCAGTAAGACCGAACGTTTAGATTTACATCTCTAGCTAACATAAATTATGAATATCAGAAAACTTTTAAGTAAATATAAACAAATACACTTTTGCACACTACAATTCCCATCAATACACTATTTGTGAGCTTAATCCTTAAACTTTAAATTTTTAACAGGACCATTTGGGCTTTAGTAAACTAGAAATATAAGAAGATGAAATGTGTAACTGGTTCAATTAATTCGGGAGAATTATTTCTTCTGAAGGCCTCATTGGAAAACTAAAGGATTCTTCAAATAGAAGAGAACTATTTTACAACAAGATTGGTTCGGGTTCTCTACTCGCTTCATTTAATTCTTTCCTGAGTTTTCTTAAAGAAAAATTAAGATATCTGGCTATTACATATTTTGGTGGATATATACATCGGAACCTAAATTTCTTATTCGTACACATCTTGGAAAGCAAAGTACTTCACATCTTTTCTTATGCCTCTACTAAAATAATGTAGTCCATACATGGAAGCAATCCGTAAAGAAACTAGCTTAGTCATCTAATTTAATCTAGAACTTGGTGCTTTGGTTGCTATTTGGAAAGATGAATTAAAGATCTGTCTTCCTTTTATTATAGGATAAGCTTAGCCATGTTCTTCTTTAATCAGTATTGTTAGTTTTGAATTAGGCATTGGAAGAAAGCTCATAAATCTCTTAACCCAAAATTCTCCCTGTTTTAGACTACAGATACCTAGTGTTTCTTTTAGAACGTCCTAATCCTTCTTTCATATTTCTAGAATATCAATTTCTATTATATTCTCTTGTGAACAGACACTGTGAGGTTTAGCATAGTGGAGGCCATGATAAGCAATACTATCGAAGTATCTTGAGCAATCCTCTAGAGTTTTCCTGTATTATTCTGGAAATACAACAGAGACTGATAGGGAAGCAACAAAACTATGGAAGTCAGATGGAAGAATATGATTACCCATATTTGAGGTGATTTGACGCATACTTATGACTTAAGCAATTTTCTTAATTTTAGTCAATGAGGGAAAATAATGTATTTGTTATGTTATTCTGAGTTTGTTCACAAAATTTAAATGAAATGAACTCTTTCTTTCTTATAACGTCTTTACAACCGATCTAATGACGAATTCATTTTGTCCCAAACTGAATCTAAGACATAAATGGAGAATTAGGCCATGAAAGGTTTTCCGAAAGACATCATAATGGAATAACATCGAATGGCATACCAAAAAAGAATGTCTTGTAGTGCGAAGGTAAAACTTATTAGATTATTTAGGCAATATTGATAAATGCATGTTGCAATTGCTAAGTGGGCATAATGACTAATTTAGGTTCCATTATCGGAATGCTTAAATCTTAGTACCAAGCATGATACTAGAAGCAAGGCCAGGCCGATAAGACTACTTATACCGTAATAGATTCAACCCGGCTAAAGGCGATTATTGCTTAGAGGCCAAGGTTCCTAAATTGTCGTGAACACCAAGAACTCTCTCTACATAACCATACACATGCAAGGTACTTAGGTAGAGCATAATAGCTAATGAATAGAGGAATACAATACTTGGATATACAATTGACCAGGCCGAACCGTGTAGTCTGAGTATTTGGAGAGACAACTCTAATTTGGAACGCTGAATTAGATTTACACCTTCAAGTGCCCAATAAAAAAAATAGCCAGAGAAAACAAGAATGGGTCCAGAGGAAAGAGAGGCTTCTTTGGGGAAAGTATGCTACAAGATAAAAGGGCATGACTCTGAGATTCATGCTTCAAAAACTTGGTTAGCTCAGATTAACACTTCAAAGATAAATGCATACCCGAGTTCCTACTCTATATAAGGCACTATTGTGGCTTTCACAATATTCCTAATACTGAACCATTCATTCATACAAGGAAAATCAATGCAGAAGCATTATGATACATAAATTATTAAGTAATATCTATATTACTGCCACCAGTGGTATCAAACAACATACCTTGGTTGTTTTCCTCAAGTCCTAAATCTCGTCGTGACGCTCCATCGCTGCACACCAGCTACCCCTTCACTCATTTTCCTTCCCTCATTTATAGAGCTTGAGAACCTTCTTGAACGAGTGCCTCTTCGCTTGCTCGCTGATTGAGCTTCTTTGGTGTAACTGCCCCTTATTCATTTAGTTATGTTCTTTTATTTACTCATTTTGTATTTTAGTCCAACTTGTTGGGAGATGAAGAGTTTTCAATAAATGTTTTAGTGTTTCTCCTTCATTTTATTTCTTAGCGAAATCAAAATTAGAAGGAAAGTGAAATTGACAATTAAATCATATCTTAAAGAAAATAATTTAGGAATGCTCATCATTAATTAATTCAATTCACAACATAATGTGATGCAAGATAAATATCTCAAGAAACTATTTTATTTCCAACCATTATATCCCAAACATAATATTTGAAGGTTTTGATAAAATAAAGTCTTAAGAAAGGGGTTATGACATATTATGGGTATAGTTTTGGACAGCCTAGAGCCCAGTTTTGGATAGCTCGGGGCCCACTTTTGGGCAATAAAAGTGCCAATAAATTTACAATTAATATCCAATTGCAAATCACTTTAATTCTAAAAATACACAAACTGACCAATCATGTAATGCCACATCAACGTACCAAAATTACATGACTTAGTGATCCACTATCGGTCTATGACTTTTTTTGGCTCTTTCTTTGTGGTTTTTGAAAAATGGTTCAAAAAAATTGATAAACATGCCCAATTTTCACCAGAAAAAATGGGGGGATACCAACTCAACGATGAAGAGATGCGGCAATAAAAAATTGTCCGACTCGAATGCTGATGACATGGACCCCTCACTCAAAGTTACCCTACCCACCATCGGCTCCTCTCCCTTTGGCAATATTTAGGTTTTCATTATATGTTTTAAATCTAATTTATATCCACATAGGTATCAATACATTTAGTCTCCCAACTAATGTAACATATCCTGACACAATTATATCCCAAAGTAATGCATTTTAAAACATATGCTCAACTTTTGTACTATTATATAAAAAATATTGATTTTTAACACATAATTTTATATTCTATGTTTTAGTCTTTTTTCACAAAAGATTGATCTATAGTAACTTGGTTTAGGTCCATACTTGTTGGATATTGCTGATATGTGGTTGTCATTGATGTCAACACTATTGGCATTAATGTCTTTAAGGCTGTATATGCCGAGGATATTGAGAAAATTGTAATAAGTTGCAAGTTGTTGGTGATGTAGTGAAGTTCAATATGGTTTCTAGCTCAGTATATTGATGATAAGAGGTTGTGGATTAAAGGGTTTGTTGACAAGTATATCTAGTATATCCACATGAAATTTCAAAGGTTCACATGAAGATTTGATTAAGTTATGAGTATCTATGTCTGACAGTTGCTCTGTTGCTTTAGTTGGTGTTCCTGAAAGAAGATGATGTGATTCTAGTAATTTGAGTTGTTGTGGATGCTTTTGTAATGATTTATGATGTTTGTGGATGTTTCTAGATCGTGCTCTATCTATGTTGTTGGTCTGCATTGATCGTTGTGCTTGTGATTGGTGATTTTCTTCTGTGAGTTCATGTTTTTCATGATCATGGCCGACATGGTGATTGCAACGTGTTGCAGATCTTCGAGGCATAATTTTTGAAGGTGATCCATATTTGAGGATATTGTTTTGGGTCCTTACTATGTTTTGGCCGACATTGTTTTGTCTGCATTGATAAATTGTTTATTGATTTGGTCTGATAGTTTGTACACATTTCATATTTTGTTGGGCCGACATGTACATAGTTGATGTTACCCTTGGTTGCAAATATATATGATTGATTATTTATACCATTTGATGGTGTGCTGTGCGATGTATGTTGTGTGTTGTGTGAAAATAATGTCCTAATCTTTTGAAGGAAAAAGTAAAGTGTGAAGAAGAGTGAGAAGATGAAAGTGTTTATGTGCTTAACCGAAACTGTAATCAGGCATTAGAAGATGCTATTTTCTTAGTTCAAAATCTTCCAGATGTAATCCGAATGTGACTGTAAGATAGTGAGTCTTCTTTTGGGTAGTAAGCCTTTTGTATTTGAGCAGTGAGCTTTAGGTAGTGTACCTGAATACATGTGCATTCCCCATTTATAATACTTTTATACTTTTAATAGAGTATAATCTTGTGGATTAACCTCCACCGTGGATTTTCCCTTAACAGGGTTTCTACATAAAAATCTTGGTGTTATGTGTGTTTTTGATGTGGTGATGGTTTATGCTTTCATGTTTATTTATCAGATATGAGAATAAGTTTAATAAATATAATTTCTATGACAACTGATTCACCCCCCTCTCAGTCGTCTTCCCTTGTGTTGCCAACAATTGGTATCAGAGCAAGTTCCTCAGAAGAAGTTTAATAACTTGAGGTGATTCAAGATGGTGACATATAAGAAGGATAGTTTGAGTTTTGATGGAACCAATTATTCTCTGTGGAAGACTCAAATGGAGTGTCATATGAGATGCATTGGTGAACCTTATTGGAAAAATACAAAGAATAGGTATATCATCCTAGATAATGGTCCTTCTACTGTAGGTGAGATTAAGGAAGCTGAGTACAATGTCAGGGCTAAGGAAGCATTGTTGAGTGCTCTGAATGATTCTAAGATGACAAATGTAATGGAGTTGAAGACTGCTTATGAGATCTAGAAAAATATGGAAACTTTGTATGAAGGTGATACCCATGTGAAGATTGCTAAACTGCAAAGCCTGAAAGGGAAATATGAAACGTTGAGAATGGGTGAAGATGAGAACATCACTTATTTTATGCAGAGAGTGAATGAAATTGTGTGTAGTATCAGATGTATTGATGGAACATTGGAAGAATCAGAGATTGTTGCTAAAATGCTTAGATCCTTGCCTGCTGCATACAAACACAAAGCTGCTGCTATTGAGGAGATCTAGACTGTGACAAATGTAACCAGAGACATGTTGATTGGTAAGCTTGCTACTTTTGAGATAGGTGAGTTTGGTGAATCTCTTCCTAAGACAGAATCTACATTCAAAGCTATTATCTACGGAAAAGATATAAGCAAAGATATGATCTGGGAGAAAGTTCTTCTAGAAAAATTTCCAAGTATGAGCAGGAAATGAGAGAGATTGAAGAAGAGAGAAAACTATATGAGCTTGAAGCACTTATTGTCAAGAGCCTGGTAGCTAGAGGAGAAGGTAAGTATAAAGGGAAAATTCCTCTTAAATGTTTTTCTTGCAATAAGATAGGTCATTTTTCCTCAAGGTGTTCGGAAAGAGTTCCTAAGCCAAGACCTAACAAGCCTAGATTCCAAAGGAAGTGTTATTATGCTGCTGATGAAGGTGTGACAGATGATGAATCTAATAAAGATAATTTAAGTGAGGATGAATGTGTATTTATTTCTATAAAGGAAAATGATCCAATACCTACTAAATCTACTAGTTGCATAAATGTTGATAAAGCTCTAGCTGCTAGAGTTGAAGAAAAAGATGAATGGGTGATTGACAGTGGATGCTCTCATCACATGACAGGTGATAAAAGTAAATTTGTGAGCTTGAAAAAGTATGATGGTGGTGTTGTAAGATTTGGTGATGACAAAGCTGGTGTAATCCATGGCAAAGGATCCATTTCTCTTGATGATAAGCATAATATTGATGATGTTCTATATGTGGAAGGTTTGAAGCATAATCTCTTAAGTGTTGGATAGATGGTTGACAAGGGATACAATTTTCAATTCAAGAATGGAAAGTGTAGAATATTGGGGAGTTCCAAAAATGTGATTGCATCTAGTACAAAAACAAAAGGTAATATCTTTCACCTAAATGCTATTGGTAAAAGTTGTTAGATTGCTCAATTTGGTGAAAGTTGGTTGTGGCATAGGAGATTGTGTCATGTAAACTTTGAAAATATTATCAAGATAAGTTCTACTCAGGTAGTGAGAGATATTCCTAAGTTGATAAAACCTACTAATACTATATGCAAGGAATGCCAGTTAGGGAAGCAAACTAGAGTTTCATTTCAGAGCAAACAACATTGTTCAAATGAAGTGTTGGAGCTTGTGCATACTAACTTGTTTGGTCCTTCTAGATTCAGAAGTTTACAAGAAGACATTTATTTCATGTTACTTATTGATGTTTATTCTAGATTGATGTGGGTTACTTTCTTAAGGGAAAAATATGAGGCTCTAGAGAAATTCAAGATCTTTAAGGCTATGGTTGAGACAAACACAGGTCTAAAGATTAAATGTCTGAGATTAGATAGAGGTGGTGAATTCACTTTTGGTGAGTTTAATTATTTTTGTGAAGAGCATGGGATAAAGCGACAATTATCTACCCCGTGGACCCCTTAGCAAAATGGAGTTATGGAAAGGAAGAACATGAGAATTCAAGAAGCTGCTAGGACCATAATGCTGGAAGGAAATGTTCCACATATCTACTGGAGAGCAGCTGTGAGTACTGCCGTTTGCACCCTCAATCAGGTACATGTCAAAGGTGATATTGGTAAGACTC
>VDFB02000015.1:93572180-93601088 GCA_007258455.2 Sequoia sempervirens
AAAAATAAAAATAATTTGAGAACATTGAAGTGATGAAAATAAAAGATCTAAGACACAAAACAAAAATATTGAAATAAAAAGAATTGGCTTAAGGAATTAGAGTCAAGGATCATATAAACATTGCAACTTGCATGACCAAGATGACTTGAGGACATTTAAAAGTATTTATAGTCATTCAAGTGCAATGATGGTTAGAAACCTTCAAAGTAAAAGTCCTAAACACACACTTGAGAGTGAGAGAGAGAAGAAACAAGAATGTACCTTGTTTCTTTCTATGATAATTTTCCAAGTTTTAATCATGCCTCTTTTGTTCTTCTTCTTTTGACAATTTTCGTTGAGATGCATTTTTTCTTTTTCTTTGTTGTCCCATTTTCTTCTTCAACTTAAAGATTACTCTAAACAAGTCCTCTACCAACTTAGTTAAATTATCCTCCAAAATTTTCCTTGATTGATAAAAATGAAAAGTTATCGAGCTCCAATATTTGCCTCCTTGATAAATGTGCAAAAACTTCTTCTCCAAAACCTGCGCTCCAAGTGAATCAAAATTATTCAAGTGTACATGGAATAACTAGATCCTAGTTTAAATGAATCAAGTAGTAAACAAACAATTTATTTCATTGTGGAGTTTGTTGTTATTTAATTCATAGGTATGTGTGCAACATATCTAGTAATTTTAGAATTTTGTTAAAGTGTCAAAAATGTATATTAGAAGTATAATTTGAATT
Source organism: Sequoia sempervirens (assembly GCA_007258455.2). Lineage (NCBI taxonomy): Eukaryota > Viridiplantae > Streptophyta > Pinopsida > Cupressales > Cupressaceae > Sequoia > Sequoia sempervirens. The sequence goes on from VDFB02000015.1 coordinate 93,572,906, forward strand.
GAATTTTCTTAATTATATTTGAATTGAATTTCAAGTTAGTTGTCGAAAATGTATAATAGATTTATAATTTGAATTAAATTTTCTTAATTATATTTGAATTGAATTTCAAGTTACTTGTAAAAAGCGTGTAATAGCTTCGATATAATTTGAATTGAATTTCAAGTTACTTGTCAAAAATATTATATCTTGTTCTCAACTCAATGGTTCATGTTGCTTAAGTCATTTTTAAAAAAAAATTATTGTGATCAACATGAATGAACTTAATTATAAAGTGGCATTGATTTCCCTAAAATTCTACTAGAGATCAAATGTATATTGAATATAAGGAAATGTAAGTTGTAAGAGATCATAAAATAAGAAAACATTTATGTATATTGAATATTTAAAGCAAATGCATACATATATATTATGTGTAAACATGTTTAAACCATAAGCAAACACATGTACATATATGTAAAGGGATTCAATACATATAAACATAACACATATTATAAGCAAAGAGGCAAATGCATGTATATATCATATAAGAAAATATATGTACATATCATAAAAGAAAATGTAAATTAAAGATCATCAAATGTCAAATACTAAAGATCAACAAATAAGCAAATGTATGTATATCATATAAGCAAATGTAAGTTAGAGATCATCAAATATCAAATACTATTAAAGATCATCATATAATCAAATACATGTGGTAAAGATCATAAATCTAGAATGCATGGCCTAATATGAATGTCTACTCCTACACAAATGGCCATCTGAATGAGAATGGTCCTGCTCTGATGGATGTGTTGAGCCCTACAAATAAAATTGTGTACAAGATGTGTTAAATACATATAATTTATATTAAATTTTTTTTATCAAAGTTATTTTTAAATGAACTTTTATTTTTAAATATCAATCTAGATCTATGCACACATAAATATATTGCATGTACATATACACGTGTGATTATATAAAAATATAAAACTCACATGTCCACTGATAGCAAATTCATCCATAGAGTCACATCGATCATGCACACGATCTGGACCAAGGCTAGGAGTGATATGAGGTATGTCCACCTGTAACAATATATATACACATATATATCAACTTACATGAATATCTAGTTATTTTTATTTTTTTAAAATAATGAAAAAAGAATTGAAACATGCACATGCACAACATCTGATATTGGATAACCTAAGTCCTCTGAAACAGTCGCCTCCACCATATGCACCAAACGACCAAGCGACGAATCAACATCTGCATCCATCTGACCTATCCCATGTCGTGCCATAAATGATGAATGTAGAGGACTATGAAGGTGATATGGCATCGGTGATGATGAACCAGAACCAATCAACATATCTGTAAAACCCATAGTCTGTGCAGCTGCCGTATGAATCCTGATGTGCACTAGTGCTCGGCTGAGAGTGATGGGATCTTGGAACTGAACGACCTCTCCATCTCAAATGCTCTCTAACATGCTCTATACCGATCCCATTGTCTAATGCAATATGGGCATATGCCTCCAATAGGTCCTCAGTGAAACAATGCAAAGTCATGCGTGACATATCTCTTGTAAGTGCATCAAGCTGTGTAGGAGTAGGGATGCCAACCACTGTAAAAGGATCCATGGTGGTCCACTGTGCTGAAAATGGTGTGGATCAGGAATGTTTGGATATCAAATACTGACCTACACGATCATCAAATATCCTAGTGGTGGAAACCGCAATGTCACCTACAGTGTCAATTGCTTCCTTTTGGGAAGCAACGACAACCTCATCTGCTATGGGGGCTAGAGCTAGGGTGAGAGCAGGAGACCTGTCACCAACCAATACCCTAAACATTGGGGGTGGTCTATCTACTCGATGATAGGTGGGCCTATCAGCAATCCTACCACGCCCCTGACCAACATATGGTGGAATGTCCAAGTAGTTAACTTTGAGGCCCAATTGGACCTCATCATATAACTGCTAAACAAAATACAATGGAATCTGGTCATTGTTTGGGTATAGACCATGTGCTGCGAGAAATCGTGGGTAGATCAATGAGGCCATAGCATGATCGACACATCTAGTGACCTGGTATCCCCTAACCTTACACACATTTTGATAAAATGGAAAACAAGTGGCTTTATCATTTCTTTGGTGACACTATCTTGTATTTTTTTAAGGGAAATGTCACCATGTACTTCTTCCAACATGCGGGAAAGAATAGCAGTCACTCTATCTGGGGAATATGCACTAGTCCTCTCAAGTTCATCTTTTAGTTTTTCTAGACTATGCAACATTAACATGCATGGTTCTATATGTCCCCAGGTTTTGCACCTTGTGCTAATGAATCTCTCAATTTTTTTTAATCTCATTACTAGTATTTGCAAACAAAGAATCTGGCACAGGTGGAACATGATCTGCATTTTCCATGTTATATATATATATATACAGTACACCTAAAAAAGCAATGAGACTTTGGTAAATAATATATCTAGATAAAGAGAATACAAATCTAAAATAGAACTTGTAATAATTCATCTACACATCAATAATATTTTCATACTATTAACAATTTAAAAGAATGGAAGACAACTATAATCTATAACATAGCATCCTTAAATGGTTCAAATTTTAAATGAAACAATGAAAGAAAGAATAAGAATACAAAGATTAAAGTATAAAATTATTTGAAAATAATTGGGGATAAAAATATTTAATCTAATAGTTGTTAACATAAATGAATTTCAATTATATAGCCAAGAACATCAAAAAATTATAGATTGGAAAGAAAAATAAATATCTCAAATTAAGAATCAAATCTAATAAAGTTTGACTTCATTGCATACTTGTTATAAATACCTCACTAATCCAACCATACATATTATATATGTTAAATATATATATATATAATTGTTATGCCCATAATTTTTCACTATATCTTGAAGTGGATCTCCTTCAACTAGATCAATTAAAAATTATTTGTAATGTTGGAGGAAAATAGATGTAATATCATTAGAGTTTAGTTAGTTTTAATCAATGTTGTATGATTTATTAAACATTTTTTTAATATTTAAATGTAGGTGTTTTGGGGAGTAGCAGTGATAGATCTAGCTCATTGAGAAAGGATATAGGTAGAGAGGAGGAGTGACCTTGACAAGGATTGAGACATGGATCACCTCAGGGTGGTAGATATGAGTGGAACATATCCATAGAGAAGGATAGGCTAAGAGGATAGATATAGGAGACAAATACCTTAGGGGCACCTTTTTAGTTGTGTGTATGCTCTACAGAGTGGATTTACTCATGAGTGCTTTGATGTATTTGAAGACACATTTGTATGAGAACATAGATAATATGATATGGGAACTATTAGTTGTGTTGATGATGGGTGTGATATTTTATGTGTATGTTGATGATGTGCATGATATATAGTTATATTTCTTGTATTTCTTGTATTGGGAACTAAATCAGAGAGAAATAGACCAACCACTCAACTCCTTAGAAAATAAGCTCGTGAATCTCAAACATTATTCCAATAAAAACATTAAAAATAATGAAATTCTCTTTTCTTAACGCAAGAATCAAATTTTTCTATAGAAAAATGTGATCAACATAGATTAAATAACAAATAAAGCATAAATCAAATACTTTAATAGTATAAAATATAAAATGTAACCGAGCATTTGTGGGTTTGCATCCCACCAAGCATGTCAATTTGTAAGCATTGAATTTAAATAAATGAGACATTGAGGAAAATAAATGTAGACTTCAAATTGAATTAAAAAATCACCTCTAATAGAGTGAAAAGATGAATTACACAAAAAATGAACTAAAATTATAATGAAATACATATTGACAAATGGATATATCTTGCAAATGATAAAACATTTATTGCCCAACTAGATAAAATATACTTGCTCAAAATTGAGACGATAAAATGATGGATTTGATCTCAATTTATAGATTTTTTATATGATGGATAAATTGCTAGGATTTGATCATGTATCATGAGTTTAACCCAATTAAAATGTGGCTACTATTATTACCTAATTAACTAATTTATTTATTTAATGAAATTTCTTAATTATTTTGATCAATGAATTGATTGAATTATTTTCAATTTTTATCTAATTTGATTAAATATGTTAAATAATTTGATTGATATATAAACTAATTTATCATAATTTTCATTGAATTATCTAGGAATAATAGATTTACTTGGATTTATTTTAATTTATTTCAATATTTGTGAGAGAATGATTCATTTAAATATTTGGTTAATTTATTCTACTCGAGTAACAATGGAGGCCGATTTGATCAATAGGAGAGCATTCATCCCATCCCAAAAAGGGAGTACATTTAGAGTTTGGGACTTTTTTTTCAAAATGCTGAAGAAAATTTTCAAGATTGATTGCTGGCGTGTGGAGTTAGTAATTTGGGTGACCGTAGGTGACCAAATTCTATATGAAACTCTCTAGTTAATGTCTCTCTCTTAGGTAGTGTCTTTATTTTTGTTTAATGCTATGGATCTTCTTCAAAATTATGGTTTAGTTGCTTAGTTTGTAGTGGATTATGTTTTATAAGTTCTTTTTGGACCATTCCCTAAACAATGCCATTCAGGATGATAACTTACATAATGAAAAATATTTTGTTGGGTGTTTGTTTAGACACAAAGTTTTAAAGGAAAACTCTAGTTTCCTTTGTGTTTGAATTTCTTTGAAATGAACCTTGCAAGAATGGGATGAATCTTTAGTGGATAATACAATCAATGGACATAAAATAGAATTGGGTGCTCTATTGTATGGAGAAATAATGGAGGCACATAAGGAAATGTTGTTTCTCCTCACTCATGTCCCTCACCCTCTGCTAGTTTTTGCTATATATATGTAATATATGGGCACTCAAAAAATATGTAATATATGTCTTCTTTGTAGGTTTTTTTCATTTATGGTAGGTTTTCTTAATCAATTTTGTCTATATATGATTGCTACAATCCTATTTGATGGGTCTCTTGGTTTTGTCCCTACACCTTCATCATTTGTGGGTTGACATGCCCTTCTCTATTTTGTACTTTACTATGGAAATTTTTACAATAAACATGTAAGGAAATCTAGGAGCGCATCTTATGAAAACTCTAAATAGTAGTACCTTCGGTAACTTTAATTTCGATTTGGTTGCCTCAAAGACACGTACAACTATGTCCTAAAGCAGAAATAGACACAGTTTATTTCCACATTGATCTTTTTGAGAGAAACACAAGTAAATTCAACAACAAACAACAACACAGATGAAAGATACTACAGAAGTCAGAACACAGATTTTATGTGGGGAAAACCCTTTTGGGTAAAAAACCCCACTCTCCAAAGTTTGAGCCATTGTATTAATCAACAACAGAAGGTTACAATACAGTTTCAGGCTCTTAGCCTTTCAAAGATTACATCTTGTTCATTCTGGATACAACTGGTAGCATACTATCCCTGAGAGATCAAACATGGCATTCATGATCAGGAGAGATTCCAACAGCATAACTCTGCCTCTCTCACTCTCTGCCTTAGCCTCATGGCTTCGGCCTTTCAGCCAGCCACTCAGCCTTTCTCTATCGATCTCTCTCTAGCTCTCGGCTCTTCAACTCCTTGGCTTATCAGCCCGCTACTTCAGAACATCCAATGCATACGTATATCCATTCGTTCTCTACAAGCTCTATGAAAATGTTCTTTTCCAACTGTCAGATCAGAACACATGAATCATCTAGCCCAACCACCTTAGATGTTTCCACTTCCTCATGATTTTGTTTTCCAACTTCCACACAGAAACGGTTCAACAAACGGTTCACATTCTGCTTTCTCTAATTGGTCCAAATTGCACCATGTCAAATAGTTTTCACTCAGTCAAGGGCATTCAACCTGTGTCGCATGTCGGTGAGACACTAACCGTGTCTCCCCAATGCCACAGAGCCCATATCATCTTTGTCACCAAGAGTCTTCACTATCGGCAAGATGTTACACCGAGTCCAAAAAGCTATCGCTCAGACTTCATCGTGTCGCCAAGACATCACTTCGATGTTCACAAGTTACATCGACATCAGTATTCTCATCAGCGAGACAATCGCCACGATGAGACATTATACTAATGTTCCAAAGTCATAGTGATGTGAACAACAATCAACAAGACAACCATCTTTCACTAAAACATCTCTCTGAGCCTTCATGTTATACCGAACACTGAGCAGTCGCCAAGAGTCATACTGACATCAGGTTTCCCATTGGCAAGATAATCAAGTTCGCCAGGAGTTCACACCAAACCTCCAAGTCATACTGACCTCAGCAACCCCATCAGCGAGACTTTCCACATTCGGTAAGACAACATACCGAAACACATGTGTTACACTGAAGTCTCCTGTCGGCTAGAAACACTGCTCACCAAGAGGTCACACTAAGACTCTTAAGGTTACACCGACAGTCGACAAGACATTCATCTTCGTCAAGACCCTACACTAAGCATCACATGTCATGCCGAGGACCTTTTACTATCGGCGAGACCAACACCTATCGCCAAGACTTCACGCCGAAGTCTCCAGGTTATCCCGAGCCCACCTTTCGCCAGGAGTCATGCCGAACGCATCCCACACCGTCGATTAGACAAACGCTCATCGCCAATACTTCATAGCGAAGCCTTCAAGTCATACCGATGTGTTCCACTGTCGGCAAGAGAATCAACCTTTGGTAAGACTTCTTCCTGAGACCTTATGATTACCCTAATAGCCATACGCTATCGGTGAGACTTTCACCAGTCGTTGGGACTTCTCCTCGATGCCCGATAAGAGCATTCTCCCGAGTGTTCAAGTCACCCCGATGAATTCAATCGACAAGACATCTCCTAGTCGCTAGGACCACATACCGACACACTTGAGTTACAACGATGGAATTCATTTGGCAAGACATCAGCCCTGTCTCAGCGACATGAGCAAAACACAAGGTTATCAGACTGCTAGTCGGCCAGACAACAAGAATGTCACAACAACCATGCTTTCCAGGGGTTACAGCTTGTGAGATTGAGGCACATTTTCCAACAAAATATTTTAATTAGTTTAGGCCTTGATCATTTTAGGTCTGAAAAGAAAAATTAATTTGATTTTGTTAAAGTGTAGGAATTAAGGTATCATGAATTTTGTTAATAAGTGAATGTTAGGTGTTCGGGTGGGGACCATGGTATGGATATGAGTGTATGTGAGATTTAGTGTCTACAAAATCCAAAGGTAAATCAAAATATTATAAACATCAAACTTTTTTTGGAAGGATAATATAAAACCAAATCTAAACACAATATAAACATTGTAATCACAACCATACGTAATATATATATGAGATTGCATACAACCATGTGTAAAATTTACAACCATGTAAAATTTATTCATATGTTGTTTATTAAGAAAAAATGTCATAAATTATATTTCTAGAAATAAAAAGGACTACAAATATGGAGGGAAAAAATTAAATAATCTCAACATAGCAAGGATTTTACAAAGTGATAGATAATTTTCTCAAAAGAAAAAGGATGTGTTGTGCACAAGACAACAAACCACTTTTTCATGTTTTTTGATGTCTAAATATTTACTTTCCATACATGTTTGTGAATACCACATAAATTGAGATGCACGATTATTTTAAAATCTTCACATGCATCTTAAAGTGGAAAAAAATGTAATGATAAAATTTGCATATCCATATTATTCCTATTGTATTTTTTGCCTCATTTTGAATATATATATATATATATATATGGTGCAATATTGTGCAAAGTGGTAATAATTCCCCTAGAGTTTATGACCTATTATATAGACATAAATCAAACACTTGAACTCCATTTTTTCCTTACACACATCTTATCAAAGCATTTTTTTGACACATATCCGGGTGAAGCCACAATAGTGGTTTACAATTGAAGTAAGGAAGGAAAACTCACAAAAATGAATGCATGGAAAAAAACTTAATTTTAGGGGTTCATACGAACCTATTGGTTTGACTGAACCCATTAGGGGTTCGCTAGAACCTGGGTTCGGGCGAACCCTTTTAATGCTTTCCTGCCAAAAAGTCCAACAAAACCCCTTATAAAAGGGGGGTTCGAATGAACTAGGGTTCGAATGAACCCTAGTTCGAGCGAACCCCTATGGGTTCACTCGAACCCCCCTTATTCCTCATCCCCGGGACACAAAAAAACCCTAAATTTTGCACTTGGGAGCTCGGGTTGAGGATGAAAATGGACTAATCTTCACAAACCCAACTGGAATCGGGTAGTCCTCAAACGATCTATCCAATGAATATAATTTTAATATGTTTTTTTTTATTATGTATTTATTTTTTTATTTTATTAAACATAGGTTTTTCGTCAAAAATAAAGGTCTTTGTTCTGCACATGTGGAAAAATAGCAGATTATCAAATTTTTTTTTTGAAAAATATGAGTGCACCAGATATTGAAGTCCTTGATCCAACAAAAAAAAAAGAATTTCAATATATACAAAAAAAGTTATGCGTTATACAGTCGCGCTATGTCTGAATTGTAATTGGTTTGACTTCGAAACTTGATTAAAGAGAAAATATTCAATAAAAAACTTTCTAACCAAGTGGAAGCACTAGATATCAGAGTTACAAATCTAAATTCAAAATAATTAGAATTTTATCCTTCATGGAAAAAAAGTCATGCGTTATACGGTGTGCACCACTTTTTTAAAATGTTGTTTTTAAAAAAAAATTAGTTTTCATGGGAGATGGAAAAAGAAGTGCAATCTGATTCCAAAAATTTTGAAAAAAATATTTTTAGAATCTACAGACAAAATGTGACAAGATTCTAGTTTCATCATCTTCAAATTCTTCACGGTTTAGCCGCTATAGGTGCCCGAATGTGAAGATTTAGTTAAAAATAATAATTTCAGTATCCAGTTTGGCCAAAAATTGTAAACCACTATTGTGGGATCACCCATCCACATATCCACACATCCACTTTTCCTAATGAATCTTATGTGTATGTCTAATGGTGGCATGTGGAAGGATAAATATGGATATTGAAACTTTACCATTATCTTGACAACTAATTATGGCTATATGATTATCTTATTGTAATGAACCTAAGTTCATTCGATAGATATTAGTGAAGTTGAATTAGGAAGCATGGATTGTGATTTATTATACACATTTTACGTTTAAAAATATGGGTCTAATTTTTGCGATATTGAAAGTCAGTTAAATTTCTTCAATAGTATATCCAAGGTATAGGGATATATTAGTGGTAAGAGTAGTGTAGGATAAAAAGGAGAATGTATAAAGAGGGGAAGGTCTAGAAAGGTAATGACATGGTAATGGAAGGAGAAGTTACACTATAAGGTTAAATTTTCATAGGATAAGGAGGAATGGTATGAAGAACATATTTGTATAGGATAGTGCTAGTAGTAACAATGGTGTGAACATATATAAAAGGATGGGAGATAAGAAAAATACTAGTGGAGAGAAAGGTGGTAGGACATGGGTGGTGGATCCCATGGAAGTGGTAACTATAGTATGATAGGAGGAATCATTATAAGAGGATGAAGGGTAGATGGATGCATAGAGGGTACAACATTATTAAAATCCATTAGAGTGGTAATATTATGAATAGTATTAATTCCCTAAGGATAGCCACCTAATACATTATATAAATTACTAGCCAATGAGTGAGGATATTTAGGGTGGAGAGGTGCATCAATACGTAATTATCAATTTAAGAAAATATCTTGTTTAGCAACATATGTATCTAAATCATAGTCTTGATCATTATTTTTCATCTTCTTTAATGTGGCTCTTTATATGGTTGTCATTAGCTATTATATCAAAAAATGATTCAATCGTCATTTTATTTGCTAGCCATATTAGAGTTAAGATGAAAACTCCATAAAACAAGATTTTAAAGGATATTAATTTAACTAGATAAAAGATCAAGGAAAACACTCTCAAACATGCAATATACCCCAATTGCTTAGACAATGCATATTTCCTAATAATGTGTGCAACTAAAAACTAATAACATGTAATGAATGGATGTAGGTGATAATAATTAAATAATCCTAATTGAACTAGGGTTGTCCCTTTTATATATTTAAGAAGTTGTAAAAGCATTGTATGAAATTGTAAGATGGGAATTACTTATGAAATGTTATGACACATAAGAGAATAAAAAGGGGGGGTTACACAAGAAAATTGATTAGAATTATGAAAATCATCAAGATCATCTTAAATAATGGGTTTGAATATGTCAAAAATGGAGTGTCGATTATGAGGAGGAGGATTTGAATTTTTTTGACAAGATGTAAAGAATTTGTTAAATACATCCTATAAACCAAGTCAAGGAATATGGTGTTAGAATTTGTACCAAATTTGGTGCCATTTTTAGGTTATTATTTTGGCTCATGGCTTTGGTAAACCACACTTGGTTTATGGTTTAAATTTTTCCTATTTATGGGTGTTTGAGATGGAGAAAGCATAATGATTTTATAGGTATCATCATGCTACTAGAAATTACTCCATATGAATCACATGTTGATGATACTACTATAAGGGTATGCACATGAATATTTTATTGTAAATGATATTATTATCAAATAATATAATTGGTTCATGTTTTTGGTTGTGGGATTTTTCTTCCAAGAGGATTTTCCCATGTACATAATTATGTTATAAATTTATAATTTATACATTTTTCTTGTAACTAAAATTAAATCTATTTTTCATGTTTATCTCTTGATAGGTTAATATGGACATTTTTAATGTTACAAATGATACAATTTGTGGTTCTATTTGAACTTCATAACTTTATATTGTTTGTTTCCATATGTTATTAAGTTCTTATATATGTTTCACTTGGTCTTTCCATTTAGAAGCAGGCTATCCATAGCTTTGATTGTTGAATTGGGAAGGCATATTTCATTTACACATAGAACATAAAAATGTATGCAAAATGGGGAAGCAAATCCAATTTGAATTCAACAAATTTGAAAAAAATGCATCTAGGGTTTCAAAATTTAACATATCAATGCATTTTAAACTCTAAAAAATTTGAATTTCAAATACCTGGTGCTCGTTATGGAAGTAAGGTTGATGAAGTTTGGAGAGACCAAGTTGAAGTTGTGTTCGCCGGAAAGAAGAAATCAGTTCGCTCGCCGTCATGGTCTCGGTTCACTGCACGCAGGGAAAGCAATTGGTAATTTTAGAAAGTGACAGTCGAAATGAGAGTTTTTATTTTTTTGTCATATGTAAGGGGGTTCGGTCGAACCCAGGTTCGACCGAACCCATTTAAATATGATTTTTTTAATTTAGGGTTTAGGGTTTAGTCGAACCAATGGTTCGACTGAACATAGGTGTTCAACCGAACCCTTAATGAGGTTCAATCAAAACATATGGTTCGACCGAACTCCTTGAGTTTGAGGAAAAGGAAAAAAATGAAATTTCCTTCCTCATATAAATTGTAAACCACTATTCTGAAGTCACCCTTATCCACATGAAGTTTCAGAGGTTTGCATGAAGATTCGATTGAGTTATGAGTATCTGTGTTTTGACAGTTGCTTTGTTGCTTTAGTTGGTGTTCCTAAAAGAAGATGATGTGATTCTAGTAATTTGAGTTGGTGTGGATGCTTTTGTAGTGATTCATGATGTTTATGGATGTTTCTAGATCATGCTCTATCTGTGTTGTTGGTCCGCATTGATCGTCGTGCTCGCGATTAGTCATTTTCTTCTGTGAGTTCATGTTTTTCATGATCTTGGTCGACATGGTGATTGTAGCATGTTGTGGATCTTCGAGGCATAATTTTTGAAGGTGTTCCATATTTGAGGATGTTGTTTTGGGTCCTTACTATGTTTTGGCTGACATTGTTTTGTCCGCATTGATAAACTATTTATTCATTTGGGCCGACAGTTTGTACACATTTCATATTTTGTTGGGCCGACATGTAGTTGATGTTATCCTTGGTTGTAAATATATATGATCAATTATTTATACCATTTGATGGTGTGGTGTGTGATGTATGTTGTGTGCTGTGTGCGAATAATGTTCTAATATTTTGAAGGAAGAAGTAAAGTGTGAAGAAGGGTGAGCAGATGAAAGTGTTTATGTGCTTAACCAAAATTGTAATCAGGTAGTAGAAGATACTATTTTCTCAGTTCAAAATCTTCTGGATGTAAACTGAATGTGACTGTAAGATAGTGAGTCTTCTTTTGGGCAATAAGCCTTTTGTATTTGAGTAGTGAGCTCTAGGCAGTGTGCCTGAATGCATGTGCATTCCCCATTTATAATACTTTTATACTTTTAACAAAGTATAATCTTGTGGATTAACCTCCACTGTGGTTTTTGCCCTAATAGGGTTTCCACGTAAAAATCTTGGTGTTATGTGTGTTTTTGATGTGGTGATGGTTTATGATTTCATGTTTATTTATTAGAACTAAGAATAAGTTTAATAGCTATAATTTATGTGACAAATGATTCACCCCCCCTCTCAGTTGTCTGCCCTTGTGTTGCCAACAATACCAACATAATCAGGTTCATCATTTCCTTCTCCATTGTCATTATCTTTCTATCAAGGTTTAATTACCAACTTGGGTTTTGACTAAGGAAAACCCCCATACAAACAATTTTTTTTTTCTCTTTGTGTATGTGAAGATTACAAATTCAAGAAGGATTGAAGATCTTGAAGAACAATTTTCCGTTGTTGCATAAGTTATCATCATTGTTTTCAAATCATGAAAAATAGGTTGCAAACTTTATTTTTAAATTTCTAATAGTGGAACCTATGTAAAGAAAAAGATAAAATTCAATATTAGAGGACTGCCAAAAGTATTTTCAGAAGCCCTAACCAAGACCCTTTCACCCTAGGGTGAACCTGTCCTTCAACAGATCTCAAAACCAAATTTTGGTGACAAGTGCATGTGTCCTAACCCTTCTTAGATCTACCCACAAACTGTGATGTCAATTTTTGTACTTTTGGGAATTTTCATTTTACATATTAGGTCTTATAATTCATTTAGTTTGAGTATTGCATATCATTTCAATTTGGTTTCATATTTTTCCTATTATTTTAAGGATTGAGATCCAGGTCTGATTGACTCACCATTGAAGTTGAAATTCAATCTTTACACCTTGTGATCTCTTTCCTAATGAAATGACATTAGGGAAAGACATAAATAAAGAAAGAACCCCCTTAACATTACAAACCCCCTTATTGTTTAAGGAACCCCTTTCCCCACATTTCATTTTGGTGAACCTAGCTTGAACTTTTTAGTTTGGTGAACCTGACATTGTAAATCATACCTTTTTTGATTCAAAGATCCTTGAAACCCTAGATCTAGGTTTTGCATCATCTTGTTTTGCATTTCAATTAGGGTTAAGCCTATTGCATGTTTGCATCATTTAAACTCATAAAAATCAAAAAATATTTCATACATTTTGCATAATAGCTTGCATTAAGGTGTGTTTCTGTGATTTAGATAAGCATTTCATTCAAAATTGCATTAAAAAAAGTTGTCATTTTTTCATACATTGTCATTTAAATTGTATTTCCATTTCATCATATTTTTGGAAAAACTATCATTGAAGAATCTATTTGTAGTTAGGAACAATGAACTTAAATATCGAGTTAAACACTCAAATTTAAAATTTTTAAAACCCTATCCTAGGACTCATTCAACCTAGGGAAAACCTATCTTGGTACAAGTGATTTTCCATAATTCTACATACTGTTTTGTCTCTATCTGCTTCATTCTCCTATACTTGCAAATCTATGTTTTAGTTTGATAAATTAAATATTTTTGTAGTTTTTTGCATTTAGTTCAATTGGTGAAAGATAGTTGTTTAAAATCAAAATTGACATTCAAAGTAATCATTTTCAAGTTTTTGCATCTAAAATCAATCAATTATCATATTTTAGCTTTGAAAATTGCAATATCTTGTTTAATACTTGCATTGCGCTTCCTATTTTTGGATGTTTACTATCTTTATTTAGTGCCTTTTTGTCAATTTTGGGTACACCTTTGGGATTGATGAAACTTGTATGAGTATTGAACAAATTGGTATCCTACTACCAATACTTCAGTGAGATGTAGTTCGAGACTCATGGCATCCTGTGTTGGTACATTTGTTGTGGATCTTGGGTTTTTCATCTCTTTCACTCATAGTGTTGACACTATTCAACCCATGTTGGACTCCATCCCTAATGTCACATGTCCTATGACCACTACTACTAATTTTGAAACCATTGTTGCCCATTTCCCTCAAGAGAACTTGTAAAAAATGGATAAATCCTTAAAAAATTCAACACTACATGAGTACAAAATATATTGTTGGTAGTCATTCCTATCATATATAACATGAGGAGAGATCTTGATAACAAACTAGGAATAGAGATTGTGTGTAGCCTATCCCACATTATTGATAATCATGTTCCTATAATGGCTAGTTGTGCTCAAACTTTGGGATACACTCAAAGTAAAGGAGGAAATCAAATTCCTGCCCTACAACCATAACTTCTATTCCTACATATACCAATCCAATTGTTACTACAACAATACAACCAAGCAACAATATCACTCCAACTTTGGGTATTTCCACGAGGAATCCTTTTAGCCTTGTGAATTCAAACATCATATCTCCAAACCCCCTACCTCTCATGAACTTGAAATTTAGTTGTTCAACTAACACATATACACCTCCACCATATTCGCCTCCATCTCAAAACAAAACCAATTATTCTATCATAAACCAAAATTTTCAAAATATCCCATCCGTCCAACAACAAATAGCAACATTGAACCAAAACCAAACTAGAAAACCTTCACAATATGTCAAAAGAAATCCATTATCATTGGAGATATTGAGAGCACAAATTCCATAAGGCATAGAGATACCTAGATTTGAGAAATATGATCCTAGCAACCATGTGTTAGCATATACCACCTTATGTAGTGACTTCATTTTTGAAGATACGCTCTTGGTTAAATTTTTTCCTAGGTCATTAAAAGAAATAGCCTTGGAATGGTTTTGTTCATTACTGAATAACTCAATCCACTCATTTAATGAGCTTGTTGCTGTCTTTCACAACCATTTCCAAGTGCATATTGGTCCTAAGATGGCCCTACCTGATTTGATGTTGATCTTCAAAGAATGTTCATTAAAAAATTAGATACAACTAGATCCAAGATAATCTTGGGATGATGAAATTTACCTCTTTTACACACTTATTCATGACTCTCCATTATTATCAAAACTCAATTAATCAATGTTTAGGAAAAACAACTTCAAATCATCCTAAAAAATTTGAAACCGTTCCTTATAAATTTTTTAAACTATTCAAGAAAAAAAAAAAGGCTTTTATACAGATAAATCCACCTCAACCAACCCACCATGTTGAACCTCAAGTTGCTGCCACAAAAACAACAAACCGATACCTATTTTAGGATAGGAATAGACAATTCACCCCATTACCTGATACCCTCCATTCGATTATGTTGCAACTCTCTAGCAAGAGCCTAATTACCTTACCTATCATTAGACCTCTTGATACCACTAATATTTTACCTTAGAACTATAACTCAAATTAATTTTTCCATTGATATCATCAACAAGATAGACATGATACAAAATGATGCATGTGTCTTAAACATATAGTGCAAGACCTCATTGATTCCAATCACATCCAGTTGGGTGGTGTTAATGATCAAGGAAATAAATTTGTCACCCCACCTAACCAAAATTTTCAAATATTCACCAATCCAATGCCAAACAATTCTATATCATTTGTAAAAGCTAGTGATAACAATAATGATGTGATGAATGTTGACAAGATGCAAGACATAATTGATGGTAATAAAAGTGATAATGAAGGTCGATCTACATGCTGTGATTGGATTCATTGATGTTCAACCTCGTATGGGCCAAACCAACTTGTCTCTTGACATTTCTTTCTCAAATAGTGATAATTAAACATGCACTAAATGGGCCTCTTTACATAGCCACTAGAATCAATAAAAAGCATACAAATGAAATATTTACTGATCTCCTATGTGTAGAGAATGTTATCATTGAGGAATTCTTATTTCTACATGAAATTTACCAACATTATTATGAAAATTGGAAAGCATGGATAAAAAAATGTGATGGTTTTTCTCACCCTACAATAGGTTCAATCACTCTTCCATTACAAGTTGGACTGATGCAATTAGATGTATCATTCTCCATCATCCCAATGCCAAATAAATTTTATGTGAAGTTAGGCTATCCATGGCTATGATCCATGAGTTTCATCCCGTCAGTCATCCATAAGTGCTTGAAATTTCTATTTGACAACTAATTTTTTTATAGTGCATCATAGTGGATTTAATCCTTTTCCTTCCTGAGGGAACTTTTCATTGGATTTCTTTTGGCTTGAACCTATATAACTTATAAAGCATCATGAGGATTTCTTTTTCAAATTCTATCAAAAGTTCAAAGTGAAGCGTATAGCAGAGTTATCCATTGCTAATATGCCACATGGAATTAAAAGATCCATAGCTATTCCTCCCACTCCAAATGGTGTGGATGAACCTATACTTGAACCAAAAGCTCTCATAAATAAAGAAACAAAGTGTGATGCTATTCTGCCACCTATGTCCTACAAGAGACCAAGAGATAACCATACAATTCTCTTTGTGCTTCATAATGAATTGAATTTATTTTTTTCTACTTCTATGAAATTAGATGGATGCAACCATGATGATCTTCCTAAAAAGAGTGAATCACCACGTGTTGAACCTGGTGATTTTCCTAGTATGACACTTGTATTTGCTTATTTGGCTAGTTATCCATCTTCCATATATTATAAACACTATAGGTTGGCTCACATGTGACATACTATCTTTCTTTTTCTTTCTATGTTCTTTGTGATTACATGTACATAATTTGATCCCCCATATTGTTCTTCTTGGTGAACCTTTATGTTTGTGAGTTTTATTTGGATGACCCCTATTACTCTATTGGTGCAAGGATATAAAGGAAGTGAATTTGTCATGGCACTCTTCTATTTGTATCTACATTCTTCTACCCATTGTAAACATTGTATTTTCTTTTGTCTTGTGTTTTCCTTTTGGTGATGTTGCAAGGCGTTGAGAGACATCCAAGTCTCTTCCATACATGCAAAATATTTTTCTATGTGTTTGTTGTTTCATGAGGTATTTGGGGAATGATGATGGTTCCAATATCTATTATATCACTATAACAAAGAAATAAGCTGACCCTAAATCCATGGTTCCCTTATGTGTTATATTTTTGGATTGCATGTGGGGGAAACCTCCTTTTTCATGATGTAGCTTTATTTGGAAACATATGATTGGCATATGGATTTCCAAATAAGCTCTCATGGCCCTTTTATCAATTGGAATTTATCATTTTATACTTTAAAGTAATTGCTCACTGCATGGTGTTTAGCAATTCATTTAAAGTGGGGGAATATATTGGCATTATTTCATTTGGGTATTGACATTTTGACATTTTTGGCTTCACTTTTGTTCATAGAGGTTGGACGTAGTGTAGCATTTGCATAACACATTGATCATTTTTGTGGCACCTTATCAAAGTTATTGAGTAAAATTTTTGGTATGGTTGACGTATGAGAGACCTATAGACTTGTTGTGACCTTCCCATTTTCCACCACTTTTTATTTTATGATTACACACATTGTCGACCTAGTGTGTTTTTCTCATTTTTCCTTTGGGGATCACCTAGTGTATATCATACTGCACTAGTTCTTATGAGTGTATTTTATGGACATGGCATAACACAAAGTTCTATTCCATCCTTTTTCCCCTTTATTCTTTTTTGTATTGGATTTAAAATTGTATGCTTGTGTATCAAGTGTCTTGTTGCACGTATCTTACACATCTTATGTGTCCCTTTGTCCTTATGTTGGTTTTCCATGGGATTTTCAATCTTGGGGGCTTGATCATCCTCCTTGATCTTTGTCATCCTATCTTTCTAAAATTTATACACTTGGACCCCTCTTGACGCATATTTGTCTACTTTAGTGTAGGTCTGAGCATAAGTTCATACTCTCACTAAAGTACGGGCTAAATTTAGTGTAAGAAATTGTATACCCTTACAATTTTACATTATGTTTGGGTCCCTTAATTTATTGGACTTAATTAAGCTTCTAATTTTCCAAATTATGCATTCAAAATCCTTATTATTCTTGTTTTCCAAAAGGGAAATTCACATTTAATTAATGCTATTAATATTTTAATCACATTGGAGCATGTGTGTCCTGGAATTTTAGTCTAGGGTGAATGGGTCCCCTTTAAGTCTTAGGACCCATTTTTAAATATGTTTTTGGCAGTATTTTATTGATTCAAATTCAACATACAATTGTTGACTTTTGGAATCTTGTTTTTGTGAAATTAGATAAACACTATAAATATAATCTTTTTATCAATTCAAATGGAACACACTTTATGGAGATATTCATATGAGAAAGGGTGATCCGACAATAATGGTTTACACTTTTTGGGACATCTTGATTTTTGTTGAATTCACATATTTTTAGAAAATATAATGATTTAAGCCGTTGAAAGTTT
Organism: Sequoia sempervirens; assembly: GCA_007258455.2. Classification (NCBI taxonomy): domain Eukaryota; kingdom Viridiplantae; phylum Streptophyta; class Pinopsida; order Cupressales; family Cupressaceae; genus Sequoia; species Sequoia sempervirens. The sequence continues at coordinate 93,591,505 of VDFB02000015.1, forward strand.
CATTTAAAGGATTTCAATTGAAGAGGGTTTGATAGAACCCCCTTAGATAGAAACACGCTAATTTTAAACCATACCTATAACGAAGTCTCCTTTACACCTATCAAAATGTTGATAAAAAACCACATTTGATTTACCTTTTGGGGGATCAAATGAATTCATTTAAAATTTATTTTTTGTAAGTATGTATTAATTATTATAAGCTTCCCAAATAGTATAATTTTAAATATAATTAATTTGATTATTATATATTTTTAATTTCTTGTGAATGTAGGTTTTTCACCGAAAATCAAGCTCTCTATTCTGCACATGTGGAAAAGTAGTAGATTACCAAAAAATTCTGAATATATGTTTGTGCTAGGTATTGATTTCCTTGACACAACAAAAAAAAATCAATTTTGATACATACAAAAAAAGTTATGTTGTACACGGTTTTCCTATGTTTGAATTGTAATTGGTTTGACTTGAAAACTTAATTAAGAAAAAAATATTCCATAAAAAACTATGAAATCAAATGAACGTGATAGATATCATAGTTACAAATCTAAATTTGAAAAAAATGAATTTTATCCCTCATAAAAATTTTTTATGTTGTTTACGGTGAACATCACTCTTTAAAAATGGTGTTTACTGTTAAAAACTAGTTTTTGAAGGAGATGAAAAAATAAATGCAAATTTATTTCAATTTTTTTAAAAAAATACATATTTAGAATCTAAAAACAAAGTGTCACAAATCACTAGTTTGCATCATCTTCAAATTCCGCATAGTTTAGCGGCTATAGGTGCTTGAAAGTGAAGATTTAGTTAAAAAAATTTAGTTCAATGTCAAGCTTGGCCAAAAAGTGTAAACCACTATTGTGAGATCACTTGAAAATATTATTGTCAAGAGCATTCAAGATAATATTTATCAATCATTTGTTACAACATTCAAGATCCTAACATCATGTTCAAGTGTATGTGTGGTCATGTCATCTTGTGAAGGCTAATATGCATTGCTGATCCTAAAACATCCAAGCATTTTTGATGCAGGAGCATCCTAGGTGAACGAGTTATCCACATCAACCAAAAATATTTGTAGTTGTTTATTTTATTTTTGGTTTGTTTCAGCTTTGTTTTGGCATCTCTCGGTATAAGGAATTGTGTTGTGCAATCAAAGTGTCAATTTGAAATTTTTACCAAAACATCGTTTTAAGGCTCCATAGGAAGTTTTAAAAATTATTTCTAGAAAATATGTAAGGAATAAAGAAAAATAATTTTGTAGGGAAATTCTTGGAGGTACCATGTCGAATGTGTAAAAATAATCAAAGTTGTATCTTTCACTGTTTGAGAGAAATTAATGCTGAAAATTTGTGATTTTAATGTTGAAAGTGGGTTGGGGTGGGAGTCCTAGCTTGGTTGGCTAAATCTTTCTTGTTGCAGGAGGTTGGTCACAAGGTCTAGTCTCCCCCACACCCATGGTACTAGAGGGAATGTCACGCCAGTACCATGGGTCACATTAAAAAGTTTACCAGGAATATTGAAGTTTATAGGGGGTCGTGCTACTCGATTCCTGCAGTCTAAAAAAAAATGTTGAAAGTGCGTTGCTAGTTTATGGAAAGTTAAAATTTTCAAAATTTATGAGGGGTGGAGTGAAATTGTTTTATAGAGGACCCAAGGACATCATCTTAAGCCTACTCACCAATTTTTGTGCAAATTGGAGAACTTTGAGTTTTTTTCCTTTTGACAACCGCTTACATCAAATTGGCATATTTAGTTTGCTTTGAATTTATTTTTAGAGGGATTATTATTGCAATGGAATCAAACATTTGTAAATTTTTTTTATTCACCAATTTCTCCATGTGATTAAATGACTATTTTATTTTTATAAAACCATCAAATATGAAGTGTTCAAAATTGAAGAAAAAAATACTTTTCTTTTATTTAAATTTTTTAATTAGCACCGAAACTTGGAAGTTTTAGAATAAATAAAAAAATAGACAAAAAATCCAATGTAGAGGGAAGAATGTGAAGTGTCAGAGAAGAGAAGAAGAAATGAAAATGTTGCATCCATTTATTAGCTTGCAAAGAGAAAACAAGAAGAGGAGGCAACATTATAGGGAAGAAAGAATTGGGTGAGGGTTTGCACACATTTGGTTTTAGATGCCAAGAACGAGTCTTTTAGAGAGTTGCATATACAAGAGATTTTAATTAATTAAAAAGATCAAACAATAAGCTGTGCAGGTGGAAATAAGAAGAGGAGGTTGTTATCCCAGATTGAGGAGAAGTAGATTGAAAGTGTAAGAGATGCTATTGAAAGCTAGAGTTAAAATTCTTGTAACAAGTTAGTTTGATGATGAATTGAATAACAATGAAATTTTGTTGCTAGCAGTTGGCCATTGTGTTGTGGAATTGAATTTTAAATGTGTGTGTAATTTTTTAAAGAGGGGAGTACTCTCTTCATCAATTGGTATAAGAGCGAGGGGTTCTAAGCAAGTGGATGGACCGTTGAATGTGAGGCAATCAACACCAAGACCTACGAGTAGAGGAAGGCTATTGTGAAGAGCTCAAGAAATTGTTGGAGGTGTGTGAAGGCTTGAGTGGTTGAGAGATAAAATCATGAAGAGATTTTTTTTGTAGAGCATGTGAGTTGGAGGTTGCAATAAAAAGAATGGGATGGGTCATAAGGAGAATCGTACAAAAGTTGTTTTGAGAGGAGTATTGGGAAAAAGTGGAAAATGAGAAGTTTGAGAAGATAGGACAGATGGTCCATGAGGAAGTGAGAGATATCAAAGCAAGGATTGAGAAATTGGAGAAAAATGTTGGCAAAGGTGAGAACACATTGGTGAAGAGTAGTAAGAAGAAGAAAGAGAACAATGGAAATGAGTGTTGCAGCCTGAGATGGAAGTAGGAAGAGGTGAGAGCAGCCCCTACAAAGGATGAAGATGCAACAATGGAATGTGAAGAGGTTGCAGCAGTAAAGCATGGTGAAGAAGATTTGTTGGAACTGTATACGCATAAAAATGGTCATGTCTATAATCTTGGCAATTAATTAAATATTTATTATTTAATTAATTTTTTTAAAAGTCCTCGATACTAGTACAAACACTGCAACGCTTCGGTCACCGATGGCTGGCGAACGCTTCTGCTCAGGCCGAGCTAGGGCCCCCGTGCCCTAGCTCGCTATCAGTCTTTTTCTGCTACTGCGCGATCTGGGAGGGGTTTTTTTGGCGTTTCTGGGGGCGGGATTCTTTTTCTGGTTGGTTCTGTTGTTTGGGGAGGCTGGCTGGAGCTTCCTTCTGCTTCTTGAGCCGCCTGGCGTGTTCGGGGTGCGTTTCCTCGCGCGTGGGAGGCTGGTTTCGGGTGTGGCCGCGGATCTGTGGCTGGTTTTTGTGAGTTTCCTGGCTAGTAAAGGTGGATCGGGGGCTGTAGGAGGTTTCTTGCAGTGCTACGTCTCTTCCTCTCTTCTGGTGTGAGTGTGGGAGAGCTGGAGTGGCCGTTAGTGCTGAGCTCGGGAGGTAGGAGTGGTAGGGGTTTCAGCCCATTATTTCTTTTTGTGGGTATATGCATTGGAAAAGGGTTTGATGGATGTATCCAAAGGAGAAGCTTTTGGGGTTACCCCTGATTTGAGTTTCCGTGCAACATTTTGCTCGATGACCCCAACGGATGGGATGTCAACGTTTAATAACAATTTATTTGCTACAGACCCTGGGATGGATAGTGTCGGATTGTCCTCTGGTTCACGGATCACAAAGGTCAATGGCTGTCTAGAGCAGTGCAAGGTGAGACCAAAATTTGTTGTTCCGCCTGATCTGATTGCCGAAGATATTGATTACTACTCAAATCATTCCTTATATTGCAAATTTTTGGGGATGAGGGTTTCACTCCAGTTTTTGGAGACTTGGGCTCAGAGAACGTGGGAGCCAGTGGGAGAAATGGAGTTAATGTTGTTGGCTAATAATTACTTCATGGTCACTTTTAACTGCATAGCGGATCGCAACAGGGTGTTTGAGGGAGGACCTTATTTTCATAATAAGGTGGGGTTGTTTATCAAGCCGTGGCATGCAGGATTTAACCCCGCTGAGGAGCTTCCTAATCGCATCCCGGTGTGGGTTCGTTTACCTCGCCTTCCAGTGGAATGCTGTCGGGAGGATGTGTTGCTTATGCTGGCTTCGCTCCTTGGAAAACCAGTTGGAGCTTCGTCACAAACCTTGGGGAAAAAGGTAATGACTTTTGCTAGAATTTGTGTTGAAATTGACCTAAGTAAGCCTCTTCCCGATGCAATAGATATGTGTGTGGGGTCCTATTCTTGGGTGCAGCAATTGGACTACGAGACCCTTCCTTTCCGCTGCAGGCTCTGTCGTGAATATGGCCACTTGCTGAGAAAGTGTCCAAGATACAAGCAGGTGGATCCCCTGCCCTCTCAGCCATCTAGGGAGCCTCCCAGGGCGGATAAGGGGAAGGGCTACGCTCCTTCTGCAGGGGTAGATAATGAGGGTTTTGTTCCTGTCAAGGCTCGGAATAAGAGTAGGGGGCAAAAGAGGCCTTTCAGTGAAAGGCAAGAAGAGGGCACTTTTAACAGGTTTGAGGTTTTGGACGAACTTAGTCATCAGGAAGTTAACCCAGGTTTGGTAAATTTGGAGCAGGGGATTGAAGGGTTTGCCCAAGAGGAACCTGCTCACGATTCTTCTGTGGAACCACAAGATGATTCTGGCGTGCTCACAGATGTTGCTATGCCGACAGCAGGTCTGGAGGCTCCTGTTTCTTTGGCCGTTATTCCAGCAGTGGGGGAGGTCTCTTCTCCTCTGGGACGAAGTGTAGATCTGGATTCGGCTAAGAAATCTAAGCCTCCAAAATTGGGTATTTTGCAAAAAGATATTAAGAAAGGTGGGGTAGAGAAATTGGCCAAACCAGGTAGAAAGAAGGATGTTGAGAAGATCAAATTGACAGGCGAGAATTTGGTTGAGTCAGGGTCAGTAAAGACTCTGGATTCTCACTTTTCGAGTCCCTTGAAATGATAGTTCTTTCATGGAATGTAAGGGGCTCGAACAGCGGCCCTCGACAAAAAGCGGTTCATGATTTAGTTCGAAAGCATGGTCCTGATGTGTTTTTTCTTCAAGAGACTAAGTTATCGGTTGAGAGTATGCTTGACTTGGTGCCCAGGTTATGGAGGTGTGGTGAGTGTCAATGTATTGGTGCTCATGGATCTTCTGGGGGTGTGGCCTGTTTTTGGAATCCTTAAAAATTTTGACCTCTTTGGTGGTTGTCTTCTAAATCCACAATGTCTATGATTGCTTCTAGCTTTGAGACAGGGGAGGTTATTCTCTTTTCTAATATCTATGCTCCTACTGACATCCAGGGTAAGCAAGATCTGTGGTCTCATATCAGGTTAGTCCGTTCTATGGCACCTTTCCATCCATGGATTATGGCTGGTGACTTCAATGCTATTTGTGAGTTGGTTGAGAAGCGGGGTGGTTCTGGGAGGCTGGAGCCCTCTGCTTTGCTGCTTAGGGATAGCATCAACTCTTTAAATCTTGTTGATATCAAGCCTAGTAATGGGTAGTTTACTTGGAACAACCGTCGAGTTGGGGATTTTTGCATCGCAGAAAGACTGGATCGCTTTCTGGTGTCCTGCTACTGGGTTGGGGGGATGTGGTCATCCCGCTCTGAGATTTTGGATTGGAAAGGTTCAGATCACTGGCCTATCAAGCTTGCCATTGATTCAACCTGTGCTTCACGTACGCCTTCTTTTAGGTTCCAGCTCATGTGGTTGCGTGACCCTTCTCTAAGGGATTATGTGGTAGAATGGTGGAGGAGTGGTCGACCTGCTTATGGGATGGCAATGTATATTTTCTCCAAGTGTCTTCAACATGTTAAATATCAGCTTAAGCGCTAGAACTCTCAGTGTTTTGGGAATGTCTTCCAGGAAAAGGCAGGGGCTCAGGAAGATTTGGATAGTATCACAAGGAGGTTAAGGGAGGTTGGTGTGACACCTGAGCTTCTTCAGGCTGAAGCACAAGCTGTGAGAAACTTGGAGGAATGGGAGCTAAGGGAAGAAATATATTGGAAACAGAAGGCTCAAATAGTTTGGCTGCAGGAAGGGGATAAAAATACATCTTTTTTCTTCAATTCGGTGAAAGCACGGAGGCATGGGAATTATATCTCTGGTCTAGTGAATGATGGGGGAGAACATTTGTCTTCCTTCCCTGAAATTTCCAATGAGGTAAGACAATACTTTGCTTCTCTCTTTAGGGAGGACTCGCAAGGGGGGTCTCCTGAGGAGGCCCAGGTTCTGTCTTGTATCCCTCATCTTGTGTCTAGGGAGCTGAACCAACAGCTTATGAATGATATCACTCTGGAAGAACTTGAAGGAACTGTGTTCCAAATGCAAAAGGGGAAGGCTCCAGGTCCCGACGGCTTCCCGATCGAGTTTTTCCAAGAATTTTGGGATATTATTAATTTGGATCTCCTGGAGGTTGTGCAAGAATCTCAAAGGAACAAGCAGATGCTAAGGGCGTTAAATTCTACTTTCCTTGCTCTTATTCCCAAATGTGAGGGGGCGGATAGGTTAAGCCAATTTTGACCCATTTCTCTTTGCAATGTCATCTACAAAATCATCTCTAAGGTAATTGTTGACAGGTTGAAAAAGGGTCTTGAGGAGTTGATTTCCGAGGAACAGAGTGGTTTTGTTGCTGGCAGACAGATTCTGGATGGGATTGTTATTGCTACTGAAGTCATCCATTCTATGGCCAACTCTAAGGAAAAGGCAATGTTTATCAAATTAGATATGGCGAAAGCTTATGACAGAGTTCGATGGTCCTTCTTGTGGAAGGTTCTTGCTGCTTTTGGGTTTGCGGCGGAGTGGATTCAATGGGTTAAGAGTTGTGTCACCTCAGTCTCTTTTTCTGTGCTTATTAATGGGAATCACTTTGAGCTATTCGGTGCTTCTAGGGGCCTCCGTCAGGGGGACCCTCTCTCTCCGTACTTGTTTATCCTCCTCACTGAAGGTTTAGGGAGATTGCTTAGAAGGAATGTGGAGATGGGTAGCATACAGGGTTGGCAGTGGGGAGGTAATTTACCTCCACAGTCTCATCTTCAATTTGTGGATGATACTGCTCTGATGGGTAGGGCCACAATGCGTGAGGCTTCTAATTTATGTAGAGTGCTGGATGTTTACTTGGTTGCCTCAGGCCAACAAATCAATGAGGATAAGTCATCTATTTTTTTCTTCAACACTCCGCGTCCCATTCAGAGGAGGATTGCTCAAACATTGAGATTTCAGATCGAGACACTTCCTTTGACCTATCTTGGTTTCCCTATCGCGGTGGGCAGATTGCCTCGGGAGTCATGGCAGAGCATTTTAGATAAATTTAGGGCAAAGGTTAATCACTGGACTCACCGGTGGCTATCCTTTGCTGGCCGTGTTCAGCTTATCAAGTCGGTGGTACAAGCTTTTCCCATCTATAGATGCATGCTTCAGGTTGCCCCTTTGGGTTTTGTTAAGGACTTGGATTCTGTAACACGTCAATTTTTATGGGCAGGTAGTTTGGAGTCTTCCAAATGGAGCTTGGTTAGATGGGAGGTGGTGTGCAGCCCAAAGCAATATGGTGGCTTGGGTCTACGGCAGATGGCTTTGACTTGTGTGGCTTTGGCTACGAAACTATATTGGAGGTGGTGTAAGGAGCAGAATAAGAGTTGGGCCATGATTCTTTCTTAGAAGTATTTTCAAGGAATCCCTCAGATGGAGATGCCTCGTTACCCCCTTCTTGGAAAGGGCTCAGTGATCTGGAGTACGCTTAAGAAAGGAGCTACTCTTATTAAGGATGGCTTATTTTGGATTTGTAACAAGGGGACTGAGGTTCAATTCTGGTCTGATTCGTGGGATGGATACCCCCCCCTTATCTCTCAGTTTCCTCACTTGTTAAATCTCTGTCAGAGATTTCGTGAGAGTGGCTGGACTCGGGTAAGTGACTTTAAGTCATTTTCCTTTAGGGGTCAGCTGGAGGTGGCTGGATGGAAGTCTCTTGACGAATGGCCTGATGTTGGGTTGCCAGAGGAATGTGTTGAGCTACATAGTATCCTCTCTAGTAGACGTTGCAGTTCTCTCCAGAATGATGATGTGCTTGCCTGGTCTCCCAATCCTAAAGGGGACTATACGGTTGCTTCTGGCTACCAGGAGCTACTGTCCCATAGGGTGGAGGGGGATGAATTTCAGTGGTGGAAGAAGATATGGAACAAGTCTTCCTGGCCAAAATGTAATTGCTTTGTGTGGACTTTGGCTTGGAATAGGTGCTTGACTTGGGATAACATTCAGAAGCGTGGCTTCCAGGGTCCCTCGATATGTGTTTTGTGTGGAGCTAACGGGGAGGATTCGGCTCATTTGTTCTTTCGCTGCCCTTTCTCCCTCAAGATTTGGCATTTCTGGTGGGGGGTTTGGAATAGTCCCTGTGTTCATGCTTCTTCCTTGATTGAGTTTTGGCAGAGGTTGGGTAGGCCTCCGTCTATGGCTTCCTTTTTACAGATGGTGTGGTCTGTGGGTCCTATCTTCATTTTGTGGCAGATTTGGTTGGAGCGGAACCGGCGAATATTCTGTGGAGAAAAGAAGTTGGTGCAACAAATTTGGCAGAGAACTTTGGGCATGGTTCAGGAGACGGTGGCGGCTAAGTGTGAGTTGGAATTCCCCTTGGAGAAAAGGGATGCTGAAGTGGCGGAGAGATTGGGGATTCAGGGGATGTCCCTGGGCTCGGCATGCATAAAGCGTGGTAAGCATTTGAAGCAGAGAGTTCAAAGGTCTGGTTTCTGGCAGCCTCCCCCAATTGGGGTTCTCAAAATCAATACTGATGGCTCCTCCAGAGGCAATCCGGGGCCGGCTGGTATTGGGGGAATTGGTAGGGATCATTTGGGTTCGGTGGTGTTCCTCTTTTCAGTATACGAGGGTGTTCATACTGTCAACCTTATGGAAGGGTTGGCAATTCTCTATGCTTTTGAGAAAGCTCATGAATTAGGTTGGAGAAGGGTTGTCTGTGAATCTGATTCCCAGGTTTTGATCAATTTACTTATTAAGCAGAAAGTGGAGGATGTTAGCTGGCAGTTGGCTGGGGTGGTGCAACAGATTTTGCGGGTTAGTTCATTAATGGAGTTGGTGAATTTCGTCCATATTCCAAGGGAGTGGAATAGGGCTGCTGATTGCTTGGCGAAATGGGCGTCAGAGTATGCTGAGGGATGGAGAATTGAGGAGTGGGAAATGGTCTCTCCGGCTCTTCGTCCTGACTTTGAGAGAATTCTAGTTGAGGACAGGAAGGGAGAAGGTGATGGGTGATGGATGTTTGTCTTTTCTTGCTTGGTGGTCTTGGTTATCCTGGGGACTCTGGTCTCTTGTTTTTTTTTGTAATGTTGTTCTTTGAGTTTCAATAAAATTTTTACCCCTTTGTTTCAAAAAATAATTTTTTTTTAAAAGTCCTCTACATATGATTAAATTAATTTAATTTAATTATATTGTTCATTCATCTTATTCTTCTTCCATAATTAAATAAATTTATTTTATTTAATTATTTTCACATGTCCACTTAATTAATTAAATAAATGCATTCTATTTATTTAAATTAATTATC
>VDFB02000015.1:93601188-93634274 GCA_007258455.2 Sequoia sempervirens
CTTTTATCCTCTAGATCATCCTATGAATGTGAATTTTTAATTCACATTTATATCCCCAATCACCTTTCCTTTTCCCATGTAGACTTTTGAGAAATTCCAAAATTCCTCAAAAGTCCCTTTCACTCCCATTTGGGGACAAGAAATCCCTTTTTGTGGAAATCTCCTCACTCCCCAAGGTGCATGTCCTTTTTCCACCTCATGTACCTTCTTGACACCTCACCTCCATCTCATATCCTCTTTTCCACTTCACCCTCCACATTTCAAGATGTGAGGGCTTGTGGGTTCTCAACCCACCATAGCCCTTCATCTTGACCTTGTTGGATCAATCTTGACCATTGAATTATCTAGAGAATTCAAGATCCTCTATAAATACCCCCTCCTCAAGGGCATTTGGGGAAGACTTTTTGATTTGAGCAACTACATGCTGCCCATTTTCCTTCCCAAACACTTTGCACTCTCATAACTACATGCTGTCCATTTGAACTCTCAATCCTTTGCCATCATTTAGCCATCTTTGTTAATCATTTGCACCTCCAATCTTGCATTTAGACATTCAAGCAATCATCTAAGGAGCACACAACCAATCCAAGCAAGGGCCAATCAAAGAGGTATCAACACCAAGGGAGGTAAAACTGTTTGTGTTTCATTTTGTTTACATTCCTTTTTGTTGTACCACTCTTTTGGCTAATCTTGAGGTGTCCTTGTTATTTTCTCATTCACGTTTGTTAGTTATTTTGCACATTTAGAGCGGTAGAGATTCCAAGGTATCACAGAAAGTAATTAAAAGTGCTAGTGTCAAGGTTGATGAAGACATAGTTAGACCATCTAGAACCTATAGATATGATTCAGATGATCAGAATGACAGTTCAGATAAAGGAAATAAAGTTCAGACTCTAAATTAAGTTCAAATCATTTCAGTGAATCAGGAAAATCAGGAGGAAGAAACTAGTGAAAGTGCAGAAGTGAGATCACAAGAGCCTAAAGTTCAAGAATACCCTAAGACTCCAAGTTATGTAAGAATAAATTATTTAGAAGATTAGATTATAGGTGATAAGAACAAAGGTATTCAAACTTGGAGAAGAATTGTAGAAGAATATTGCTTGATTTGAAAGACTGAGCCTAATAGTGTCAATGAAGCATGCAAAGATGAACATTGGGTGGAAGCAATGAAAGAAGAACTACTGAAAATTAAGAAGAATGATACATGGATTCTTTTTCCTAGACTTAAGGACAAAAATGTAATTGGAACTAAATGGGTCTTTTAGAACAAATTGAATAAGGAAGGCGAAGTTGTTAGAAACAAAACAAGACTTGTGTGTAAAGGATATTCTCAGATGGAAGGAATTGACTTTGAAGAAACTTTTGCTCCTGTTGCTAGGATTGAAGCTATGCGACTATTTCTTGCTTATGTTGCTTACAAAAACTTCAAGGTTTATCAGATGGATGTCAAGTCAACATTTCTAAATGGTGAATTGAAAGAAGTGTACATTGAGCAACCTAATGGATTTCAACTGATTGATCAGGGAAATATGGTTTGCTAGTTGAAGAAAGCATTGTATGGGCTTAAGCAAGCCCCAAGAGCATGGTATGCTAGATTGGACAAGTATTTGTTAAAGCTTGGATTTAAGGATACTTTTGAGTATCTCAAAGGGAATCTAGGGTTGATTACCCCTCCTAATCAGAATTAAGATGCATTGAATTGCATTAGTCTGTGCATTTCATAGTCATATCTTGTGATCCAGATTGATGTTGTGGTGGTTGTTACTCAGGGGGAGTAGTCAGATGTTCAAAAATGTGGTTTAGAGCTTGTGTGGAGAAAGATAATGTGCATCTTTGTCATTGATGTCAAAGGGGGAGAAGAGTCGTGTGAAAAAATATGAAAGAGTTAAGGAGAAGAGAGTCAAAATATAAGGGGGAAAAAGTGCTAAGAGAAAGTATCGTTGATGGTGTTTTTCACATCATGTGTTGCCATCAATACCAAAGGGGGAGATTGTTAGATATTTCTAATATGTGATTGTCATTAATGTTAACACTATTGGCATTAATGTCTTTAAGGCTGTATATGTCGAGGATACTGAGAAAATTGTAATAAAATAAGTTGCAGGTTGTCGGTGATGTAGTGAAGTTCAGTATGGTGGCTAGCTCAGTATATTGATGATAAGAGGTTGTGGATTAAATGGTTTTTTGACAAGAATATCTAGTTTATCGGTGATCCCACAATAGTGGTTTACAATTTTTAGCCGGACAGCAGTTTTTTTTTTTTAACTAAATCTTCATATTAGGGCACCTATGTGATTAAACCATGAGAATTTGAAGATGATGCAAACTAGAGTCTTGTCACATTTTGTGTCATGGAATTCTAAAAATATTTTTTCAATTTTTGGAATGGTGCACTTCTTTCCATCTCCACTTGAAATTAGTTTTTCAAAAAACAACATTTTAAAAAGTAGCGCATTATTGCAAGTATATGTCATAACTTTTTCCTTGAAAGATAAAATTAATTCTTTTTCAATTTAGATTTGTAACTTTAGATGTCTAGTGCTTCACTTGGTTAGGAGTAGTTTTTTATTGAATATTTTTTCTTTAATCCAAGTTTCAAAGTCAAATCCAATTACAATTTTAGACATAACACGGTAGTATGGCATAACTTTTCTTGTATGTATCAATTTTTTTTTTTTTTTTTAGTTGGATCCAAAGAAGACTCCAATATCTGGTGCACTCATATTTTTAATTTTTTTTGATAATCTTCTATTTTTCCACTTGTACAGAACAAAGAGTTTTGTTTTCAGTGAAAAACCTATATTTAATAAAACTTAAAAAATAGATAGATAATATAATAAAAACATATTAAAATTATATTCGTTGGATAGATCATTTTGAGGGGAACCTGATACTAGTTGGGTTTCTAAGATATCCTCCATTTTCATTCTCAAATCGAGCTTCGAAGTGCAAAATTCTTAGCAATTTTGGTGCCTCAGGGGGGAGGGTGAAAAAATGTGGGTTCGGTCGAACAAAAAAATAATGTTCGATCGAATAAGGGTTCGACCGAACCCATGTTTGACCGAACCCACACAACATAGAATAAAAAAAATGATTTTAAATGGGTTCGACCGAACATTCTAAAGATGTTTGGTTGAACACCTTCTTTTAAAAATTAATTTTTAATATTAATATAAATATTAATTATATTCTTTTTAAATGATGACTTGAGAGAAAGATATGGAGGGAGTGGGGGTAGGCAGCAGGGCTTAAATTTGATGGCCATATGACCGTATTTAGAGATTTTTTCCGTAGAATACAATCAAAATTTTAAATAGATTGTATTAGATAAAAGGAGATATTTTGGATAGACTGTCAAAATTTATATAGAATTATAATGATATATATGTTTGATTTATATATAATTTTACATACACTAAGGTATATCATAATGTTTTAAGGGAACCCTTGAATAGATAACCGTCATTAAAAAGTTTGTTGATAAAAGAGCTGAAGTCAAACACCATCAGGGCCCCAATCTCCTTGATGGGAGGGAGAATGGCAGAAGGGGGAGTGGGGAGAGATAAAGGGGTAGAGGTGGAGGAGAGAGAGAGGGGGAGAGGGGGTAGGAGGGAGAGACTTGAGAGAGAGAGAGAGTAGGAGGAAGAGAGAGACAAAGGAGTAGGAGGTGTACACAATGGTTTAGGGTTTGGGGTTAAGAGGTAGGGGAGAGGGAGAGGGGTAGGAGGGAGAGACTTGAGAGAGAGATGGGAAGTGGGAAGATAAAGGAGGTAGGGTTTGGGGTTAAGGAGTAGGGGAGAGAAGGGGGTAGCGAGGGGAGAGGAGCTTGAGAGAGAGAGGGGGAGTGGGAGAGAGATAAAGGATAGGGTTTAAGGGTTAAGGGTAGAGGGAGAGAGAGGAGGGTAGGAGGAGGGAGAGACTGAGAGGAGAGGGAGTCAGGAGAGATAGGGGTGGGGGAGGTGTACAGGGTTTAGGGTTTAAGGAGTAGGGTAAGGAGAGAGGAAGAGGTGGGTAGGAGGAAGAGATTTCAAGAGAGAGAGAGAGAGTGGGAGAGAAGAAAGATGATAGAGGGTAGGGGTACAAGGGTTTAGAGTTATAGGGTTAAGGGTTTAAGGGTTAGGGTTTATTTTTTTATTTGCATTCATTTATGTTTTATTAATGTGTACAATAGTTTTATAATTATATAATACTTAATTTTAAAATTTACATAGTTTCCGATGGAACAATTCGATGGAACAAATTATATAAGTTGTATATAAGTGTGTATAATTCTTGAACTTAAGAATTCCATGAAACAAATATAAGTTGTATATAATTGTAATTTAGGCAAAATGATTTTTAAAAAAATCACTACGTTTCAAATAAGGATTGAAAGCATATAATATGGGTTTACATGCAACCAAAAAAGGTGAGAGATGATGCTATCAAACATTCTTGAACTTAAGAATTTTCCATGGAACAAATATGTACATATAATTGTAATTTACACAAAATGATTTAGAACTATGTACAAGTTACTATAAGTTCTCATTTGAACATGTATAGGGTTACAAGTGAACTTGAAAACCATGGATATAATCTAAGTCAAAGATTCTGGTTCAGCTCGCTCTTCAATAATTTTTTGATGATCATCACTATCTAGTCTCCATTTTCTTCGACCACGTGCATGTGGAATTGCATGAAGATGTAGAGTGGTAGAAATTATTAAGTGACTATATTGATATACCTTGTTATTAGGTTGATAGTCAAAAAAATGAATCCCATGCTCAACAAATTTGACTTGTTTTAGATATGTCCCTTGTAGTACAATAGAACCTGCATGGTAAACATGAACCTAAGGTAAGACAAATGAACGTGTACAATATTTTTGTGCACAAGGTTTGTACAATATATATTTAATTTTTATAATGTAATGTGCACATGTGAATACATTGTATAGAAAATTTTAAATTCAAACTCACCTATGGGAAATAACATTCCATCACTTGTTTCAGGTTCTGTTAGCTTATTCCTCTCTTCTGTGCAACACAATAAATAATAGCTAACACCTTCGATGTTTTCAGGCTCTGCTATGACTGCAAAAACATCTCCTATACACCAAATTTACACAAAAAAAATCTTAAAAAATTAGAAATATCTCTAAAGATCATTAACTAGATATATATAATAAAATTTAAATTATTGAAAACTTACACGTGTACCTTTTCTAACCAATCCTGAAATATGGTCATAATCAATTGAAATCAAAGGAATGTCTTCAAATCTTTCTTCCTCGTTTTCATCATATGTTTCTGAAACAACTAGTGGCATTGTATCCCATTTACCAACATATCCAAGTTCTTGATTGTTGCATGCATAATCAGAGTTTCCCTCAATGCACTCAGTGCAAAAACAAGAGTAATCCCTTGTGTCTAATATCCATCCATGGTGACTATCTGAACTCCTAATACAATGCAAAGATCTTGTTTTTCCTACCCTCTTGCATCCATGCATCAATATTCTATCCACACCTAGATACATATGTACAACAAAAACCTTATGTGAACAAATATGTATATATATATATATATATTTTAAATTTAAATAAATTCAAATTTTTGATTTAATGTAATTTATATGTACGATATCTCTCAAAACACTCTATGTGGAATGTGTCAGTTTGTTCTTGAAGATGTGCCAACCACATTTGATGCAAAGTTTTTCTTGCACCATTCAACAACATCATGTGCATTGTCTAGACGATCTTCTGGATAACTCATTTGATGCTTTCTTAAAGCTCATTTGATGCAAGCTCTTGCTCCATCATGCTCACCCTTTCCATGCCCACTCTAAAAAAAACTCAAAACATGTGGTATTTTGTAGATTTTATGATATCTACAAAGTGCATAGAATAGCCGTGAAGATTTGAATTGTGCCACACATCCATCTGACCATACAAAATGATTTTCAAATTTTACACCCATGCTTCTCAAATTCTCAAAAAATATTGTAAAGCAATGTTTGACAAAAAGTGTGTCATGCTCTTTATCATCAATAATATACAAGTGATATTCTTTTTTAATGACTCGTTCTTCATCTATACTCTCAACACCATCCAATTCTCATTGTGCTTGTCGATAACACACATGAACCATAATAGTGATCTGCTTTGAAATGTAATACTCTGATTGAATCTCCTTTTGATGTACAAAGGAGTAATTTTCTGCAAAGTCAACTACCGATAGAACTGTTCCATGTGGGAAAGTATCTCTCAATGTTTGGAATTGTTGTGCTTGCCACTTAGCAAAAAATGAATGATGTATGTATGGTTGTATCAATTTTCAAAAATCTTCCATAAATTTTCCACTAGGAATCTCCTCTTCTACATGGTTCAACCTTGTGGATTCTTTCCCAAAATTTGTTTGCAACTTTACATACTTGTACTTGTGTCAGTAAAATATGTGAATAACTAATAAACCACACTTGATCAATGAAACATTACATCAAAGAGAATCTAAATAACTTGATCTATGAGAAATTGAAACAAATAAACTCTCTAAAAATAGTACTTACCTCTTGCAATTTATTGTCTTTGTTAGGTCAGTATCCTCAATTCTTGAAGGAAATTTAGCCAAATTTCCACATGTCTCACGAATTCCTTTTATGCAATTTATTTGAGGTCCATTTTCAGGATCACATAATATAGACTTTATGAACAAACTTGCTATTTAGGAGGTGCATTTTTTAGAAACCACATCTTTTCTTCTCTCATCTTTTGAAACGATGGTAGAGATCAAATTCAATATGATAATGACAACAAGTTTTAAAAACTTGTTTATCTTCTATAATATGGCTTTAACCTTTGAAACATTGTTTTCCCAATCTTTATATGAGGATATGCATTACAAAAGTTCATATACATCTCAAATTGTGTTATGCCTAGCCAATGTTTGATATGATTTTCATAAATACTAGGTACAATCTTGTATCTCATAACATCTCTAGTATTTGATGATGGACGAGTTTGATCATGCCAAAAACCTGAGACCAAGTTCCTAACAACATCTTCATTCCTGTCAGAACGGGGAGCTCTACACATAATTGCCCAATTTATTTCTAAACTCTCATCCAAAACTTTCTCTTTTTCTCATATTTTATCAATGTGGTTCTACTACATAGCCAATTTAGGTTGAGAATCTTGACATTTTCTTTTCTTGCTATATCTTGATGTACAATAGATGTCAACATCACCCAACTTCTTGTAGTGGCCTTATCCAGGTTAGAGATCCTTTCCCAATGGAATCTAAACCCTTTTAGCATTTGAACAATATCCTTTTGTAATCCCATGTGTTTCTTCTTATTTGATGTTGAATGGACACCCAACAATTGTAATGACTCTTTGAGCTCATCACGAAGAAGTAAATGTGATAATAATTGGGTTTTTTCAAGTGTATCAAGATGATTGAAATGATGATTGATCATTCCATTTACAGATTTATTCATTGACCTCTTTCTATTATTATAAGGCTGGTTGGCATAATATTTGAGTTTCTCCATATCCATTTCAAGTAAAGGATCTAAATTTCTATGAGAAATTTGTTTCCCCACCTTCTCAGCTAGTTTTATATGCTCATCCATACCAGTAGGAGGAAGTGATCCTGACCCCTCTCCAACATGCATTGCTTGAACTTGTGCCTCCTCCCTATCTTCAAGGACCATGCATTCTTGAGCAGATTCATTTGATCCAATGTCTAGATTTGGCTCAACTTGAGCATGAAAACTTCTTGCTTGTTGAGTCGTTCCTACACATGTGTCACAAAATATTTTGCAAACAAAAGTGAGAGATGATGTTAAATATATAAGTGAAGTTTATGTATGCAAGCAAACAAACTGATAAAACATGATGAGCTATAAGTGAGAGAAGTTTGTGCTAGTTTTATATGCTCATCCATACTAGTAGAAGGAAGTGATCTTGACCCCTCTCCAACAAGAATTATTTGAACTTGGGTCTCCTCCCTAACTTTAAGGTCCATGTGTTCTTCAACGGATTCGTTTGATCCAATATCTAGATTTGGCTCAACTCCAGCTTGAGGAATCCCTAGAGCATAAAAAATAAAAATAATTTGAGAACATTGAAGTGATGAAAATAAAAGATCTAAGACACAAAACAAAAATATTGAAATAAAAAGAATTGGCTTAAGGAATTAGAGTCAAGGATCATATAAACATTGCAACTTGCATGACCAAGATGACTTGAGGACATTTAAAAGTATTTATAGTCATTCAAGTGCAATGATGGTTAGAAACCTTCAAAGTAAAAGTCCTAAACACACACTTGAGAGTGAGAGAGAGAAGAAACAAGAATGTACCTTGTTTCTTTCTATGATAATTTTCCAAGTTTTAATCATGCCTCTTTTGTTCTTCTTCTTTTGACAATTTTCGTTGAGATGCATTTTTTCTTTTTCTTTGTTGTCCCATTTTCTTCTTCAACTTAAAGATTACTCTAAACAAGTCCTCTACCAACTTAGTTAAATTATCCTCCAAAATTTTCCTTGATTGATAAAAATGAAAAGTTATCGAGCTCCAATATTTGCCTCCTTGATAAATGTGCAAAAACTTCTTCTCCAAAACCTGCGCTCCAAGTGAATCAAAATTATTCAAGTGTACATGGAATAACTAGATCCTAGTTTAAATGAATCAAGTAGTAAACAAACAATTTATTTCATTGTGGAGTTTGTTGTTATTTAATTCATAGGTATGTGTGCAACATATCTAGTAATTTTAGAATTTTGTTAAAGTGTCAAAAATGTATATTAGAAGTATAATTTGAATTGAATTTTCTTAATTATATTTGAATTGAATTTCAAGTTAGTTAATGAAAATGTATAATAGAGGTATAATTTGAATTAAATTTTCTTGAGTATATTTGAATTGAATTTCAAGTTACTTGTAAAAGCGATATAATATTTCGATATAATTTGAATTGAATTTCAAGTTACTTGTCAAATATTATATCTTGTTCTCAACTCAATGGTTCATGTTGTAAGTCATTTTAAAAATATTTATTGTGATCAACATGAATGAACTTAATTATAAAGTGGCATTGATTTCCCTAAAATTCTACTAGAGATCAAATGTATAGTGAATATAAGGAAATGTAAGTTGTAAGAGATCATAAAATAAGAAAACATTTATGTATATTGAATATTTAAAAAGCAAATGCATACATATATATTATGTGTAAACATGTTTAAACCATAAGCAAACACATGTACATATATGTAAAGGGATTCAATACCACATATAAACATAACATATTATAAGCAAAGAGGAGCAAATGTATGTATATATCATATAAGAAAATAACATGTACATATCATAAAAGAAAATGTAAAATTAAAGATCATCAAATGTCAAATACTAGAATCAACAAATAAGCTTAAATGTATGTATATCATATAAGCAAATGTAAGTTAGAGATCATCAAATATCAAATACTATTAAAGATCATCATATAATCAAATACATGTGGTAAAGATCATAAATCTAGAATGCATGGCCTAATATGAATGTCTACTCCTACACAAATGGCCATCTGAATGAGAATGGTCCTGCTCTGATGGATGTGTTGAGCCCTACAAATAAAATTGTGTACAAGATGTGTTAAATACATATAATTTATATTAAATTTTTTTTATCAAAGTTATTTTTAAATGAACTTTTATTTTTAAATATCAATCTAGATCTATGCACACATAAATATATTGCATGTACATATACACGTGTGATTATATAAAAATATAAAACTCACATGTCCACTGATAGCAAATTCATCCATAGAGTCACATCGATCATGCACACGATCTGGACCAAGGCTAGGAGTGATATGAGGTATGTCCACCTGTAACAATATATATACACATATATATCAACTTACATGAATATCTAGTTATTTTTATTTTTTTAAAATAATGAAAAAAGAATTGAAACATGCACATGCACAACATCTGATATTGGATAACCTAAGTCCTCTGAAACAGTCGCCTCCACCATATGCACCAAACGACCAAGCGACGAATCAACATCTGCATCCATCTGACCTATCCCATGTCGTGCCATAAATGATGAATGTAGAGGACTATGAAGGTGATATGGCATCGGTGATGATGAACCAGAACCAATCAACATATCTGTAAAACCCATAGTCTGTGCAGCTGCCGTATGAATCCTGATGTGCACTAGTGCTCGGCTGAGAGTGATGGGATCTTGGAACTGAACGACCTCTCCATCTCAAATGCTCTCTAACATGCTCTATACCGATCCCATTGTCTAATGCAATATGGGCATATGCCTCCAATAGGTCCTCAGTGAAACAATGCAAAGTCATGCGTGACATATCTCTTGTAAGTGCATCAAGCTGTGTAGGAGTAGGGATGCCAACCACTGTAAAAGGATCCATGGTGGTCCACTGTGCTGAAAATGGTGTGGATCAGGAATGTTTGGATATCAAATACTGACCTACACGATCATCAAATATCCTAGTGGTGGAAACCGCAATGTCACCTACAGTGTCAATTGCTTCCTTTTGGGAAGCAACGACAACCTCATCTGCTATGGGGGCTAGAGCTAGGGTGAGAGCAGGAGACCTGTCACCAACCAATACCCTAAACATTGGGGGTGGTCTATCTACTCGATGATAGGTGGGCCTATCAGCAATCCTACCACGCCCCTGACCAACATATGGTGGAATGTCCAAGTAGTTAACTTTGAGGCCCAATTGGACCTCATCATATAACTGCTAAACAAAATACAATGGAATCTGGTCATTGTTTGGGTATAGACCATGTGCTGCGAGAAATCGTGGGTAGATCAATGAGGCCATAGCATGATCGACACATCTAGTGACCTGGTATCCCCTAACCTTACACACATTTTGATAAAATGGAAAACAAGTGGCTTTTATCATTTCTTTGGTGACACTATCTTGTATTTGTTTAAGGGAAATGTCACCATGTACTTCTTCCCACATGCGGGAAAGAATAGCAATCACTCTATCTGGGGAATATGCACTAGTCCTCTCATGTTCATCTTTTAGTTTTTCTAGACTATGCAATATTAACATGCATGGTTCACTACTTGTCCCCAGGTTTACTGCCAATGCTAATGAATCTCTCATTTTTTAATCTCATTACTAGTATTTTCAAACAAAGAATCTAGCACAGGTGGAACATGATCTACATTTTCCATGTTATATATATATACAGTACACCTAAAAAAGCAATGAGACTTTGGTAAATAATATATCTAGATAAAGAGAATACAAATCTAAAATAGAACTTGTAATAATTCATCTACTCATCAATAATATTTTCATACTATTAACAATTTAAAAATAATTGGAAGACAACTATAATCTATAACATAGCATCCTTAAGTGGTTCAAATTTTAAATGAAACAATGAAAGAAAGGAAGATAAGAATACAAAGATTAAAAGTATAAAAAAAAGATTGTTTGAGAAAATAATTGGGGATAAAAATATTTAATCTAATAGTTGTTAAGCAAATGAATTTCAATTATAATAAGAACATCAAAAATTATAGATTGGAAAGAAAATAAATATCTCAAATTAAGAATCAAATATAATAAAGTTTGACTTCATATTGCATACTTGTTATAAATATCTCACTAATCCAACCATACATTTTATATATGTTAAAAAATATATAATTGTTATGCCCATGATTTTTCACTATATCTTGACATGGATCTCCTTCAACTAGATCAATTAAAAATTATTTGTAATGTTGGAGGAAAATAGATTTAATATCATTAGAGTTTAGTTAGTTTTAATCAATGTTGTATGATTTATTAAACATTTTTTTAATATTTAAATGTAGGTGTTTTGGGGAGTAGTAGTGATAGATCTAGCTCATTGAGAAAGGATATAGGTAGAGAGGAGGAGTGACCTTGACAAGGATTGATACATGGATCACCTCAAGGTGGTAGATATGAGTGGAACATATCCATAGAGAAGGATAGGATAAGAGGATAGATATAGGAGACAAATACCTTAGGGGCACCTTTTTAGTTGTGTGTATGCTCTACAGAGTGGATTTACTCATGAGTGCTTTGATGTATTTGAAGACACATTTGTATGAGAACCTAGATAATATGATATGGGAACTATTAGTTGTGTTGATGATGGGTGTGATATTTTATGTGTATGTTGATGATGTGCATGATATATAGTTATATTTCTTGTATTTCTTGTATTGGGAACTAAATCAGAGAGAAATAGACCAACCACTCAACTCCTTAGAAAAATAAGCTCATGAATCTCAAACATTATTCCAATAAAAACATTAAAAATAATGAAATTCTCTTTTCTTAATGCAAGAATCAAATTTTTCTATAGAAAAATGTGATCAACATAGATTAAATAACAAATAAAGCATAAATCAAATACTTTAATAGTATAAAATATAAAATGTAACCAAGCATTTGTGGGTTTGCATCCCACCAAGCATGTCAATTTGTAAGCATTGAATTTAAATAAATGAGACATTGAGGAAAATAAATGTAGACTTCAAATTGAATTAAAAAATCACCTCTAATAGAGTGAAAAGATGAATTACACAAAAAATTAACTAAAATTATAATGAAATACATATTGACAAATGGATATATCTTGCAAATGATAAAACATTTATTGCCCAACTAGATAAAATATGCTTGCTCAAAATTGAGACGATAAAATGATGGATTTGATCTCAATTTATAGATTTTTTATATGATGGATAAATTGCTAGGATTTGATCATGTATCATGAGTTTAACCCAATTAAAACGTGGCTACTATTATTACCTAATTAACTAATTTATTTATTTAATGAAATTTCTTAATTATTTTGATCAATGAATTGATTGAATTATTTTCAATTTTTATCTAATTTGATTAAATATGTTAAATAATTTGATTGATATATAAACTAATTTATCATAATTTTCATTGAATTATCTAGGAATAATAGATTTACTTGGATTTAGTTTAATTTATTTCAATATTTGTGAGAGAATGATTCATTTAAATATTTGGTTAATTTATTCTACTCGAGTAACAATGGAGGCCGATTTGATCAATAGGAGAGCATTCATCCCATCCCAAAAAGGGAGTACATTTAGAGTTTGGGACTTTTTTTTTCAAAATGTATAAGGAAATTTTCAAGATTGATTGCTGGCGTATGGAGTTAGTAATTTGGGTGACTGTAGGTGACCAAATTCTATATGAAACTCTCTAGTTAATGTCTCTCTCATAGGTAGTGTCTTTATTTTTGTTTAATGCTATGGATCTTCTTCAAAATTATGGTTTAGTTGCTTAGTTTGTAGTGGATTATGTTTTATAAGTTCTTTTTGGACCATTCCCTAAACAATGCCATTCAGGATGATAACTTACATAATGAAAAATATTTTGTTGGGTGTTTGTTTAGACACAAAGTTTTAAAGGAAAACTCTAGTTTCCTTTGTGTTTGAATTTCTTTGAAATGAACCTTGCAAGAATGGGATGAATCTTTAGTGGATAATACAATCAATGGACATAAAATAGAATTGGGTGCTCTATTGTATGGAGAAATAATGGAGGCACATAAGGAAATGTTGTTTCTCCTCACTCATGTCCCTCACCCTCTGCTAGTTTTTGCTATATATATGTAATATATGGGCACTCAAAAAATATGTAATATATGTCTTCTTTGTAGGTTTTTTTCATTTATGGTAGGTTTTCTTAATCAATTTTGTCTATATATGATTGCTACAATCCTATTTGATGGGTCTCTTGGTTTTGTCCCTACACCTTCATCATTTGTGGGTTGACATGCCCTTCTCTATTTTGTACTTTACTATGGAAATTTTTACAATAAACATGTAAGGAAATCTAGGAGCGCATCTTATGAAAACTCTAAATAGTAGTACCTTCGGTAACTTTAATTTCGATTTGGTTGCCTCAAAGACACGTACAACTATGTCCTAAAGCAGAAATAGACACAGTTTATTTCCACATTGATCTTTTTGAGAGAAACACAAGTAAATTCAACAACAAACAACAACACAGATGAAAGATACTACAGAAGTCAGAACACAGATTTTATGTGGGGAAAACCCTTTTGGGTAAAAAACCCCACTCTCCAAAGTTTGAGCCATTGTATTAATCAACAACAGAAGGTTACAATACAGTTTCAGGCTCTTAGCCTTTCAAAGATTACATCTTGTTCATTCTGGATACAACTGGTAGCATACTATCCCTGAGAGATCAAACATGGCATTCATGATCAGGAGAGATTCCAACAGCATAACTCTGCCTCTCTCACTCTCTGCCTTAGCCTCATGGCTTCGGCCTTTCAGCCAGCCACTCAGCCTTTCTCTATCGATCTCTCTCTAGCTCTCGGCTCTTCAACTCCTTGGCTTATCAGCCCGCTACTTCAGAACATCCAATGCATACGTATATCCATTCGTTCTCTACAAGCTCTATGAAAATGTTCTTTTCCAACTGTCAGATCAGAACACATGAATCATCTAGCCCAACCACCTTAGATGTTTCCACTTCCTCATGATTTTGTTTTCCAACTTCCACACAGAAACGGTTCAACAAACGGTTCACATTCTGCTTTCTCTAATTGGTCCAAATTGCACCATGTCAAATAGTTTTCACTCAGTCAAGGGCATTCAACCTGTGTCGCATGTCGGTGAGACACTAACCGTGTCTCCCCAATGCCACAGAGCCCATATCATCTTTGTCACCAAGAGTCTTCACTATCGGCAAGATGTTACACCGAGTCCAAAAAGCTATCGCTCAGACTTCATCGTGTCGCCAAGACATCACTTCGATGTTCACAAGTTACATCGACATCAGTATTCTCATCAGCGAGACAATCGCCACGATGAGACATTATACTAATGTTCCAAAGTCATAGTGATGTGAACAACAATCAACAAGACAACCATCTTTCACTAAAACATCTCTCTGAGCCTTCATGTTATACCGAACACTGAGCAGTCGCCAAGAGTCATACTGACATCAGGTTTCCCATTGGCAAGATAATCAAGTTCGCCAGGAGTTCACACCAAACCTCCAAGTCATACTGACCTCAGCAACCCCATCAGCGAGACTTTCCACATTCGGTAAGACAACATACCGAAACACATGTGTTACACTGAAGTCTCCTGTCGGCTAGAAACACTGCTCACCAAGAGGTCACACTAAGACTCTTAAGGTTACACCGACAGTCGACAAGACATTCATCTTCGTCAAGACCCTACACTAAGCATCACATGTCATGCCGAGGACCTTTTACTATCGGCGAGACCAACACCTATCGCCAAGACTTCACGCCGAAGTCTCCAGGTTATCCCGAGCCCACCTTTCGCCAGGAGTCATGCCGAACGCATCCCACACCGTCGATTAGACAAACGCTCATCGCCAATACTTCATAGCGAAGCCTTCAAGTCATACCGATGTGTTCCACTGTCGGCAAGAGAATCAACCTTTGGTAAGACTTCTTCCTGAGACCTTATGATTACCCTAATAGCCATACGCTATCGGTGAGACTTTCACCAGTCGTTGGGACTTCTCCTCGATGCCCGATAAGAGCATTCTCCCGAGTGTTCAAGTCACCCCGATGAATTCAATCGACAAGACATCTCCTAGTCGCTAGGACCACATACCGACACACTTGAGTTACAACGATGGAATTCATTTGGCAAGACATCAGCCCTGTCTCAGCGACATGAGCAAAACACAAGGTTATCAGACTGCTAGTCGGCCAGACAACAAGAATGTCACAACAACCATGCTTTCCAGGGGTTACAGCTTGTGAGATTGAGGCACATTTTCCAACAAAATATTTTAATTAGTTTAGGCCTTGATCATTTTAGGTCTGAAAAGAAAAATTAATTTGATTTTGTTAAAGTGTAGGAATTAAGGTATCATGAATTTTGTTAATAAGTGAATGTTAGGTGTTCGGGTGGGGACCATGGTATGGATATGAGTGTATGTGAGATTTAGTGTCTACAAAATCCAAAGGTAAATCAAAATATTATAAACATCAAACTTTTTTTGGAAGGATAATATAAAACCAAATCTAAACACAATATAAACATTGTAATCACAACCATACGTAATATATATATGAGATTGCATACAACCATGTGTAAAATTTACAACCATGTAAAATTTATTCATATGTTGTTTATTAAGAAAAAATGTCATAAATTATATTTCTAGAAATAAAAAGGACTACAAATATGGAGGGAAAAAATTAAATAATCTCAACATAGCAAGGATTTTACAAAGTGATAGATAATTTTCTCAAAAGAAAAAGGATGTGTTGTGCACAAGACAACAAACCACTTTTTCATGTTTTTTGATGTCTAAATATTTACTTTCCATACATGTTTGTGAATACCACATAAATTGAGATGCACGATTATTTTAAAATCTTCACATGCATCTTAAAGTGGAAAAAAATGTAATGATAAAATTTGCATATCCATATTATTCCTATTGTATTTTTTGCCTCATTTTGAATATATATATATATATATATATATATATATATGGTGCAATATTGTGCAAAGTGGTAATAATTCCCCTAGAGTTTATGACCTATTATATAGACATAAATCAAACACTTGAACTCCATTTTTTCCTTACACAGGTCTTATCAAAGCATTTTTTTGACACATATCCGGGTGAAGCCACAATAGTGGTTTACAATTGAAGTAAGGAAGGAAAACTCACAAAAATGAATGCATGGAAAAAAACTTAATTTTAGGGGTTCATACGAACCTATTGGTTTGACTGAACCCATTAGGGGTTCGCTAGAACCTGGGTTCGGGCGAACCCTTTTAATGCTTTCCTGCCAAAAAGTCCAACAAAACCCCTTATAAAAGGGGGGGTCGAATGAACTAGGGTTCTGATGAACCCTAGTTCGAACCTATGGGTTCACTCGAACCCCCCTTATTCCTCATCCCCCGAGACACAAAAAACCCCGAATTTTGGCGGGGCTTCGGGTTGAGGATGAAAATGGAATAATTTCCAAACCCAATGGAATCTGAGTCCTCGAGCATCTATCAATGAATATAATTTTAATATGTTTTTTATTATGTATTTATTTTTTATTTTATTAAACATAGGTTTTAATCAAAATAAAGGTCTTTAATTACGCACATGTGGAAAAATAGTGATTATCAAAAAAATTTGAAAAATATGAGTGCACAGATATTGAAGTCCTTGATCCAACAAAAAAAGAATTTCAATATATACAAAAAAAGTTATGCGTTATACCGCGCTATGTTTGAATTGTAATTGGTTTGACTTGAAACTTGATTAAAGAGAAAAAATATTCAATAAAAACTTTCTAACCAAGTGGAAGCACTAGATATCAGAGTTACAAATCTAAATTCAAAATAATTAGAATTTTATCCTTCATGGAAAAAAAGTCATGCGTTATACTGTGCACCACTTTTTAAAATGTTGTTTTAAAAAATTAGTTTTCATGGGAGATGGAAAAAGAAATCTGATTCCAAAAATTTTGAAAAAAATATTTTTAGAATCTACAGACAAATGTGACAAGATTCTAGTTTCATCATCTTCAAATTCTTCACGGTTTAGCCGCTATAGGTGCCCGAATGTGAAGATTTAGTTAAAAATAATAATTTCAGTATCCGTTTGGCCAAAAATTGTAAACCACTATTGTGGGATCACCCATCCACATATCCACACATCCACTTTTCCTAATGAATCTTATGTGTATGTCTAATGGTGGCATGTGGAAGGATAAATATGGATATTGAAACTTTACCATTATCTTGACAACTAATTATGGCTATATGATTATCTTATTGTAATGAACCTAAGTTCATTCGATAGATATTAGTGAAGTTGAATTAGGAAGCATGGATTGTGATTTATTATACACATTTTACGTTTAAAAATATGGGTCTAATTTTTGCGATATTGAAAGTCAGTTAAATTTCTTCAATAGTATATCCAAGGTATAGGGATATATTAGTGGTAAGAGTAGTGTAGGATAAAAAGGAGAATGTATAAAGAGGGGAAGGTCTAGAAAGGTAATGACATGGTAATGGAAGGAGAAGTTACACTATAAGGTTAATTTTCATAGGATAAGGAGGAATGGTATGAAGAACATATTTGTATAGGATAGTGCTAGTAGTAACAATGGTGTGAACATATATAAAAGGATGGGAGATAAGAAAAATACTAGTGGAGAGAAAGGCGGTAGGACATGGGTGGTGGATCCCATGGAAGTGGTAACTATAGTATGATAGGAGGAATCATTATAAGAGGATGAAGGGTAGATGGATGCATAGAGGGTACAAAATTATTAAAATCCATTAGAGTGGTAATATTATGAATAGTATTAATTCCCTAAGGATAGCCACCTAATACATTATATAAATTACTAGCCAATGAGTGAGGATATTTAGGGTGGAGAGGTGCATCAATACGTAATTATCAATTTAGGAAAATATCTTGTTTAGCAACATATGTATCTAAATCATAGTCCTGATCATTATTTTTCATCTTCTTTAATGTGGCTCTTTATATGGTTGTCATTAGCTATTATATCAAAAAATGATTCAATCGTCATTTTATTTGCTAGCCATATTAGAGTTAAGATGAAAACTCCATAAAACAAGATTTTAAAGGATATTAATTTAACTAGATAAAAGATCAAGGAAAACACTCTCAAACATGCAATATACCCCAATTGCTTAGACAATGCATATTTCCTAATAATGTGTGCAACTAAAAACTAATAACATGTAATGAATGGATGTAGGTGATAATAATTAAATAATCCTAATTGAACTAGGGTTGTCCCTTTTATATATTTAAGAAGTTGTAAGAGCATTGTATGAAATTGTAAGATGGGAATTACTTATGAAATGTTATGACACATAAGAGAATAAAAAGGGGGGGTTACACTAGAAATTGATTAGAATTATGAAAATCATCAAGATCATCTTAAATAATGGGTTTGAATATGTCAAAAATGGAGTGTCGGTTATGAGGAGGAGGATTTGAATTTTTTGACATATGGTTCGACCGAACTCCTTGAGTTTGAGGAAAAGGAAAAAAATGAAATTTCCTTCCTCATATAAATTGTAAACCACTATTCTGAAGTCACCCTTATCCACATGAAGTTTCAGAGGTTTGCATGAAGATTCGATTGAGTTATGAGTATCTGTGTTTTGACAGTTGCTTTGTTGCTTTAGTTGGTGTTCCTAAAAGAAGATGATGTGATTCTAGTAATTTGAGTTGGTGTGGATGCTTTTGTAGTGATTCATGATGTTTATGGATGTTTCTAGATCATGCTCTATCTGTGTTGTTGGTCCGCATTGATCGTCGTGCTCGCGATTAGTCATTTTCTTCTGTGAGTTCATGTTTTTCATGATCTTGGTCGACATGGTGATTGTAGCATGTTGTGGATCTTCGAGGCATAATTTTTGAAGGTGTTCCATATTTGAGGATGTTGTTTTGGGTCCTTACTATGTTTTGGCTGACATTGTTTTGTCCGCATTGATAAACTATTTATTCATTTGGGCCGACAGTTTGTACACATTTCATATTTTGTTGGGCCGACATGTAGTTGATGTTATCCTTGGTTGTAAATATATATGATCAATTATTTATACCATTTGATGGTGTGGTGTGTGATGTATGTTGTGTGCTGTGTGCGAATAATGTTCTAATATTTTGAAGGAAGAAGTAAAGTGTGAAGAAGGGTGAGCAGATGAAAGTGTTTATGTGCTTAACCAAAATTGTAATCAGGTAGTAGAAGATACTATTTTCTCAGTTCAAAATCTTCTGGATGTAAACTGAATGTGACTGTAAGATAGTGAGTCTTCTTTTGGGCAATAAGCCTTTTGTATTTGAGTAGTGAGCTCTAGGCAGTGTGCCTGAATGCATGTGCATTCCCCATTTATAATACTTTTATACTTTTAACAAAGTATAATCTTGTGGATTAACCTCCACTGTGGTTTTTGCCCTAATAGGGTTTCCACGTAAAAATCTTGGTGTTATGTGTGTTTTTGATGTGGTGATGGTTTATGATTTCATGTTTATTTATTAGAACTAAGAATAAGTTTAATAGCTATAATTTATGTGACAAATGATTCACCCCCCCTCTCAGTTGTCTGCCCTTGTGTTGCCAACAATACCAACATAATCAGGTTCATCATTTCCTTCTCCATTGTCATTATCTTTCTATCAAGGTTTAATTACCAACTTGGGTTTTGACTAAGGAAAACCCCCATACAAACAATTTTTTTTTTCTCTTTGTGTATGTGAAGATTACAAATTCAAGAAGGATTGAAGATCTTGAAGAACAATTTTCCGTTGTTGCATAAGTTATCATCATTGTTTTCAAATCATGAAAAATAGGTTGCAAACTTTATTTTTAAATTTCTAATAGTGGAACCTATGTAAAGAAAAAGATAAAATTCAATATTAGAGGACTGCCAAAAGTATTTTCAGAAGCCCTAACCAAGACCCTTTCACCCTAGGGTGAACCTGTCCTTCAACAGATCTCAAAACCAAATTTTGGTGACAAGTGCATGTGTCCTAACCCTTCTTAGATCTACCCACAAACTGTGATGTCAATTTTTGTACTTTTGGGAATTTTCATTTTACATATTAGGTCTTATAATTCATTTAGTTTGAGTATTGCATATCATTTCAATTTGGTTTCATATTTTTCCTATTATTTTAAGGATTGAGATCCAGGTCTGATTGACTCACCATTGAAGTTGAAATTCAATCTTTACACCTTGTGATCTCTTTCCTAATGAAATGACATTAGGGAAAGACATAAATAAAGAAAGAACCCCCTTAACATTACAAACCCCCTTATTGTTTAAGGAACCCCTTTCCCCACATTTCATTTTGGTGAACCTAGCTTGAACTTTTTAGTTTGGTGAACCTGACATTGTAAATCATACCTTTTTTGATTCAAAGATCCTTGAAACCCTAGATCTAGGTTTTGCATCATCTTGTTTTGCATTTCAATTAGGGTTAAGCCTATTGCATGTTTGCATCATTTAAACTCATAAAAATCAAAAAATATTTCATACATTTTGCATAATAGCTTGCATTAAGGTGTGTTTCTGTGATTTAGATAAGCATTTCATTCAAAATTGCATTAAAAAAAGTTGTCATTTTTTCATACATTGTCATTTAAATTGTATTTCCATTTCATCATATTTTTGGAAAAACTATCATTGAAGAATCTATTTGTAGTTAGGAACAATGAACTTAAATATCGAGTTAAACACTCAAATTTAAAATTTTTAAAACCCTATCCTAGGACTCATTCAACCTAGGGAAAACCTATCTTGGTACAAGTGATTTTCCATAATTCTACATACTGTTTTGTCTCTATCTGCTTCATTCTCCTATACTTGCAAATCTATGTTTTAGTTTGATAAATTAAATATTTTTGTAGTTTTTTGCATTTAGTTCAATTGGTGAAAGATAGTTGTTTAAAATCAAAATTGACATTCAAAGTAATCATTTTCAAGTTTTTGCATCTAAAATCAATCAATTATCATATTTTAGCTTTGAAAATTGCAATATCTTGTTTAATACTTGCATTGCGCTTCCTATTTTTGGATGTTTACTATCTTTATTTAGTGCCTTTTTGTCAATTTTGGGTACACCTTTGGGATTGATGAAACTTGTATGAGTATTGAACAAATTGGTATCCTACTACCAATACTTCAGTGAGATGTAGTTCGAGACTCATGGCATCCTGTGTTGGTACATTTGTTGTGGATCTTGGGTTTTTCATCTCTTTCACTCATAGTGTTGACACTATTCAACCCATGTTGGACTCCATCCCTAATGTCACATGTCCTATGACCACTACTACTAATTTTGAAACCATTGTTGCCCATTTCCCTCAAGAGAACTTGTAAAAAATGGATAAATCCTTAAAAAATTCAACACTACATGAGTACAAAATATATTGTTGGTAGTCATTCCTATCATATATAACATGAGGAGAGATCTTGATAACAAACTAGGAATAGAGATTGTGTGTAGCCTATCCCACATTATTGATAATCATGTTCCTATAATGGCTAGTTGTGCTCAAACTTTGGGATACACTCAA
Organism: Sequoia sempervirens; assembly: GCA_007258455.2. NCBI lineage: Eukaryota > Viridiplantae > Streptophyta > Pinopsida > Cupressales > Cupressaceae > Sequoia > Sequoia sempervirens. Next base: position 93,623,358 of record VDFB02000015.1, read on the forward strand.
AGTAAAGGAGGAAATCAAATTCCTGCCCTACAACCATAACTTCTATTCCTACATATACCAATCCAATTGTTACTACAACAATACAACCAAGCAACAATATCACTCCAACTTTGGGTATTTCCACGAGGAATCCTTTTAGCCTTGTGAATTCAAACATCATATCTCCAAACCCCCTACCTCTCATGAACTTGAAATTTAGTTGTTCAACTAACACATATACACCTCCACCATATTCGCCTCCATCTCAAAACAAAACCAATTATTCTATCATAAACCAAAATTTTCAAAATATCCCATCCGTCCAACAACAAATAGCAACATTGAACCAAAACCAAACTAGAAAACCTTCACAATATGTCAAAAGAAATCCATTATCATTGGAGATATTGAGAGCACAAATTCCATAAGGCATAGAGATACCTAGATTTGAGAAATATGATCCTAGCAACCATGTGTTAGCATATACCACCTTATGTAGTGACTTCATTTTTGAAGATACGCTCTTGGTTAAATTTTTTCCTAGGTCATTAAAAGAAATAGCCTTGGAATGGTTTTGTTCATTACTGAATAACTCAATCCACTCATTTAATGAGCTTGTTGCTGTCTTTCACAACCATTTCCAAGTGCATATTGGTCCTAAGATGGCCCTACCTGATTTGATGTTGATCTTCAAAGAATGTTCATTAAAAAATTAGATACAACTAGATCCAAGATAATCTTGGGATGATGAAATTTACCTCTTTTACACACTTATTCATGACTCTCCATTATTATCAAAACTCAATTAATCAATGTTTAGGAAAAACAACTTCAAATCATCCTAAAAAATTTGAAACCGTTCCTTATAAATTTTTTAAACTATTCAAGAAAAAAAAAAAGGCTTTTATACAGATAAATCCACCTCAACCAACCCACCATGTTGAACCTCAAGTTGCTGCCACAAAAACAACAAACCGATACCTATTTTAGGATAGGAATAGACAATTCACCCCATTACCTGATACCCTCCATTCGATTATGTTGCAACTCTCTAGCAAGAGCCTAATTACCTTACCTATCATTAGACCTCTTGATACCACTAATATTTTACCTTAGAACTATAACTCAAATTAATTTTTCCATTGATATCATCAACAAGATAGACATGATACAAAATGATGCATGTGTCTTAAACATATAGTGCAAGACCTCATTGATTCCAATCACATCCAGTTGGGTGGTGTTAATGATCAAGGAAATAAATTTGTCACCCCACCTAACCAAAATTTTCAAATATTCACCAATCCAATGCCAAACAATTCTATATCATTTGTAAAAGCTAGTGATAACAATAATGATGTGATGAATGTTGACAAGATGCAAGACATAATTGATGGTAATAAAAGTGATAATGAAGGTCGATCTACATGCTGTGATTGGATTCATTGATGTTCAACCTCGTATGGGCCAAACCAACTTGTCTCTTGACATTTCTTTCTCAAATAGTGATAATTAAACATGCACTAAATGGGCCTCTTTACATAGCCACTAGAATCAATAAAAAGCATACAAATGAAATATTTACTGATCTCCTATGTGTAGAGAATGTTATCATTGAGGAATTCTTATTTCTACATGAAATTTACCAACATTATTATGAAAATTGGAAAGCATGGATAAAAAAATGTGATGGTTTTTCTCACCCTACAATAGGTTCAATCACTCTTCCATTACAAGTTGGACTGATGCAATTAGATGTATCATTCTCCATCATCCCAATGCCAAATAAATTTTATGTGAAGTTAGGCTATCCATGGCTATGATCCATGAGTTTCATCCCGTCAGTCATCCATAAGTGCTTGAAATTTCTATTTGACAACTAATTTTTTTATAGTGCATCATAGTGGATTTAATCCTTTTCCTTCCTGAGGGAACTTTTCATTGGATTTCTTTTGGCTTGAACCTATATAACTTATAAAGCATCATGAGGATTTCTTTTTCAAATTCTATCAAAAGTTCAAAGTGAAGCGTATAGCAGAGTTATCCATTGCTAATATGCCACATGGAATTAAAAGATCCATAGCTATTCCTCCCACTCCAAATGGTGTGGATGAACCTATACTTGAACCAAAAGCTCTCATAAATAAAGAAACAAAGTGTGATGCTATTCTGCCACCTATGTCCTACAAGAGACCAAGAGATAACCATACAATTCTCTTTGTGCTTCATAATGAATTGAATTTATTTTTTTCTACTTCTATGAAATTAGATGGATGCAACCATGATGATCTTCCTAAAAAGAGTGAATCACCACGTGTTGAACCTGGTGATTTTCCTAGTATGACACTTGTATTTGCTTATTTGGCTAGTTATCCATCTTCCATATATTATAAACACTATAGGTTGGCTCACATGTGACATACTATCTTTCTTTTTCTTTCTATGTTCTTTGTGATTACATGTACATAATTTGATCCCCCATATTGTTCTTCTTGGTGAACCTTTATGTTTGTGAGTTTTATTTGGATGACCCCTATTACTCTATTGGTGCAAGGATATAAAGGAAGTGAATTTGTCATGGCACTCTTCTATTTGTATCTACATTCTTCTACCCATTGTAAACATTGTATTTTCTTTTGTCTTGTGTTTTCCTTTTGGTGATGTTGCAAGGCGTTGAGAGACATCCAAGTCTCTTCCATACATGCAAAATATTTTTCTATGTGTTTGTTGTTTCATGAGGTATTTGGGGAATGATGATGGTTCCAATATCTATTATATCACTATAACAAAGAAATAAGCTGACCCTAAATCCATGGTTCCCTTATGTGTTATATTTTTGGATTGCATGTGGGGGAAACCTCCTTTTTCATGATGTAGCTTTATTTGGAAACATATGATTGGCATATGGATTTCCAAATAAGCTCTCATGGCCCTTTTATCAATTGGAATTTATCATTTTATACTTTAAAGTAATTGCTCACTGCATGGTGTTTAGCAATTCATTTAAAGTGGGGGAATATATTGGCATTATTTCATTTGGGTATTGACATTTTGACATTTTTGGCTTCACTTTTGTTCATAGAGGTTGGACGTAGTGTAGCATTTGCATAACACATTGATCATTTTTGTGGCACCTTATCAAAGTTATTGAGTAAAATTTTTGGTATGGTTGACGTATGAGAGACCTATAGACTTGTTGTGACCTTCCCATTTTCCACCACTTTTTATTTTATGATTACACACATTGTCGACCTAGTGTGTTTTTCTCATTTTTCCTTTGGGGATCACCTAGTGTATATCATACTGCACTAGTTCTTATGAGTGTATTTTATGGACATGGCATAACACAAAGTTCTATTCCATCCTTTTTCCCCTTTATTCTTTTTTGTATTGGATTTAAAATTGTATGCTTGTGTATCAAGTGTCTTGTTGCACGTATCTTACACATCTTATGTGTCCCTTTGTCCTTATGTTGGTTTTCCATGGGATTTTCAATCTTGGGGGCTTGATCATCCTCCTTGATCTTTGTCATCCTATCTTTCTAAAATTTATACACTTGGACCCCTCTTGACGCATATTTGTCTACTTTAGTGTAGGTCTGAGCATAAGTTCATACTCTCACTAAAGTACGGGCTAAATTTAGTGTAAGAAATTGTATACCCTTACAATTTTACATTATGTTTGGGTCCCTTAATTTATTGGACTTAATTAAGCTTCTAATTTTCCAAATTATGCATTCAAAATCCTTATTATTCTTGTTTTCCAAAAGGGAAATTCACATTTAATTAATGCTATTAATATTTTAATCACATTGGAGCATGTGTGTCCTGGAATTTTAGTCTAGGGTGAATGGGTCCCCTTTAAGTCTTAGGACCCATTTTTAAATATGTTTTTGGCAGTATTTTATTGATTCAAATTCAACATACAATTGTTGACTTTTGGAATCTTGTTTTTGTGAAATTAGATAAACACTATAAATATAATCTTTTTATCAATTCAAATGGAACACACTTTATGGAGATATTCATATGAGAAAGGGTGATCCGACAATAATGGTTTACACTTTTTGGGACATCTTGATTTTTGTTGAATTCACATATTTTTAGAAAATATAATGATTTAAGCCGTTGAAAGTTTCATTTAAAGGATTTCAATTGAAGAGGGTTTGATAGAACCCCCTTAGATAGAAACACGCTAATTTTAAACCATACCTATAACGAAGTCTCCTTTACACCTATCAAAATGTTGATAAAAAACCACATTTGATTTACCTTTTGGGGGATCAAATGAATTCATTTAAAATTTATTTTTTGTAAGTATGTATTAATTATTATAAGCTTCCCAAATAGTATAATTTTAAATATAATTAATTTGATTATTATATATTTTTAATTTCTTGTGAATGTAGGTTTTTCACCGAAAATCAAGCTCTCTATTCTGCACATGTGGAAAAGTAGTAGATTACCAAAAAATTCTGAATATATGTTTGTGCTAGGTATTGATTTCCTTGACACAACAAAAAAAAATCAATTTTGATACATACAAAAAAAGTTATGTTGTACACGGTTTTCCTATGTTTGAATTGTAATTGGTTTGACTTGAAAACTTAATTAAGAAAAAAATATTCCATAAAAAACTATGAAATCAAATGAACGTGATAGATATCATAGTTACAAATCTAAATTTGAAAAAAATGAATTTTATCCCTCATAAAAATTTTTTATGTTGTTTACGGTGAACATCACTCTTTAAAAATGGTGTTTACTGTTAAAAACTAGTTTTTGAAGGAGATGAAAAAATAAATGCAAATTTATTTCAATTTTTTTAAAAAAATACATATTTAGAATCTAAAAACAAAGTGTCACAAATCACTAGTTTGCATCATCTTCAAATTCCGCATAGTTTAGCGGCTATAGGTGCTTGAAAGTGAAGATTTAGTTAAAAAAATTTAGTTCAATGTCAAGCTTGGCCAAAAAGTGTAAACCACTATTGTGAGATCACTTGAAAATATTATTGTCAAGAGCATTCAAGATAATATTTATCAATCATTTGTTACAACATTCAAGATCCTAACATCATGTTCAAGTGTATGTGTGGTCATGTCATCTTGTGAAGGCTAATATGCATTGCTGATCCTAAAACATCCAAGCATTTTTGATGCAGGAGCATCCTAGGTGAACGAGTTATCCACATCAACCAAAAATATTTGTAGTTGTTTATTTTATTTTTGGTTTGTTTCAGCTTTGTTTTGGCATCTCTCGGTATAAGGAATTGTGTTGTGCAATCAAAGTGTCAATTTGAAATTTTTACCAAAACATCGTTTTAAGGCTCCATAGGAAGTTTTAAAAATTATTTCTAGAAAATATGTAAGGAATAAAGAAAAATAATTTTGTAGGGAAATTCTTGGAGGTACCATGTCGAATGTGTAAAAATAATCAAAGTTGTATCTTTCACTGTTTGAGAGAAATTAATGCTGAAAATTTGTGATTTTAATGTTGAAAGTGGGTTGGGGTGGGAGTCCTAGCTTGGTTGGCTAAATCTTTCTTGTTGCAGGAGGTTGGTCACAAGGTCTAGTCTCCCCCACACCCATGGTACTAGAGGGAATGTCACGCCAGTACCATGGGTCACATTAAAAAGTTTACCAGGAATATTGAAGTTTATAGGGGGTCGTGCTACTCGATTCCTGCAGTCTAAAAAAAAATGTTGAAAGTGCGTTGCTAGTTTATGGAAAGTTAAAATTTTCAAAATTTATGAGGGGTGGAGTGAAATTGTTTTATAGAGGACCCAAGGACATCATCTTAAGCCTACTCACCAATTTTTGTGCAAATTGGAGAACTTTGAGTTTTTTTCCTTTTGACAACCGCTTACATCAAATTGGCATATTTAGTTTGCTTTGAATTTATTTTTAGAGGGATTATTATTGCAATGGAATCAAACATTTGTAAATTTTTTTTATTCACCAATTTCTCCATGTGATTAAATGACTATTTTATTTTTATAAAACCATCAAATATGAAGTGTTCAAAATTGAAGAAAAAAATACTTTTCTTTTATTTAAATTTTTTAATTAGCACCGAAACTTGGAAGTTTTAGAATAAATAAAAAAATAGACAAAAAATCCAATGTAGAGGGAAGAATGTGAAGTGTCAGAGAAGAGAAGAAGAAATGAAAATGTTGCATCCATTTATTAGCTTGCAAAGAGAAAACAAGAAGAGGAGGCAACATTATAGGGAAGAAAGAATTGGGTGAGGGTTTGCACACATTTGGTTTTAGATGCCAAGAACGAGTCTTTTAGAGAGTTGCATATACAAGAGATTTTAATTAATTAAAAAGATCAAACAATAAGCTGTGCAGGTGGAAATAAGAAGAGGAGGTTGTTATCCCAGATTGAGGAGAAGTAGATTGAAAGTGTAAGAGATGCTATTGAAAGCTAGAGTTAAAATTCTTGTAACAAGTTAGTTTGATGATGAATTGAATAACAATGAAATTTTGTTGCTAGCAGTTGGCCATTGTGTTGTGGAATTGAATTTTAAATGTGTGTGTAATTTTTTAAAGAGGGGAGTACTCTCTTCATCAATTGGTATAAGAGCGAGGGGTTCTAAGCAAGTGGATGGACCGTTGAATGTGAGGCAATCAACACCAAGACCTACGAGTAGAGGAAGGCTATTGTGAAGAGCTCAAGAAATTGTTGGAGGTGTGTGAAGGCTTGAGTGGTTGAGAGATAAAATCATGAAGAGATTTTTTTTGTAGAGCATGTGAGTTGGAGGTTGCAATAAAAAGAATGGGATGGGTCATAAGGAGAATCGTACAAAAGTTGTTTTGAGAGGAGTATTGGGAAAAAGTGGAAAATGAGAAGTTTGAGAAGATAGGACAGATGGTCCATGAGGAAGTGAGAGATATCAAAGCAAGGATTGAGAAATTGGAGAAAAATGTTGGCAAAGGTGAGAACACATTGGTGAAGAGTAGTAAGAAGAAGAAAGAGAACAATGGAAATGAGTGTTGCAGCCTGAGATGGAAGTAGGAAGAGGTGAGAGCAGCCCCTACAAAGGATGAAGATGCAACAATGGAATGTGAAGAGGTTGCAGCAGTAAAGCATGGTGAAGAAGATTTGTTGGAACTGTATACGCATAAAAATGGTCATGTCTATAATCTTGGCAATTAATTAAATATTTATTATTTAATTAATTTTTTTAAAAGTCCTCGATACTAGTACAAACACTGCAACGCTTCGGTCACCGATGGCTGGCGAACGCTTCTGCTCAGGCCGAGCTAGGGCCCCCGTGCCCTAGCTCGCTATCAGTCTTTTTCTGCTACTGCGCGATCTGGGAGGGGTTTTTTTGGCGTTTCTGGGGGCGGGATTCTTTTTCTGGTTGGTTCTGTTGTTTGGGGAGGCTGGCTGGAGCTTCCTTCTGCTTCTTGAGCCGCCTGGCGTGTTCGGGGTGCGTTTCCTCGCGCGTGGGAGGCTGGTTTCGGGTGTGGCCGCGGATCTGTGGCTGGTTTTTGTGAGTTTCCTGGCTAGTAAAGGTGGATCGGGGGCTGTAGGAGGTTTCTTGCAGTGCTACGTCTCTTCCTCTCTTCTGGTGTGAGTGTGGGAGAGCTGGAGTGGCCGTTAGTGCTGAGCTCGGGAGGTAGGAGTGGTAGGGGTTTCAGCCCATTATTTCTTTTTGTGGGTATATGCATTGGAAAAGGGTTTGATGGATGTATCCAAAGGAGAAGCTTTTGGGGTTACCCCTGATTTGAGTTTCCGTGCAACATTTTGCTCGATGACCCCAACGGATGGGATGTCAACGTTTAATAACAATTTATTTGCTACAGACCCTGGGATGGATAGTGTCGGATTGTCCTCTGGTTCACGGATCACAAAGGTCAATGGCTGTCTAGAGCAGTGCAAGGTGAGACCAAAATTTGTTGTTCCGCCTGATCTGATTGCCGAAGATATTGATTACTACTCAAATCATTCCTTATATTGCAAATTTTTGGGGATGAGGGTTTCACTCCAGTTTTTGGAGACTTGGGCTCAGAGAACGTGGGAGCCAGTGGGAGAAATGGAGTTAATGTTGTTGGCTAATAATTACTTCATGGTCACTTTTAACTGCATAGCGGATCGCAACAGGGTGTTTGAGGGAGGACCTTATTTTCATAATAAGGTGGGGTTGTTTATCAAGCCGTGGCATGCAGGATTTAACCCCGCTGAGGAGCTTCCTAATCGCATCCCGGTGTGGGTTCGTTTACCTCGCCTTCCAGTGGAATGCTGTCGGGAGGATGTGTTGCTTATGCTGGCTTCGCTCCTTGGAAAACCAGTTGGAGCTTCGTCACAAACCTTGGGGAAAAAGGTAATGACTTTTGCTAGAATTTGTGTTGAAATTGACCTAAGTAAGCCTCTTCCCGATGCAATAGATATGTGTGTGGGGTCCTATTCTTGGGTGCAGCAATTGGACTACGAGACCCTTCCTTTCCGCTGCAGGCTCTGTCGTGAATATGGCCACTTGCTGAGAAAGTGTCCAAGATACAAGCAGGTGGATCCCCTGCCCTCTCAGCCATCTAGGGAGCCTCCCAGGGCGGATAAGGGGAAGGGCTACGCTCCTTCTGCAGGGGTAGATAATGAGGGTTTTGTTCCTGTCAAGGCTCGGAATAAGAGTAGGGGGAAAAAGAGGCCTTTCAGTGAAAGGCAAGAAGAGGGAACTTTTAACAGGTTTGAGGTTTTGGACGACCTTAGTCATCAGGAAGTTAACCCAGGTTTGGTAAATTTGGAGCAGGGGATTGAAGGGTTTGCCCAAGAGGAACCTGCTCACGATTCTTCTGTGGAATCGCAAGATGATTCTGGCGTGCTCATAGATGTTGCTATGCCGACAGCAGGTCTGGAGGCTCCTGTTTCTTTGGCCGTTATTCCAGCAGTGGGGGAGGTCTCTTCTCCTCTGGGGCGAAGTGTAGATATGGATTCGGCTAAGAAATCTAAGCCTCCAAAATTGGGTATTTTGCAAAAAGATATTAAGAAAGGTGGGGTAGAGAAATTGGCCAAACCAGGTAGAAAGAAGGATGTTGAAAAGATCAAATTGACAGGCGAGAATTTGGTTGAGTCAGGGTCAGTAAAGACTCTGGATTCTCACTTTTCGAGTCCCTTGAAATGATAGTTCTTTCATGGAATGTAAGGGGCTTGAACAGCGGCCCTCGACAAAAAGCGGTTCATGATTTAGTTCGAAAGCATGGTCCTGATGTGTTTTTTCTTCAAGAGACTAAGTTATCGGTTGAGAGTATGCTTGACTTGGCGCCCAGGTTATGGAGGTGTGGTGAGTGTCAATGTATTGGTGCTCATGGATCTTCTGGGGGTGTGGCCTGTTTTTGGAATCCTCGAAAATTTCGACCTCTTTGGTGGATGTCTTCTAAATCCACAATGTCTATGATTGCTTCTAGCTTTGAGACAGGGGAGGTTATTCTCTTTTCTAATATCTATGCTCCTACTGACATCCAGGGTAAGCAAGATCTGTGGTCTCATATCAGGTTAGTCCGTTCTATGGCACCTTTCCATCCATGGATTATGGCTGGTGACTTCAATGCTATTTGTGAGTTGGTTGAGAAGCGGGGTGGTTCTGGGAGGCTGGAGCCCTCTGCTTTGCTGCTTAGGGATAGCATCAACTCTTTAAATCTTGTTGATATCAAGCCTAGTAATGGGTAGTTTACTTGGAACAACCGTCGAGTTGGGGATTTTTGCATCGCAGAAAGACTGGATCGCTTTCTGGTGTCCTGCTACTGGGTTGGGGGGATGTGGTCATCCCGCTCTGAGATTTTGGATTGGAAAGGTTCAGATCACTGGCCTATCAAGCTTGCCATTGATTCAACCTGTGCTTCACGTACGCCTTCTTTTAGGTTCCAGCTCATGTGGTTGCGTGACCCTTCTCTAAGGGATTATGTGGTAGAATGGTGGAGGAGTGGTCGACCTGCTTATGGGATGGCAATGTATATTTTCTCCAAGTGTCTTCAACATGTTAAATATCAGCTTAAGCGCTAGAACTCTCAGTGTTTTGGGAATGTCTTCCAGGAAAAGGCAGGGGCTCAGGAAGATTTGGATAGTATCACAAGGAGGTTAAGGGAGGTTGGTGTGACACCTGAGCTTCTTCAGGCTGAAGCACAAGCTGTGAGAAACTTGGAGGAATGGGAGCTAAGGGAAGAAATATATTGGAAACAAAAGGCTCGAATAGTTTGGCTGCAGGAAGGGGATAAAAATACATCTTTTTTCTTCAATTCGGTGAAAGCGCGGAGGCATGAGAATTATATCTCTGGTCTAGTGAATGATGGGGGAGAACATTTGTCTTCCTTCCCTGAAATTTCCAATGAGGTAAGACAATACTTTGCTTCTCTCTTTAGGGAGGACTCGCAAGGGGGGTCTCCTGAGGAGGCCCAGGTTCTGTCTTGTATCCCTCAGCTTGTGTCTAGGGAGCTGAACCAACAGCTTATGAATGATATCACTCTGGAAGAACTTGAAGGAACTGTGTTCCAAATGCAAAAGGGGAAGGCACCAGGTCCCGACGGCTTCCCGATCGAGTTTTTCCAAGAATTTTGGGATATTATTAATTTGGATCTCCTGGAGGTTGTGCAAGAATCTCAAAGGAACAAGCAGATGCTAAGGGCATTAAATTCTACTTTCCTTGCTCTTATTCCCAAATGTGAGGGGGCGGATAGGTTAAGCCAATTTTGACCCATTTCTCTTTGCAATGTCATCTACAAAATCATCTCTAAGGTAATTGCTGACAGGTTGAAAAAGGGTCTTGAGGAGTTGATTTCCGAGGAACAGAGTGGTTTTGTTGCTGGCAGACAGATTCTGGATGGGATTGTTATTGCTACTGAAGTCATCCATTCTATGGCCAACTCTAAGGAAAAGGCAATGTTTATCAAATTAGATATGGCGAAAGCTTATGACAGAGTTCGATGGTCCTTCTTGTG